>CM053793.1:312098441-312698441 GCA_028749045.1 Cupressus sempervirens
TATATTATTTGAATGGACTTTGGACTTTTAATGATTCTTTCATGTGGATGTACTATTTATTAGACTTAGAATTAATTAAAATTTAAATGTGACTCAACATCTTGGGATCCTTAAGGAATGTAACCTATTATGTATGCTTATAGATTATTGTGTGTAATTGCTTTTGCTACTTTATGTTTAATGCGTATGTTATTCTTCTTGTTTACAATTTTTTTTTTTTTGGCAAACTTAGTTACACTTTAAGTTAATTCTTTTGGATCCCTTGGTGGGGTGTTACAAAGATAGCATAATATATTGTTGAAGATTCTACAATCATAGATAGAAAATTTCTAAGTGCTAAACAGTTTCACTAGCAATGCAGAGATTGTTTTTGGTATAGTGAAGGCTATAGATATATTTGGCATGTGCAAAGTTAAGGGATAGTATATCATAATGTACCTAATTGAATAGATTAGTACATATAGTATAAATGAAGCTATAAGTAAAACACCAGTAAAGGCAATATGCATAATAGAATATAGTATAGTAGAAATTGAGGAATAAAGTATCAAGGAAGTATTTTGCTCAAGAAATAATTACTTATGTTTGTTGGGACAACATCCTAGATGTTTACCCTAAGTTAGCATAACGTGTGATTGCATCAAGCTGACTACAGAAGAGTTTTATGAAAGGAAATAATATAAGTAAAGATTTATCTTATTTGAAGTAAATGGAAGAGTGATATGTGTGATGTAATGTGAATGAAAAGTTTTTGATGTATATGTGAACTGTATAAATGGCATGTGAAATTTTATGAAAGATCTATGATATAAATTTTGTTGTCAGATCAGAGCTATATGAAGGACAACAATCAATGATAAAGAGGTTTTTGTATCTATCTCATTTTGTATAAAGCACTACATTGTATAATTACATGTTAGGGTAGTGGGATCTTCTTGCATATAGTTGTATTTGTAATACCAACTCCTAATAGGTTGAAGGAACTCCTAATAGGTTAGAGGCTTTCAACGAGGTCTAGTCCTATAACAAGGATCAAAACACTATAAATAATTTGTAGGCTCCTAATAGGGTCAATATCCTTAACAATATTCTTATGTTTAGTGGATCATTCTATGATTGTCATCCCCACTAGGGTTTTCCCTTGGCTAGGGTTTCCCTAGTTAACAAATAATGGTGTTAAGAGTTCTCTTCATGTATGTTTTTATTTACTATTCAACATTCTTGGTTTACTTTCATATGCATGTTGTAAAGTAATTAATAATATCCACTTGTGGGAAAATTTTTGTAGAAAAATTATTTCACCAACCCCCCCCCCCCCCCAACTTGCATTATTATCTATTTCTAACAATTGGTATTAGAGAATAGTAACTCATAAGAAGCTTAATAGTTTGAGTAAGATCCCTATGGATATGGAATAGTTAAACACAAATCTTAAAGAATCCTTAGAGTAAATTGAACTACCTATAGAAGAAAGAAACAACCTAAAAGAAAGGTATGAAGATGAAAAATATTACACTGGTAAATTGAAAGATAAGATTGACTATCTAAAATCTAGAAAAGAGAAGAATAATGATAGTGATGAAGTAGTAACCCTTAAGAAAGAAAATGAGATCTTGAAACATGAGTTGAAAATTGTTGAACTTAAGTTGAGTTTGAAGAAGGATGATAGTAAGGTTGAACCATATCTAAAACTAGAGAATGTAGACCTAAGATCTCATCAGACTCAAGTAACATCTAAATTAGATTCAATTAGAAAAAAACATGTAGAATTAGAAAAGTACAATACCATTATGAAAGGAGAGTTAACTTAGGCCAAGCAACAGTTAGAGAAACTTTATTCCTATAGTGAGAAAATTGATGAACAACTATTTTTTCAAAGATCATCTTATGACAAGAGAGGTATTGGATATCTTATTGTAGAGAAATCAACCAATAAAACTAAAGTTGGGAAAGAACTAGATCGAGTTGTTGAAAATCTTAAGCCAAAAGAAATTGATCATAATAGGATTGAAGAAAGTATACCTATAGAAGTATCTAAAGAAGTTGAGAAAGTTGAAACACCTAAGGAAGCTAGATATGAATTTAGAGGTAGATATTTCATATGTAATAACATTGGTCATATGAAGAGATATTGCAAAGTTAAGTCTTTTAGACCTATCACTAATTTCTATTGTTATAATTGTAATGGTTTTGGACATAAAGTAGTAGATTGTAAGAAACCTAAGTTTGATAGTAATAATGGAAATAGTAGAATGTTTTAGGATACTAACTACATAGGTAATGGAAGAAGGAGATCTCAAGGAAGATCCAATAATGGAGAAAGATATGAAGTAAGGAACTAGACTACATGTTGCAAATGTAACAACCTTGGACACATTGCAAGGAATTACAGAGCACCAGATAATCAAAATGGAACCAATCAAAGAAGGATGCACCTGTATGTCAGCTATGTAATAACTTTGGACATACAACAAGATTTTTGCAAGATAGATAGAAAATTTTTCAATAGGAATCCTAGCCACAAAAGGAGAAATAAAAGAAATGATAATGGTAACAGTAATAGTTAGAAGGAAGAACTTAAAGAACATGTTGACAAATTCAAGGAAGTATTTGTGAAAGTAAGCAATCCAAAAATTTCACATATAGCTTTAAAAGAATAGTATTTTGATGCACCTAATTTAAGATTGAAGTTAAAAATTGTATGTAATTCATCTCATTTTAATTACACACCTTTTATCAAAGATAGAGCATCAAAAAGATGGAAAAAAGTTACAAGTTAAGTTAAGAGTTCCAAAGTTGACAAGATGTAGTAAAGACCCCAAGGAAGTTTTTGTTAAGAACACAAGTCATTTGGTGATCAAATGAAGGAGAACAAAGTCAAATAAGTTTATTGTTTAAAAGAGTAACACTTTCATGAATTTTGGTAGATGTAAAATTAATGTGAAGTTTGATTTGAAAGATTTAAAGAATGTGAACAAGATTATGAGTATCATTCGATCGTGTGAAGTGTTAAGAAGCACTTCAGAGCAATTTGACAATGAGTAAAGAAAAATTCAAAGTGTTCAGATTGTAAAGTTGAAAGAGACCTAGTTTCAAAAAATCCAAACATTTTGTGAAGTTTATGAAGTGTCTGAATCAATTAAAATGATAAATCCTATAGTTAGTGATGTTAGTGAAAGGCTAAGATATCTGTTTAACAAGCATCCCTTCATATCTCATGTTGATGATCCCTTACGAGCATTTTTGCAAGTGTTCAAGAATGCTCTTCATGCAGAGGATATTAGGTCATATATTCACTACAAACTAGAGATAATTGGAGATAATGGTATTCATAAGGACCTAGACCTAGTGTGTTAGGGTGACTTGTTTTTGAAACAAGAGTTCATACACCTATAGTAACTAGTAGAAGGGAATACAAATAATTAGAGAAGGAACTATGGAAAATTAATGAGTTTTATTTTGAAATGCTAGCAAATAAGGTCTAACTATATTGAGGTGATGCCCATGGTGTAGGTTCTTATTCTATCCATAGACCATTGACGTGATTTGGCACTTATTCACTTATTGTGCGTACCTATTTTTTTGGATGTAATGTCTCTGACATTGACCTATATTATAGTCCATGTTAATTATGGATCCTACTCTAATTTAATGGACTTATCTTTTCAAATTTTTTGAGATTCTCATAAATTTCTAAATCTATATGTATGAACAAATGATTGAAGTATTTTTTTTGTAGTTGCCAATACCATATTCTAAGTTTGGAGATGTGACCACAATCTTGTATAGGTAATACATTCAAGCATAACATGCTAAGTCCCATGCACAAGTAACACATTTTTATAGGAACATGCCATGGTGATACAAAAGCCTTTGAATTATGGATGGAACTTTTTCAGGTTGACTAGTGGGTTACCACCCTATTAGACCATTTAGTACCATCTTTTGAAGCAACTCTTTTGGTGATTCATATTTAGGTGGGAACTTTACTTGGAAAAGCGATCACCTTTATTTCCTTTCTCTCTTTTTCTTTTATGGTACTAGAGATATATCTAGGAGCTTGTTGACATAACAGTCAAGTTTGTTATTAGTGATATACACTTATTCAGATTGTAACCATCTACTAGGCTTATTGTACAGTTAATAGTGTTAACCAAGCATTTTAGTTGTTACCAAGTCCTACAGTTGCTACCAAGTCCTTTGGATAAATTTTAGTGTATGCCAAGTAGTTATAACTATTGTGAGATCAATAGTGTAAACTAAGCATCTCAATATATATCAAGTTTACTAGTGCAAACCAAGTTGTGCAGTGCTTACCAAGTTCACAGCTGATGTGATGTGAGTCTAGTGTTAACTAAGATACTTAGTGTCAACCAAGTGATTTAGTTTATATCAAGCTCATAGTGAAAGCATCAATTGAGCGAGGTAGTGTGAATTTATATGCTAAGTTTCACAGTATTCACCGAGTCACCAGTACGGATCGAGTTCAAGACTACTTGGAAGTGATCAGTATGGACTGAAATCCTATGTCTATTAAGTGCATGATGATGCTGAACATTGACAATGGATGCTAAGTATCAGAACCTCACTGAGTCAGTCTTTAGAACCTGAGTGTCTACATTTGAGCTGATTTTGTAATATTTGTGAAAACTTGTATTGTGGCCAACTTTGTAATTGTGTAATTGGATTGATATATATGTAATGTATTCTATCACATTCAATGTATGTATCAAATTGAATAGGAAGTAATGTAATCATCATAGAAGAGTATAAGAGTGAATTACAAAGGCTACAATAGTATAAGGAGTAGCAAAGATTCATCTATCATAGCAAGGTGATTTATATACTTAGAGAAATCTCATTTAGCAAACCAAGTTGCAAATCAGAGATCAAATACTATTTCATCCTAACAGGTGGACCTAATAGTCTTATGTAAATCTCTTTATTGAGTGCATACTTCATTGTATGTTTCTAAATCCTTTTACAAGGTAGACCTAGCAGTTCTTATTTCTTCTAATAGGGTAGATCATCAGAAGTGATCAATGTAAGCCTTAATTGGCCAACTTTATACTATTGTAATAAAGCTTATGGGTATCATCCCCACCTAGTTTTACTTTCTATTTGGAAGGTTTTTGGGTCATCAAATATTGTGTCAAAATGTTATGTATGCTTTCATGTTTTCAATTTCTCATGCATAAAGTTAGATTAGAATTCATATAAAGGATTAATAGCTAATTGGGATGAAAGTTTTAGAAGTTACCGATTCACTCCTCCCCTCTCAGTAACTTAGCTTATCATAATATTTCCAACAATTTGTATCAAAGAATTGTGGCTCTCAGAGAAAATTTTGATAGCTTGAGCAAAGATCAAAGGCCATGGAGATATTCAGACATGAAAAAGCTATTGATAATAAGAAGCTAGATTTGGAAATGGCTATTATCCAACTCAAGAAAGCAAAGGAGAAACTCTCTCAATCCCTAAATAGAAGAAAAGGTCTTGCAATTCAAATGAATGATCATCTCTATATTGAAGAAAGAATTGAAGACCTTCATTCAAGCATCCCAGATGAAGCCAATGAAGCAATCAAGGAACTCCTAGAAAAGAATGGTTCACTGTAACAAGAAGTAAGAAAACTAAGAAGAGAATAAAAAATTCAGTTAGTAAGACTATGTGAAGTAGATAGAAGAAGAAATAGAAGGAAAAGACAATGAGATTCAACATTTATCCCTTCAATAAGCTGACTTCATTAATAAGCTTACAAAGGAAAATGAAGAAATCATACATCTAAGATCAAAAAATGAAAGATTGTAGAATGATCTAAACTTTGAAAGGCAAACCAATGAAAGAATGATAAAATCCCAAGTAGACATGAATCGATTAAATGAGAAAAATCTTTATAGACATAAAGGAAAAGTAGGAATTAGATATAAAGACAAAGGTGAATCTTCCAAGCAAGGAGCTCAAAAAAATCAAATACCTACTTGCAATCACTATGGTAAGATAGGTCATACATCAAACAAATATTGGAGCAATAGGAAAGAAAAATTCAATGGAAAGTGCTACAATTGCAATCAACATGGTCATAAGGCCAATGAATGCAAAGAGAAGCCAAGATTTGAAGGCAAATGTCACAAATGTAAGAAATATGGACACAAGTCATCAGAATGAAAAACCAAGATATCAAATCCAGCAGAATAGATTGTGAAAGCTATATTTGATTGGGACTACAACACTTGGTGTAGATGTCATTACTATCGAGAATCTGGACACATTAGAATGAATTGTGTAAAGAATCATTTGAGGAAAATAGATACTACTAAAAGATGTTTCATTTTTATTGAACTTGGTCATCCTGCCAAGAATTGCATGAATACTAAAAGAAATAAAGATGAAAAGAAGGCAAAGGCTTATAACATTAGAAAATAGAGGAGACAACAATGGGTTCCAAAGTCTACCAAGAATGGAAGTCCAAGTGGTGATGAAAAAGTCACTCAAGAATTGAGTGACTCCACCATATCTACTTGATCTCTCAAATGAGTACTAGAATTGTGATGTTAAATGAGACATCAGATATTAATTCTAGTGAGCAAGATGAAAAATACAAATTAGCATTCAAGATGCAAAAGAGATCACCAAGTAACAAATGAAAGTTATCACCGAACAAGGTTGGATTACAATCTTACTGAGAAAGGTCAGTTAACAAACTCTACCAAGCAAGATCAAGAGTATCTAAGGTGTGTATGGTTACCGAGTCACAAAGACTTCATTGAGTGTTCAATAAAGTGGATGACAGTCTGTAAATTTGATCTAACATTTGTACCAAGCATTTATGGAAAAATTTGATAAAAGGAATGAAATCAAAGTCATTTTCACTATGAATTTTTGAGTGCAAATTGTGTAGAGCGATCTTCAAGAGCATTTAAGTGATTTGAGTGAATTGTTGTCAAAATTTTTGAATTCTCTCAAACCCTACCAAGTGAAGATGGAAGCTATCAATAGAAAAGGGAAATGAAGATCAAACATGATAGTTCATGGTGTAGAATGGAAGGCACCAAACTTCAAGCTTACTCTTGCAATCATAGAAACCCTAGATTCAAGTGGAGTGTAGTCTCAAATCCCTCCAAAGGTACTATTGATTAATGAAATTCATTCTCATTTTAAATGTGCAATTCAAGAAATTGGTACACTAGAAATGGATGAAACCCTAGAAAGGTTATGTGTGAATGGTGTTTTGAAACCTAAACATTAACATCTTGAAGCTAAAGGATTAACCCATATTCCTTACATGCCCCATAAATTCCAAGTGAAATGGATTAGATTTTTTATTAGTCAAATGCACAATTGATAGTTATGGTTGGAGCAACCAATTTTGATAATGAAGGAGATGATTCATAGGATCACCGGTCTCCCCATGCTGGCAAAAGCTAAGATGACCAAAACCCTAGGTTGGGCTGAACTGGAGAACAAAACCCTAGCAAAGTGGGATGAAAGAGGTATGAAGATAAGCAATTGATATGGAATTCAATTTTTGCATTCATATAATTGCCACAAGATCTATAGTTCAAGCAGGTTGAATAGTGTATCATGTGAGGTAGTAGACTTGGCATACAAGATAGTCAAGAACAACCTTTATTTTGACCTTTCCAACCTACAATTAAGTCAATTAAGTAAGAACATGGAGAGAATTAGAACATAAAAGAATACTCCACATAAGTTTGGCTCTCTGTTGACATGCTTATTTTTTTATGTTCAAAAATTCTTTCCTTTAAAAGGCACTATTGTATGGAGAAAAGATGTGCCTGTACTCTATCAAATTAATGAGTACATTACTGAGATGGGTGAAAATTATAATAGTATTATGGATAATTATTTGATGCATTCAAAGATAAAATGAATAATAGACTCTGAATCCCCAAGAAACTAGTTGAGGATTACAAGGATGATATATGTTTTATGGTAGATAGTGATAAGGTATACATTCAAGTAGTTAGGCCTAGAATTGCATGGGTAAAACCTTTAGGATATGAGGTAAATATTTATGAAACACAAGATATTATTGAGGCACTAATTAATGAACTAGTTGAATGCAAGTTTTCATACTTTGGTACATGTGATGATTCTAAGGCCTGGATAGAGTTGGAGATTAAGCTCCCTCAGGAAGAATATAGCAAAGGCAAGATGAGAATTGCCAAATTGAAAAAAAAGTTCTATTCTTTTGTTAATCGAGGGAAAAGGTGAAGATGAAGAATCAAAGGATGAAGAATTAGAGGAAGAGGAACCACTAAAGAAAAATGGCAAGGTAATCATTACCAAGCCTACCAAGACATCCATTGCAGTATTCACAAGGATATCCTCTAGGAAGAAGATAGACAAAGAAGGGGGAGACATAATTTTCAAGAGGTCTCCACCCACATTTGAAGAGAGGATGAATGAATTGGAATCAGGTTCCAAGATAAAAAATTTCAAAGCATTAAAATATGAGACCAGAACAACTGATGAACAAAGGCAAATTGAAGATATTTTGATATCTAAAATGGCCAAATGGAAATACTCTCTTAACTAGCTCACTCAACAAATTCCAGATACTTTAATGGATAAAATCAAGCCAAGATGGGAATATGCAAAGAAAATTGCTAAGGACATTCATGAGAAGACCCTGAGGCAACTGATGCCAAATCTAACTAACAAGGAAATCAAGGAATCTTTAAAGAAAATTGAAGAAAAACTAACTTTAAGATTCAATACTTGTCTTATTTTGTTAAATGAAATAGAGCATGCTATGAAGAATGCAAAAAATACATGGAAGAATGTATATATTCTTCATAAATTGAGTGATTTTCTAGTCAGCATAAGTGACAAAGATGATGAAGATGATCAAGAAAAAGATGAAGACAAAAATGATGAGGAAGTAACACATTTTGATAATAAGTATGGTGAAGAGGAACAAAAGCAAGAGGCTACCAAGGAAGATGCACAAGATGTTGACGAAACTTACTTGGTCAAGATTGCTACAATAGTTATTGCATCACTTTCTCACTCTCCAAGAAAAATAGTGACAACATCAAGCATGAAGACAATCTCTGTAGGATTGATTGTGTCCAACACTCCAAGCACAACCATCCAATCAATATTTGCACCAATATAGTTCAACACATCATTGACTAAATTACAAAGTACTTTATCTACCAAGCTATAGACTCTTCCCTCTTCAATAGTTTTGGATACACCAATTTTGGCTTTAACAGGTACTCCTACTAGTATTTCTACAATAAGTGCAGTATTAATTTTTACAGCAAGCCCCACTATTTCTACTATTGTTTCCATTCCAATTACATAAGAAATAAATGCAAGGAAAGTTGAAACCAAGCCTCAATCGAGCACAAAATTTTTGGGTAAAGGTAAAGAAAAGGAGGAGGATGTTGATTTTGATGAGGAAATTGTGATTCCAAATTGGGATATTTCAAAACTCACTCCTAATCAAATGCAAACCTTTGGAGAATTACTCCAAAAGAAAGCCAAGCAATAGAGACTAAGAGAAGAAAGAGATGAAGAATTTAAAATCATTAAGGATGCCAAGAATATTTTGGTAGAGGCTATAGGTATAGAGATTGACTCTTCTCAACCAATTTTGTTTCAATTGGTAGAAGTAGTCTAGAAGTATAATGAAGATCAAGATGGACAAGATAAATTATTAGAAAAAGAAAAAAGGAAGTTTGAGAATAAGGTCTTAGAACTTGTTGCTCAAAATATTTCCATTTACCAAGTAGAGTTATCTACCATTTTGAGTTCTCTTGAAACTTCTTGTACAAATGTAACTTTAATTTTTGGTAAACTATGTGATATTCCAAGATTTACAAAGGAAATAAAAGAAAATTTGTCTAAGATTGATGAACATCTCAAAGAAAGTTCTCAAAAATTGCAACTTGACCCAAGTTCAAGCTCTACACATTTCAAGAAGATCATATTTTTAGTAGATATATAGGCAGAATTACTTAGAGAAGAAGAAAGAATCAGATCTACATTGGTAGATATCCAAAATATGATTCTTCCCAACATGGATGCATTGCAAAAGCACATTGCACAGTCCAAAACCATCATCCATGCTAATAATTGAATTGTCAGTAGAAGTGCATATTGCACTACACACATATAAGGTCTTGCAAGAAGAATAGGACAAGAATTTGGTGCTCATATTGAAGGTACATTTAGACTTCTTGTCTCATTTTGGAATCACTATGTAAATATATATAGAATAAATCTTTGGAATTAGTGTCAAAAAGGGGAAGAAAGATGTAAAAATATGTAAAAGAGGAGAAAGATATACAAAAATTTATGGGGGAGAAAATGTATTGTAGAAAGATGTGAAAACCCTTACCATGTATAGAAAATAATAACAGATGGGGAGATAGATGTGAGAAAATGTAAATTGAAAAGAAGAGTGTACAAAAAGTATATAGAAAGGAGATGTATTTAGATGTATAGTATACTATATGTTATCTTTCGAGGAAGCATTACCATATAAATGTATCCTTTACAAAAATAATTTTGAAAAATATCAAAAACAATATACTTTACTAAGTTGGAGATATAAGGTGATGGACAATTCAGTTTTGACTAATGAGTGTTTTTGTCACTAAAGCCAAAGTGGGAGATTGTTGACATAACAATCAAGTTTTTTATTAGTGACATACACTTATTCAAATTGTAAGTATCTACTAAGCTTATTGTATAGTTAACAGTGTTAACCAAGCATTTCAGTTGTTACCAAGTCCTATAGTTGCTACCAAGTTCTTTGGGCAAATTTTAGTGTATGTTGAGTAGTTATAGCTATTGTGAAGATTGGCAGTGTAAACCAAGCATCTTAGTAGATGCCGAGTTTACCAATGCAAACCAAGTTATGTAGTGCTTACCAAGTTCACAGTTGATGTGATGTGAGTCCAGTGTTAACCAAGCTACTCAGTGTTAACTAAGTGATTCAGTTTATACCAATCTCATAGTGAAAGAATTGACCAAGCAAGGTAGTGTGAATCAAGTGATTTAGTTTATATGTCGAGTTTCATAATATTCCTTGAGTCACTAGTGTAGACTAAGTTCATGACTACTTGGAAGTGATCAATATGGACCAAGCTTCTATGTCTACCAAGTGCATGATGATGTCAAACATTTACAATGGATGTCAAGTATCAAAACCTCACCAAGTCAGTTTTCAAAACCCAAGTGTCTACATTTGAGTCGACTTTGTAATATTTGTAAAAACTTATATTGTGGCCAACTTTGTAATTGTGTAATTAGATTGATATATATGTAATGTAATGTATTGTATCACATCCAATGTATGTATGGAATAAAAAAGGACATAATGTAATCATCATAGAAGAGTAGAAGAGTGAATTACAAAGGCTACAACTATATAAGGAGGAACAAAGATTAATCTATCATAGCAAGGTGATTTATACACTTAAAAAAACCTCATTTAGCAAACCAAGTTGTAGATTAGAGATCAGCTACTATTTTATCATAATAGATGGATCAGTCAAATCCTTTAACAAGGTAGACCTAACAGTCTTATTTAAATCTCTTTACTAAGTGCATACTTCATTGTTTCATTGTATGTTTGTAAATCTTTTTGCAAGTTGGACCTATAGTCCTTATTTCTCCTAATAGGGTAGATCATCAAAAGTGATCAATGTAAGCCTTAACCGACCAACTTTATACTATAGTACTAAAGCTTGTGGGTATCATCCCCACCCTAGTTTTACTTTCTATTTGGAAGGTTTTTGGGTCACCAAATCTTATGTCAAAGTGTTATGCATGCTTTTATGTTTTTTATTTTCTCATGCATAAAGTTAGATCAGAATTCATATAAAGGATTAATTGCTAATTGAGATGAAAGTTTTAGAAGTTATTGATTCACCCCTCCCCTCTCAGTAACTTAGCTTGTCATAATATTTGCAATAGAGCTAATTTGATTAATGTTGTTTCTCTTGCATTTTTTATGTCATCATTTATGTTCTTATGATATTTTTCCAAATATGATATTAGTGGATGAGATTCTTCTTTGAAGCTATGTTTTCTTTCATTGGTTGATTTGGGTTAATTTTTAGTACTAAACCCTTGTTGTGGCTATCCTTTTATCTTTATTTGATTTTGTTTTTCTTTGCACCCTTGTGCATGGATGTAGAGTTATGACCCTTGGTCTTGGGCACTTATTCCCATTGACCAAGTCATGTTCTACCTCATTGTGATTCATCATATTACTCTCTTATTTTCCTTCTCTCTATTGTGTCTGGGTTGACCCAAACTCTCACTAAAGTGGGGCCTAAATATACCATCTTAAATTCAAAGCACCTCAATTTAATGATTATTTAGCACCCATTTAAGGTGGGTCATAATTAATTTGTATCTTTCTTCCTTGCTTCCCTTTATATCCTTTCTCCTTGGTAAAATGGGGTAAAACCTAATAGATCCTATGTAAAAGCTCATTTTTTCATGGAGTAAATCTCAAGGTAGGGTCTATCCACCTAGGATCTCCATTCCTTTCATTTATTCATTTAGAATTTACTATTTGCATATTAATGATTGTATCTCAAACTATGTGCCCTATTTCCATGATCTAGGACCTATTTTGGGAACTCGAGGGAATCTTATATGTTTTGAACCCTAGTCATGAGGGACATAGTGTGTCTCTATTTGGGCCTTACTTTAGGTCCTTTTCTTGGGTCACAAGTTTGAGGTAGTTTTTGGGTGTTGATTCTTAGGCAAGTTAGCCTATGGGAGTTAGTAAATTATAAGCCCTTTATAAACCCCTCTATTTTATCCATCTCATCCAAGTATTCTATGACCAAGAATTTGCACTCAAGATCTCAAATTCTCAAGAATTTCCTCAATCATTCAAGGCATTCAAAAAATATATCCACTAAGGATCAAGGATTTATGCATTCAAGCTATTGAAGGAGTTTGTGCTAGACCTTTTGTTACATTTTCAACATTTAATATATCCCTTCATACATATAAGATCCTTTTTTCTATCTTCTACATTGATCCTTTCAAGATCTACATTCCCTCATAAGGAAGATTTCAAGCACATTCATTCATGAAAGTTTTGATTTTAGTTTGATTTCCTTTCTAGGGTTTTTTAAAGCTATTAAATCTAAATACTTTATTACATTCCAAATTCAAGAGCATATTCATATATTTGTATTTCTTGATATTAGATATATCACTACTACTTTCTCTCATTTTATCTCTTATTCAATTGATAGTTAATTCATAAACAGGGGATTAATTAAGGTACACCCACTCACTCCCCCTCTCCCAATAAGAAAAAATAAAAAAATCCTTTATTTTGTAAGTTTTGGATCTCAAATTGAAAAACAAGTTATAGATCTAGATACTTCTTTTCGACTTTCTTCAAAATTGTGAAGTCTGAATGAATATTGCACTCATTTTTTAGGGCTAACTAGGTCAGCCCTGATGCTTCAATGCTAATTAGGTCACCCCATATGATCCAGTTCAGCCCTAATAGATCACTGGATTTTTTTTTGGTTTTGTCTACCTCATAATTTTTAGCATAGATTGCAAGATTTATCTATTTAAGAGGTTATTTTATAGCCTATCTCTAGTTTTCTATTTCACAAGGTATATCATCTTTCTCTTTTCCACTTCAATACACACTATCATCTTATCATATCTTTATATCTCATCTTTATATTATAAGTTTCTTAAATCCTCTTAAGGTGGAGGTGAGAGGGAAATAAATCTTTTTTATTCATCCCTTTTTCATTAAGTTATGCATTGACACTTTCTTTTGTATCATTCAAATCTAACCCAAGGGGTGGATCTTGGACTTCCCCTTGCATTGTGTGTAGTGGGAATTGCTTCCTCTTGCCAACCCCACACTATTCCATCTATAAATAATAAGTCTACTAGATCATTTGATATTACCAAGGGTGAAAATATCATTCATTTTTCACATACGAGATTTTACAAATGGTTCCATAGTCTTTATCATATATTGCCTATAACGGTGACTTTGAGGGCTTAATATACTTTTCATATAATTATTACAAGGAAGAAGCCTCTAAAGATTCATCTAAAACATCAAATGGATAAATTTCAACAATCTTCACATTTGGATGTTGGAAGCATCAAAGGATGGGGGAAATTCCATCATCCCAAGTCATCTTGTCACTTTGAGATGGTGCTCTACATGATAAGCATTTTTTGGGCTTTGGGTTTTCCATTTTTATTTTTTCATTTTGATGATGTGAATAATACATATTTTGTGAAGATTCAGTTTGGAGATAGGTTTAGTACTTGATAGTGCACTCAATATCAATTTTTGTCTAGAAAGATTCAGAGGATTTGGTCAATAATTATACCCTTTTATGGTCACTAGACAATGATAGAGATTTGGTGCATCCCTTAGGGATAATTGTTAAATAATTAAAGACTTTTTTATAATTAAAACACATATTGAAGCTACACCTTTCTGATCATCACAAGAAAGCTTTATGGAACCTTGCTTGGTTTAGGTTATGATCCTTTAGAAAATCACTTTCTCAAAATACTTATTCAAATAATGTATTTTGCATATTTTTCTATGTAAGGGGTCCCTAAGGTAAGGTGTCTTTGGATGTTTTTAAGATCAATGTAATAAGGGGGGATTGTTGGCATATTTTTATTTCATTACTTGATAAGAATGGTTATAGTTTGGTCATTGTTAACTACCTTCAAATAGTTTATAGTTGTAACATTGTAACTATCTTTGGGATATAGATTTCCCTCATTGCATATCAATAATATTATTGACTATTTAAAATTTAACCCTAACATAGAGCATCCTTAGATACCTTTTCTTTTTTAGCTAGTTTATTTGCATCCTCAACATATCTCTTATAGTAAGATCCTCTCTCATTGTGATGCTTATGTAATCCATTTAATGTTGGAAATCTTAATGGGAAGCAAGATATTGAAAAGGGTGGGAGGGTGAATTAGGATCTATAAAACTTTTCACTAAAAAAGAAATTAACTATATTCACACCTAATCCATCTGATATCTTAGATCTCATACCATATAATCATAAACTTGTAATTTTGAAATGAAATCTATCTAAGAATAACATCCATGAAAAATATCAATACATAACACAATGATTTTGGTAATCCAAAAACACTTCAAGTTAAAGGTAAAACTAGGGTGGGGTGAAACCCACAAATCTATACTACTGCAACAACAAAGTTCATCTGTTAGGGCTACAATTTCATCATATCTAATGACCTACCCTAAGAGGGGTCTACTTTGTTAAAAGTATTTGAGACTACTAGGTATTACCCTATTAAAGTATATTACACTTACAATGAACTAAGGAATCTGTTAGGAGATTTAAATAGGTCTATTAAAACCACTCTATTAAGAGATTTGTCTTGACTCAATCTATTAAAATTGATTTAGTACCCGATCCTTCAGTCTTCTCTAAAAGCTAATTATGGATCTTCTCTCTTCAAAATCTCAATCTGATATCTCTATTTTTTCCTTCACTACTTTGGTTTCTCTATCTAATCTCCTTTTAGACTTAGCCTACCTTCACTCTGTACTTAGCTTGTTCACTCATTCATGCTTCACACTTCATCGTTATGATCTCATTGTCATCTTCCCAAGGTTAGAACCCTCCTTAAATAAATAATCATAGAAAGTTTTAGATTGGGATCAACGATCCATATTTCATCTTTTTTTCCATTTTCCCTTTTGATTTTATAATTGGTTAATTTTCTTTTTCTTGGGATTAATGCCATTTGAAAAATTGCATAAAATTCTCCTTAAATGTCTCTACAATGAATAAATGTTTTGTAGAAGTCAGAAAAAACAATTTACATTTGTATTTTAGTATTTAAAAACTCATATGTCAAAACTAGTTTACTTGGCACTTGAATATTCTAATGCTCGGTCATAACTAACATTAATGCTATAACTCGACTTCTATATGATCAAAATATATGCTAACTTGGTCTCTACTAGGGTGCTTCATAACCTCTAACTTACTTGATATATGATAAAATATAGACAAGTCCTTTGTAGCTTGACCTTTTTTGGATGGCTCGATCATAGTGATGACTACCTAATGTTGCCTTGGAAATGACTAAGTGTTAGACACCAATAGTTAACTTGGGCTTAGAGATGACCAATCTCCCCTTTTGACATTAGTGGAAAAAATTCTTTTTCATGACTTATCTTGCCATGCAAAAAATAATGACCCCCTTGAGACTATAACACTGTCTTCAAAACTTATTCTCTTCTGTACAGTATATACATGTTTGTAAACTCTGATGTTGACTCATCTAATAATGCTATTTTTGATTTCTCTCTCTAATTTCTATCTCCCCCTTTGTGTCATCTATCCATTTATTAGAATATTTCCCCCTTTAATATATTTCATGTACATATATCCCCATTTTTTTGTCACTTATGTCTTCAGTTTTATAGGGGTTAGCTTGTATTTATCCAAAAAAATTGATGACTAGCCAATATGTCTTCAAGTCCTTTATTCCATCTATCTTGTGCAAATTCCATGACTTTAATATGAATCTCTAGTTGAGAAGTTGGATCAATTAAGCTCTCTACAATTGAAATATGTGTATCTTTCTTCATTAAATTATGAGCTATAGATAATTCCCTCTGAATTATCTCCAAATGGGGTAGTATCATGAACTGAATATAAATAAATTTGTTCGTTATGCTACTATCTCTAGCCATTAACTTAGCTAATATCTATTGATAAAATGTCAACTTATTATATGAAGGTGATATTGAACTTGCATTCTTATTCAATGAATGTGTACATGCCTTCATATCTTCCTAAATCATATCAATAGATTGTTGATTCTTTGACAAAAATAATTAAACATCACAAATTTTTATGTAAAAAGAATGAATGACTTTCAAAATTCCTTCCAACTAAGTGGTAATGTTAGAAAGCTCAAATTTACTAATTGCAAGTTCTATTGAGACTTTCTATAAAACTTTGTGCTCAAACTTATTCTCAAACCATCTCATAAATTTATCATTAGTTTCCACATCTTCAGTCTGAACCTTATCTACTATATACACTAACTGATCCAAAATTAGATGTTGCACATTAACATTAGAAATATCAAATACATTAACAAAAATATCCTTTATATTATGCAATACATGTTTCTTTATGTGTTCTCTTCTCAACTATTCTTGCTTTGTCTTATAGCATAGCAAGGTTTTCAATTCTTCAATTCATTCTAGTGTCATGTTGTTTAAGACATACATAGGCAATGTGATGACTTCGTCTAAACTTGTTGATTCTTCTATTGTATTAGTTATATGTGCCATGATATGAGATCAAGGAGTTCTATCATTGCATAGTGATATCTAGAATTTTCTTTCCCTTTGCACTTGATCTAGGTGACTACTCATGTTGAGTTGATTTAACCTATTGTACAAGTGTAATAGTTAAGGTATCTATAGGTATGGCACTCAAAAGTTGTATAAGAGCTTGAATAGCCTCTTTCTCTTTAGGTTTTTCTTTATCTTTCATCTCTTTCTATGCTTCTACCTTACTCTCATCTAGTTTGTCATCTGTGACATGGGTGAATTATGGAAACATAATTATTGCCTTGACCTATTGCTCAACACTCATGTCAGAAACCACTATTATTGATGTAACATTAAAATCTATAGTACTTGCACTCTCAATCCTTGGATATCCTTGTACTTATAGTAACACTAGATTGGTGCATGGTAGAGAGGGATTTGAGGCATCTGGTGTAGAATTTTTTAGATCTTCCTTAGTCAACACATTATATTCTGTGGGGATGAATCAGGAATGCCCTCAATTGTGAGAACATCTTGTTGTTCACACCCTTCTACCAATTGTATTTTCCTTAGGTAGGTAAAAAAAAAACATGTGTCACCCTTTTGTAAAGGAAAAGGCTAACAAAAGTATAACTGTTCACCTTCAATGTCAAAAAAGTAATATTATTATTTTGAATTTGGAAATGAAGTAAATTAATGAAATGTGTAGAAATGGATGAATTTTAGGATTATAATTTTTAATAATTATTTGGAATAAGAATTGATACATTTTCCTAATTTTCATACATAATATTTTAGCTACTGAAAAATGTTGAAAATTCGGTGTCTAGTTCCCACCACAAAATTATATGGAAATAAATTTATTTAACATTGATCTCAAACTATGTTATAGATAACATACATAGCTAGAACAATCAAAAATAAAAATTTTCTATAGACCTATATTTTCTCTTTTATAATGATTCAAATTTTAACTCACCTAAAATTGATAATTTTCATCTCCCACCACATTTTTCAAAACAAATCTATTCTAACTAGGACAATAATTTTATATTCTATAAGAGGACTCTCTCCTCAAGAACACCATATAATTTTAAATTTTTTTGGATATGATTTTTTTTCTTTCTCAAAATTGACATCTTTTCGAGTGTTAAATTACACACTTGTAGAATTTTTTCATTACAATATACTAGACCTAATTAAAACACTATAAAATCTATATGAGAATGTTCTTGACTTTGAGCTCTATAAAATGGTGTTTATATGTTATTAAAAAAAAATCATAAAAAATAGTAAGAGTTATTGAAATGCCCCTTTTCTGAAATAATTTTACATTTTTAGTAATTGGATACAAACTAGTATAAAACATGCATTTAATAGATATTTCCACTTGGAAAAGTGTGATCTACCATATATAGCTTAGCTAGAATGAATTTATCTAGATTATAAGTTTGAACAAAATTTCTTTTTATATAGAAATAATCAAATTCCATCATTCTAATAAGTTAGCTTGAAAGATGACACAACTTTGTACTTTTACCTTTCTACAATTTTTGCAACCTCTTCTATATCTTCTTTTTCTTCTTCTACATCTTTACCTCTCTCTTCTTCTTCATCTTCTTTGTTAGCCCACGAAATAAGAAACCCAAATGCTTCCTTCCATATAAGAATTCTCTCTTGCTCAATTTCATGAGATTTATTCATCAAAAATATATAAGCCATCTCCTTAGGCATGAATTTATTCACAAAATCTTTCAAGGCTATAGTCATATGTGTGTTACCCAAATCTAGCATTGTCTATGCTAACATGGTCTCCCTAGTCTGTCTTTTAGTGGATAATGCCCACTTCCACATAGCATCAACTTTATTATATAAATTTTTAGGAATGCCTTGACCTAACTCTATAGGTTTTGATTTTAAATGTATAAGCTTCTCCTAGTCCTCTTTATTTAAAGAATCAAAATTGACTTTTTAAAATGCTTTTATACTAGTTGACTCTTTCATTGTCTCATATACTTGGTCAACATTTGTCTGAAGTTTCCTTAGATCATCAAAATTTGTTTCTCCATCATCTTCCTCCTCCTCATGTGTCACAAACAATTTTATCCTTGGCCTCTTAGGTAGATTTTTCTTTATTTTTTTGATTGGCTTCCTCTTTATTGGTATACCTTTTTCTTTTTCAGCTGGGAACTGAGCTACCTTTGACCTTGTAATTACTCTTCTTTTTAGCTCTGGCTCAAGTTGTGTAACAGTATTCTTTACACCCTTCTTTAGATTCTCCTTCAATTTTGGATCAACAATTACTATTTTTGTCTACTTTATTACCTTTGGCTCAGCAATAACTAGCTCTTTTCCCTTAGATGACTTAGCTTCAGCTTCATCTTTGGCTTTCTCATCCTCTCCTTTTCCTTCAGTGATCTAAAGTTGACTTTTTCCAAGTTTTCCCTTAAATTCTTCTTCCTCTTCCTATTTTTCTTGGGCATTTTATTCTCCTATGTCATTGTACTCTTGGTTGTGTCATATGTACCAAATGGCTCAATATTTGCATCAATCTCTTCGAATAGTAATGTAGTCACTACTAATGTCACTTCATCAACATTCACTTCATATTGCATCCACCTCATCCATGCAACCCACTGTATTATTTCTTATGCATATACAAATATGTATATACCATAAAGTGTATATCATCAAAATAGTTATCTACAACCGATTTATGTATCCTCATTTGGTTCTTCATCTTATTCTTGATTTCCCCAAAATTGGATGTTGCACATTAACATCAAAAATCTCAACTGCACCAACAAAAATATCCTTTATATTATGCAATACCTATTTATTTTTTGTGTTCTCTTCTCTACTATTCTTTCTTTGTCCCACAATGTAGCAGGGTTTGCAATTCTTTCATTTGTTCCAATGTCACGTTGTTCAAGTCATACATAAGAAATGTGAGGACATCATCTAAACTTGTTAATTCTACTATTGTGTCATCTATATGTGCTATCATCCAAGATTAGGGGTTTCTATCACTAGATCTAGTGATATATATAGTTTTTTTTCCTTTGCACTTAGTTTAGGTGGCTTCTACTATTGAGTTGATTTAACCTATTGTAGAGGTATAACTATTATTATCTCTATAGGTATGGCACTCAACAATTGTATAAGAGCTTGGATAGCTTCTTTCTCTTTGGGTTTTTCTTTCTCGATCATCTCTTTCTTTTCTTCTATGTTACTCTCATCTAGTTTGTCATATGTAACATGGGTGAATTGTGGAAACACAATTATTTCCTTTCCCTATTGCTTGACACCCATGTCAAAAACCACTTTTATGTATGTAACATTAAAATCTTCAATACCTACACTCTCAATCCTTGGATAGTCTTGTACTTGTAGTAACACTAGATTAGTGCATGGTAGAGAGGGATATGAGGCATCTGGTGTAGCATTTTTAGATCTTCCTTAGTCAAAACATTCTAATTTTTTGGGGATGAATCAGGAATGTCCTCAATTATGAAAACATCTTGTTGTTCACACCCTTCTACCAATTGTCTTATCTCTTCTGCAAATTTTGTGACCTCTTTTGTATCATTTTCTTCTTCTACTACTTCTTCATATCTCTCTTCTTCATCATCTTCTTTGTCATCCAATGGAATAAGCAACCCAGATGCTTCCTTCCATACAAGAATTCTCTCTTGCTCAACTTTATGAGCTTTATTCATGTCAATTTATCGATGGTTGCATTATCTTATAACACTCTATCCCTTATCAACCAATTACCAATCAATGATAACAATTCAAGTCATTGTGATGCTAATTATTATTCATGACCTTTTGCATGTCCAAATTCCAATGCGAATCTTTATTTTGTACATGACCTGTACACTCACAAAAACTAAAATCCCACCAATTTTCACATTGACATCCTCCCAAGACTCTGGGAAATTCCTTTAGATGCTTAGGTAGAACCCTTCCATGCCTTCAATATACTTGTTCATCTTGTTATTATATAGAATCTTCCAAACCCTATTGTTTTTCTTATACTCACCATTTTTATCAAGTTCAATTTGTTATAGTTGGCCCGCATACTCTCCTCCCAACCAACACTTGAAGCATAGGGAATACAGAGAGACAAATGATTATTTTCTCTCTCTCTCTTCTCTGACACCTAAGAACTCAAAAAAGATTCTCTCCTTGATGAATAAAACCCTTCTAGAAAAGAAAGTAAATAATGAACCCTTTTGAAAAAAATCACAAGAAAAATCTCAAAAAAATTACAAGAAAAATATCAAGGCATAAAATATTGGGTCATTGATTGTCATTGTTACTCATTAAGACCATGGGTGTTCTTGTCATTATTGCACAAAATAGTAAAGTCTTGCTTGATGTCCATAGTAGGCATGACAAGGATCATTTGATACTTCACCCACACATTAAAAAATTTCATGAAATACCCCTCAACTACCAACTATTTTTTTTATAGCAAAAGTGGGCTAACCACTAAAAATTTTATTAAACTTGATTTCAGAGTTCATTAGAGAAAGAACTAGGAAGAAAACTCTGAATCCTAGCCCAATTATAGAAAAGGAAAAGGAAAATAAACAAAGGGAATGGAAGGGAGCCAATTTGTAGCAAAATAGAGTGAAATTTGTGAACAAGTGTTGACAAAAATATCAAGACTTCTCATTCTCAATAAGCTCTTGCAAATGCTACCATTCAAAGTATTGAGTATATGGGTTGAATGATTCAAAATTAACATCACCATAGCTAAGTTTAGCAATATAATCTATGACCCCATTACCTTCATGGTAGATATGTGAGATATAATGGTAATCAGAAGAGTCTAAAAGATTTCAAATTTGATTCATAATATACTTGAGTTTCCAATTTAGGAGTGATCTCATAATGCATGCATTAATAATAATCATAGAATCACCTTTGATATAGATTTTATCAAACCATTTTTTCTTAGCTAACACTAGACCAAAGAGAAAAGCTTGAGCTTCAACAATGTTTTTAGTGCTTGAGGGAATTGGAATAGCTTTAATTTCTTGCACTATACCACCATGATCCCTAATGCAAATACCAATGCCAGATTTACCCATATTACCTCTCAATGCACCATCAAAGTTGAGCTTAACAAAATTAGTAGAAGGGAGTTCCATTTGGTTGATGAACAATCTAGAGGATACTTCTAAATACTATTTGGTATAGAGCCAAAAGGAGAAAGTAAACCATCCCATTCCTTGATAATTTTGCCATTCCAAGATGAGAATAGATAATTGCATTTAGCATTTAAGATGTTGTTGTTAACCACTTCAGATACTAATTTTTGAATGCCATCTTGGACTAATTGTAAAGAGTTAAAATCTTGGCAAAAATTGCATTTATTTCTCTCCCACTACAAAGCCTAAACCACAATCGCAAGTACACAACTCCAGATAGAAGAAAAAGAGATTTAGAAAAAAGCACAAGCCATGCTTGAAAAATGTCACATAGTTTTCTTGGAAGAGGCATAGAGATACTCAAGTTGTTTAACAAAAAAGTCCAATAGTCATGAGCAAATGGGCAACTTAGAAGAAGGCAGTTTGTAGTTTCATCTTCAACTATGCAAAGAGTACAATTGAAAGGCTATGTAATGTGGAGTTTTTCAAGTCAGTCACTAGTAAGGATTTTGTTCCTCAAAGCCAACCAAGCAAAGCAACCAGCTTTTGGGAGAACAATTTTATTTCTTTTATTTAGGACATAATGGCAAGAAAAAGCCTCACTTATAATGTTAAATCCTCATTTAGAGAGAGCCATATTATTTTAATATTTAGGAAATCATATTTTTGAAGAAACTATATAGAATGTTTATTTTTGTTTCACATATTTGAAATCTTATGATGGTTGAAATAAAAATGAGTTGTTGGCTTGTATATAGGTATAGGCTACATTAGAAAAATACTAGTTTTGGCCTATATATAGGTATAAGCTACATCAAAAATTAAATATGACTTGTTGACCCCATAACATTTGAAATGGACATTTCTTCAAATGACAATAGTTTGAATGTGGTATTCTAAAAGTAAGTCAAATTATTTTAAGATAAACATTTGAAATGATTTTATATAATTTCTATTTTTATTAAAAAATACAAAATTTTAATGTTAATCTAAAACTAATTTTAAAAAGTTAAATATTTAAGAAAATAGAATTCACTTTTATTTAGAAATTCAAAATGATTTCATGTAATATTGAATAAAAATGGAAAGATTTTTGTATTAAAAATAAATAAAGAGAAGTTACACTTATATATTTATTTCTATATTAAACTTATTCTCAAGTGATTTGATAGAATAACTTCATTTATTAATAGAAAATTAGAAAGATTACATACATATCCAGATTTTAATTTTAGTTTTATCATGAAACTAATTGGTAATACACTTGAAATTTTGAAGTGGTGAGATAGAGTTATTTTAAAAGTATTCTCATTTTAATTTATTTGTAGATTAAAATGTCTATCATTATTTAACTATCACATAGTAATTCAATTAAATTGGTCTTGTATTGTTCTTTGTCGATTTTATTTTGAATTGGAACTATGTCAATCTATCAATTATATGTAATAATTTTTCCATTAGAAGCTTCCATATTGCTTTTTTTGGAGCAAAATCTTAGGTATATAATTTATCAAAGTGTATTTTGAAGCTTTTTTTTTTTTTGGTGAAAGGTGCCAAGCCACCATTAATATATTTATAATAATAAAGCTAGTTCAAGGGCTCATGGAGGGAAGAACTCAACAAGAAACCCTTCAATCTTTACCTAGATTACAAAAGTTGACTGATATATCACTATACATTTCAACAAAACTTATAACCTTTGCTAAAAAAATACATTTATGAATAATACTAATTGACATGAAGAATAGAATGGTGAAGATGAAAAATTTAATGCCCAACAACCATAGCCTCAAAATGGCATGCAAAAGGTTATTATAGAACCATCTTCACTATACCAACATCATATTAAATCCAATACGATGCACTCCAAAAATCTACCTGAACAAAATGTAAATTGTTAGTACAATTCCCACTCCATCTGAGAAGGTTCATGGTCTACCAAAATGTCCATCCTGTTCAAGGGGTTATTAATCTACATGATGTTGATAGGTTTTTGAGCTGAAGACCCCACCATTCTAGATTGTGTGAATACATCATGATCATCCATAATAAGTTCATTAACTACATTAGCCTTAATTCTTAGCTTTTCACAAGCCTGATGCGATAAGTTACCTCTATAGCACCATATTAGATGCTCCACATCTCCTAAATTACCACAAAATTTTGGATGTTTGAATTACTCTTATCATGCAAAAAACCACTTACCCCTGCATAGGGTAACACTCCCATTGTTAATACATACTCATGAAGAGCACTTCTAATACCTTCCATTCCAAGCATCATACCAAAACCAAGCCTATCTACAATATGCTCCACCAAACTCGAATCTTGGAGGAGTTCAATAATAAATGTAAAGAAATGAGATAAAATATGTGATGGGAGAAAGACATACAATTGCATTGAACACAAAGTTGCAAAACCCAAAATTTCTCTAAAACAAAGCATACAAATATCACAATTGATATTCAAAGTTTCCTTTAACTCATTTGTAGGCACACTACCAAACCATGGGAGTTCACGTTATCTACTTGAGATGAACACTCTATAGTAATTGAGCATATTTTCCTGAATTGCCATGACCCCCAAATACATACAAATACAAAATGCACCAAGAAAACTCTAGGAAAAGCTATATATTTAACAAGATTCATGATGATAGTAATTAATGAAAAAATAAACCCACCTTTTTTTTCCTTACACAAAAGCAAGCTCAAGTAAGGATCTTTCAAATGCCATGAGGTGATCTAAATCTTCCAAATTCAACCACATAATGTACCATACCTCTCAACTTGCAATTCTTAAATCTCCAAATCTACTAACACATCTTGAATTAACTTGTGCCAAATTAAATACATCAAATCTATACCAACCTTATTAATCACTAACACAAACTTTCTATTAATGTTCCATACCTAGTTATAATGAGAACCCAAGAAATACAACCTTCATTAACTGACTAACTCGATGAACACTATACCCCTTCACACTCAAGCAACACTGCATAATAGTTGGTGGTCAATGAAACTTGAGCAAAATCAGTAAACTTTGCAAAATGTAATTTGGTTAGCTTTGAACCAAGTCACTCAGTAGATGATGAACTTGACCACACTCAGTCAACTCTACATAGGGTTATTGAATCTACATTTCAACTAAGTAATTTAGTAATAAATGAACTAACCATGTTCAATCAATACTATCATTATCTGATCAACTTGACCAAACTTGACCAACTCGATAAACTTTGCAAGAGGTAGTTCAGCCAGCTTTGTACTGAGTCATGCAGAAATCAATGGACCTGGCCACACTCAGTCAACTCAACATGGAGTCAATCAATCAACTTTGAACTGAGTAATGTGGTAATTAATGAATCCAAACATGTTCAATCAACACTTCATGGGGACAATTAGCCTGCTCTATACCATGATAGTTGGTAATCACTACAACCACTCGGTAAATGGTAAACCCAAGATTCTCCAAAAAACTTCTAACTCAACAGAAATGATAAGTGGATCAATCTAACATTAAAAAATTTGCTCTTTTTGGATTAAGATAAATAAAGAGGGAAAATTGACAGGTATAAAATTTGTAATTACCTCAGCAGCTTTCAATTCGTAGCCAATATTAGATAAATTATCTGCAACCCAGTTTCCCTCCTTGAGGGTATGAGAGAAGGACACCACTTTAAATTTATCAATCATTTCCCAAACTTTTTCCATAATATAAGAAAATTTCTAGTTCTATTATTCTTTCTTGAAACATGAATTAATAACCACTGAAGAATCCCCCTCAATGTGAATATTAGCTATTCTTAGTTGAAATGCCAATTCTAAACCAAGTAAGAGTACCATGGCTTCAACTTTATTATTCATACCAATCGGTAATTTTTGAGCCAACATACCCAACACCTATCCATTATGATCTCTTATACACACTCTAGCTCTTGATTCACCAAGATTGCCTCTTGAGCAGCCATCAAATTTTAACTTACAAATTCCCCTAGTAGGGGGAATCCATTTAACCATCTTTTTGTTAAGTTTCTCACAAGGACCTCTTGAAGTAATTAGTTTGTAAGATGGAGAGGGTAAAGAAGCCCATTTATTAAACAAAGCAATATCCCAACCTAATAAAATAAGATGTTCATAATTTCTTCTTACATAGGCTAGTACAACTTCCCCAACTACAACTTCTAATGCAAACAACATAGATTCAAATGTGGAGGGTTGACTTCAAAAAATCATTTTATTCCTTTCCCACCAAATATCCCAAATAACTATTACTAGGATACACTTTCAAATATAGGAGTAAAAGAGTGGTTAAATGGGGTTGGCTAGTCATGAAACATATCCCATAAGGTGTTAGGAAGGGGCATGCTATAATTTAATTTTTGAAGAATGAAGATCCAACATTGATGTGCCAATTTACACTGAACAAAGAGGTGATCAACATTCTCCACTTCCTCCATGCATATTACGCATTGCATATTGTGAACAATGTTCAATTTTGATAACTTGCCTCCTATCAAGAATCTCTTTTTCAAAGCTAACCAAGCAAAGTTTCCTGCCTTTGGTAAGACTACTAGATTCCAACAAAATTTGAAAGCCTAAAATGATTTATAACCAATTTTTATGTTCTTGGTAGCTAGGTAACCCAATTTAACTGAGTATCTACCCTCTTGGTGTGGGGCCCAAATCAATGTATCTGGGAGATTAGATACTAAAATAGTCCTTGATTTACAAATATTAACAAATTTTTTTTTGATCTGATAAGGAATTGGTAACTTATCTGGGTTTTCCAAGTAACTCTTCCTGACAAAGGATCAACAAACTGGAAATAATCAATAAAATAGGGACCCTATTCAACATAGAAAATTGTAATCCATTTATCCAAAGATATATAGTTACATAGTGGAGGGAGTCCATTCCATGAATCCTACCAAAAAAGTGTCTTAGAACCATTATTAATTTTCCAAGTCAAATATCTAGTAACTAAATCTCAGGATTCCACCTAGAAGTTTGAAACAACTAATACTTTAGGCAAATGCTCCATAGTAAAAATTATGGAGTTAGGAGAATCTAAATATTTTCTCTGGAAAATCCTACACCATTTAGCCTCAACTTTCTTTTACAAAAACCAAACTAATTTTCCTCCAAAAGCAATATTTCTTAAAGCCAAGTTGGGAAGATTAATCCCACCTTGATATTTTTCTAAAGACATTTCCTTTAATGAGATAAGAGGGATTTTTCTATTACCTATTTTATTTTTTGTCCATCAAAAATCCCAAATGATACCTTCAATTTTCTTGATAATATGCCTGGGTGCTAATATTATAGAGAAGTAATAATTTGGGATAGTTGATAAGACATGACTAAAAGAATTTTTCTAGATAGAGAGAGCCATCTTACCTTCCAAGCCATAATTCTAGCTTCAATTCTGTCAACTATATTTTTCCAGTAAGAAGCTTTATTACTGCCCTTGAAAACAGGAACACCCAAGTATGTAGATAGTAAGATATCCTCCTCAAACTGAAGAATCTTTTTAATCCTATGTACAATAGGTGGAGCTGTATTGAAAAAGAAGATTCTAGATTTAACCATGCTAATCTTCTGACCTAAAAGTAGTGAATATTGGTCTAGTAAATATATAATGTGCTTGGCTTCATTAATGTTTATAGAACCAAACAATAAAGTGTCATCTAAAAAGAAATAATGTGTGACTACTACATCATTTTCTCCAAACTGGATGCCTTTCCAAAGCTCCAGCCATTGAGATTGAATTATGGCTCTACTAAAAGCTTTTGCCATCAAAATAAATAAGGCTAGCGAAAGAGGATCACCTTGTTTGATACCTTGAGTAGATTTGAAGAACCCCTCTAGGGAGCCATTAATAAGAATAAAAAAAGTAGCCCCTAAAATACAAGCTTTGATCCATTTGCACCAAGCTTTACTAAATCCAAATTTTGCCAAAAAATTGGTAAGAAAGGACCAATTAACTCTATCATATGCATTCATCATGTCAAGTTTAATAAAAAAGGTGGGGATTTGGTTTTCTTTAATATGATGAAGAGTTTCATGAGTGACAATTGCCTCTTCTGATGTCTCCTTGCCTAGCACAAAACCACCTTGTTCTAGAGAAATGATACTGGGCAGCAAGACTTGCAATCTAGAATAAATTTTTTTTGGGAAATTTTTATATATAGTGTTACATAATGAAATTGGTCTTAAATCAGCAAAAGTCTAGGGATCGCCAATCTTGGGAATGATGGCAATATTAGTAGTATTAAAATTCCCACACATATAACCCTTGCATTAGGAGGAATCAAGGGCCATAAGTAAATCCCAATCTAGAACATCCCAACATTTTTGGAAGAAGAAAGCTATAAAACCATCAGGACTAGGTGCTTTATCTTGGGGCAGAGATTGAACTATTTTCTAAATTTCCTCCAAAGTGAAGGTTTTCATTAAAGCATCATTATCTTAGTCTGAAATAATACTTGGGACTGCCTCTAAGAAAGAGTTAATTTGATGATTGTTTATATCCATTTTCTTTGATGGATCAAGAAGTTCTTTAAAGAATCTAACCCCTTTCCTTTTGATACTTGCCTCATCTAATAATATATTTCCTGTAAGTTGTTCCTTGATTGAAAAAATGGATTTATTTGCCTTTTTTTGACTTGTTGAAGCATGAAAGAATTTTGTGTTACGGTCACTATCACTTAACCATAATTCTCTAGACTTTTGTTGCCAATATTCTTCCTCCCTATGACACAACTCCACTGATTGAAGTTGCTTCTCTTTCTAACGAGAATATGAAATTGAGTTCAAACCAAAACTAATGATTTTTTCATTAATTTCATGGAGTTCTTGCTACACCTTCTTTTTTTCTTCAAAAATATTTTTAAAAACCTATTTGTTCATGACTCGAATTTTTCCTTTAAGATATTGGAGTTTCTTATAGAACCAAAACATACTGTTACCTTTTTCCTATGGACCATTGACCCACCATTGTTTGTTTAATGGGAGAAACATTAGATGTCTAAACCACATACTTCCAAATTTAAATGAAGATTTATAACATGATGACTGTTGGTCCACTTTATTATCTAAGGATAATGAAAAAAGAAAGTGATCCGAACCCAAGAAAGGGAGACTTTTTGCTGAGAATAAGATAGGTGATATTTTCCATGCTTGTGAAACTAAAAATTTGTCAAGTTTTTCTGCAATTTGTAGGAAACCATCTCTTCTATTGTGCCAAGTGAAGCATCTGTTGGATGTTTCAATTTCAAAAAAATTGTTGATAGTTATGAAGTTATCAAAATCCTCCATAATTTTTGGAGATGGATAAATTCCTCCCTATTTCTTCTTATTGCTTTGAATTGCATTGAAATCACTAGCTATGATACAATTTTGCTGTGGTAAAGATCTATTTTTTTTCTAAAATGACATTCCATAGTTTAACCTTATCTAAAATACTTGAAGGACTGTAAATGTTAAAGATAACCATCAAAGATTCAAAATGTTGAAAATTAAAATATTGCCAACCAATTCTTGCTCTATTAAGCTACTAGTAAGAACTTTTAGATTCCACAAAGTATTTAAACCTCTCGATGCCCCAGCACTAGGACAATGTACAGAGTTCCAATTTTTCCATTTAGCAATTGACTCCTCATACTTTTCACCTAATAACTTTGTGTCCTGAAGTAGTATAATGTCACCTCTCGATTCATGAAGCAATTTTTTAATCCTGCTTCTTTTGTCAGGGGCATGGATAGCCCTAACATTCCATGTAATGATCTTCATCCTTCCACCAGAAGGATCTTAGTCCTTCTAGTGACTCCTTTTACTAATTGAAATGTCTCTTCCAAAGTGGATTGAATGCCGACTACAATTTCTTCTTTAGTTTTTGTGCTTTTACTCTTTCTGCCTGAGGTCTTTGGTGTAGAGGATACCATAATGGGATCTCCAGGTGACTTCATGAATAAAATATAGATTAAAAATATTAATTAAAAAATATGTATTTTGAATTTATAGATTAAAAATATTAATTTTTTCCCCATATTTCTTTAAGTTGAGTTTTTAATATACAATTTATTACATGCACTTTATTATTACTATTAGTCATAGTATTAGTATTAATATAGAGTTTTTTATGTAGTAAAAAATAATAATATATAGTTCTACATTCATTTGGATTGGAGATTACATAATATTTAATTATATTAATTATAGATATATTAGGTGGCAAAATGTTAGAATTTAGATTATTTTCTATTATTTTAACAAAATAATCTAAATTAATTTAATTTAGAAATTTTAAGTTTTAAAAATGTTTATCATTCTTTGATTATTATATATAGATTTATTAATTCAATATTTGTACTTCAATTTTAAGTAATTTTTATTGATTTTCTAATAATAATGAAAGCAATTGTTGATTTACTAAAGTTCTAACTTATAAAATGGTATCAACTTGGTAAAATCACATTATTATTTCTCTTTTTAAAACTTAAAATTTCAGAAATATATCTCATCTCAAATGCAAGTTCAAATATTTAAAGTGAAAAATTATTTGAAGTACTCATTATACCTTTTTCTAATCCGTTTATTTAAGGCAACATGTATACAAACTAGGAGGATTGGCATCTAGAACAATGCTATTACATGAGATAAATAAAAGACATGAAATTCTGACCAGCATGGTATGATGATTACCCTATAAACTGGTGTATGTAATAGTAGGCTTAAATTTTGGAGAAGCGCATTCCTAACTAAAGACAACTTGTTTTAGTTTTCAAACAAACATGATATGTTTTTTTTGAAAAAAAAAAGTCATCCAATCTTAGAGTCTTAACTCTAATTCACATCATTATATTACTATGTTCTGTGTAATTGAGATTAACCTTTTAAGCATAATTAAGGAAAAATTGAATAATTTATAATCTACCAGTTGGTAGCCCCTTCATATCTATTGCATTGAAATCTTCAAATGCTTTCATTCACCAAATGGAAATGTGTTAGCATTCATATTGCACAGGCATGTGTTAAAGATCAATCATCTTACATAGGAAAGAAGTGTACCATTGAAAAAATGGAGTAATATAATTTGATGCCAAATAAATGTTTAATCATAGTTTAATATATTACCCTTTTCTTTATTGTGGCAGTAACTAATTATAAAAATCAATACAAAGATATATAGCTATATTCTGAAAGTGTGCATGCTCCTTTACCCCACTCATGCAACTGGAAGTGAACAATTATCTTAACGCAAGTCCTTAGCAATTGCATCCATTAAAACAAAAATGGTAAGGATTAAGTGCTTTCTTTCAAAAATTTCACCATTTTTTTAAAGATGTTCTTGTGATACACTCAAATTTATTATAGTAATTGATATTAATCTCTATTAAAAAAATACCAAAGACAAAAGAGAGTTAATTTTTTTTTCTTTTTTAGATTCACAAAAACGTATTGATTTTTTTCCAAATTTTTGGTTGTTTTCTACTACAAACTGTGTAGATCATGGAGATCAAATGTTGAAATTTTCAAAAAAATCCATAATGTTTTCGATCTTTTGAAAATTGGTCAACTGTACATTTTTTTATGAAAGATAGCCACATCCATTAATATACAATAGACAATAGCTATCAAAATTTCTATTAAATAGAGAGATTTACTTCAACCTTTACTATTTGGAGTACAATGGAAGAACAAAGCGCAATGGTATACAATCCTATCACAAGTTTTAGGAGGCCACTACAATTTTGCTCAGCACAAGAAGGTGCTGAGTGATAGGCAATAGGTGCTAAGTGGACTCGACACATGAAGGAGCTGAGTATCTTGGCACTAAGGGCTACTTGACACAAGAGGATGCCAAGTGAGCTCGGTCACCAAAGAGAAGGTGGAGCTTGGCTCTATGGTTTTTGAGTGAACTTAGTCAACAAGGATATCGAGTGAACATAGAGGAGATAACTTCAAAACTTGAAAGTATGCATATCTTAGATGTAAAACATATAATGTCAAATAGAAGGGAGACAACAATGAGCCAAATTTGCCTGCTTTCTTATTTTCTATTCAACTAAGTTAAAACTATTACAAGAACATTTGGCTTCAACTAAAAATCCCTAAAAACTTCAAACTGAGAAAACTTACTAATGACTGCATACAACAATGCTTGGAGCAATCATTGCTTCACAAAATAAACCAATATGAATTTATAGAATAACAAAAAGATTCAACATGTGTTGTTGCAAACATAGAGACTTCCTTTGTCTTTTGAAATTTTTGCACTTTCTTCCTCTACACTAATCTATTGATCTACTTCCTTTCTACTCTGTGTTATGTTCTACTCTACTATCTTCAACTAATCGAATGAATTAGATTCATTCCTTTTGTCTTCCAACAAAAATTTTCCCTCTCATTTTCAGATTTGAACTCACCTATTGAATTGAATGTTGTCAAGCAGGTAGGTGGGCATTTAGCTCTAGGGGGAACCAACCAATTGCATTAAATTTTTGACACTCCCCCTTTGTCCCAAGCCAAACAAAAATAAAGATTACTCCTAATCCAAATTAACTACACCAAGACTATCTCTAAGGTGCACAAAAGTTTCAATGCCTACAGACTTTGTAAAAATGTCTTCTAGTTGTGGCTCAGACTTGCAAAATTTCATTTTGATATCTCCATTCTCCACCAACTCTTTAATGAAGTGATATCTGATCTGAAAATGCTTGCTTCTCCCAAGGAAGACTAGATTCTTAGATAGTGCAATTAAGGAGATGTTGTCATAAAAGATTGTGGTTCCATCCTCTTTCCTTTCATTTAAAACTACCAAGATCCTCCTTAACCAAATAGCTTGACATGTTGCTACATTTTCTACTATGTATACAACCTCTACTATAGATTGAGCAAAAATAGGTTGCTTCTTAGATGCCCATGAAATTGTACCTGATCCTATATGAAACATGTATCTGGAAGTGCTCTTCCTATCATCTAAACTTCTAGCCCAATCGCTATCTGTACAACCAACCAACTTGAAATCATTATCTACAATATAAAAAATCCAAAATTCCTTGATACCATTCACATACCTTAGGATTCTCTTTCCTACTTATCAATGAGAATCCTTTAGTGTTTCCATAAATCTAGAAATCAAACTTACTGTATGCATCATGTCTGGCTGAGTTGTAGTCAAACACATCAAAATTCTAACCATACTCTTGTATAATGTTGGATTCACAATTTTTTTGCAATCTTCCTTTCTCAACTTTAGACTTACTAATGTTGGTGTTGGGGCTGACTTGTTGTTCTGCATTTTGAATCTCTCCAAAATCCACCTTGCATATTTTTCTTGAGAGATGAAGATTCCATCATGCATTTTTTTTACTTCTATGCCTAGAAAGTAATTCAAGAGACCTAGGTTTGTCATTTCAAATTCATTTTTCATGGCCTCTTTGAACTCACCAATTAGAAAATTATCATTTCTAGTGAAGATTAAATCATCAATATACAAGACAACAATCAATATTTTACCATTTGTTGCCTTGATGTAGAGAGTGGGCTCACCATCACTTTTGCTAAAGTAATTGCTCATCAAATGTGATTCAATTCTATTGTACCATGCCCTTGGAACTTGCTTGAGCCCATAAAGGGCTCTCTTCAATCTATACACTTTGTATTCTTCATCCATAACTTCATAACTAGGTGACTGCTCCACATAAACCTCTTCTTTCAATACACCATTCAAGAAGGTGGACTTCACATCTATTTGATATACCTTCCATTTGTGTTGGGCTACAATTTCTATGACAACATGCACAGTTTCCATTCTTGCAATTGGGGCATATGTCTCATCATAATCTTAGCCATATTGGTACTTGTACCCCTTGACCACTAAACATGCCTTTTGCCTATCTATTTTTCCTTCACTATTGTACTTGGTCTTGTAAATTCATTTCAATCCAATTACTTATTTCTTGGGAGGCAAAGTAGTTAACTCCCATGTCTCATTTCTTTCAATAGCATCTATTTCCTCATCCATGACATTACACCATTTCTCTTCATTCACAAATTCCTCAAAATAAATTGGATCACTATGAGAAAATAATGCCAAATTTACACTCTCATCATAATATTTCTCATACCTTTCATCTTGGTATGTTTCCCTTATATTCTTAGTCCTTCTTAGAAATAAGGAGGTGAGAGTGGGATCTAAGTTATTAGTACTGTTTTGACTACTATTTTTGCATACTAGCTCGGGATTGTCTTGATGTGTTTGGAGTTGTTGCCTTTTTTCTTTTTTCTACAATCCATGTTTTCTACTCCATCATCTTGTTGATTTCCAATTCCAACTTCTTCCTCATCAATACTCAACACTTTTCTTGAAGTGCTTGAGGACTCATCTACTACGCCATCCCATGAATAATTTCAAAAAAATTCACATCTCTTGAAATGATGTTCTTCTTGATGATTGAATCATACAATCTATAAATCTTTGATTTCAAGCTATAACCTGTGAAGATACACTTCACACCTTTTTCATCCAGCTTCTACCTTTGTTCCTTGGGCACATGTGCATATGCTATAAATTTGAATATTCTCAAGTGTTCAACTGTCCATCTATTCCTTGACCAAGCCTCAAGAGGTATCTTGTCACAAACTAATTTTGTAGGACACCTATTGATCAAGTACACTATTGTTGCTACAACCTATGCCCAAAATTCAGTTAGGAGTCCCTTTTCTTTCATCATGCTTCTTTCCATTTCAATAATGGTACTATTCTTTTAGCCACTCCATTTTGCTATGGAGTATAACTAGTTGTAATCTCTTTTCTTATGCCATTCTTCCTACAAAAATTTACAAACATATTGCAGGTATATTCCCCTCCTCTATCTGATCTAAGGACTTTTACATAGTGTCTACATTCTTTTTTAGCGAAGGCTTTAAATTCAATAAATTTATCAAATGCTTCAAATTTTTTTTAAGAAAATACACCATGTCCTATGATTGAAATCATCTATGAATGTCATAAAATAAGTACTCCCTCGAATAGAAGTAGTTTTCATAGGGCCTACCAAATCAAAATGCAAAAATTCTAATGGTGCTCTAGCCCTTCTAGAATTTATAGAATTAATAGGAAGCCTATGTTGCTTACCCAAAATGCAAGCCTCACACTTGTCATAAGAATCTACTATGCTTGGTAGACCATCTACCATTCTTTTCTTGGACAACAAATTTAAAATAGTAAGGCCTAGATGTCCATACCTAAGATGTCAAAGCTTGGAAGGGTCTCCAATCACATTCCTAAGAGCTGATTGTTGATGTACTATTATACATGTATCCTTGGGAGGTGCAACACTAGATTGAGAAGAGAAACATGTCTCTATCCTCAATAGAAACATCTAGTTCTTTGTCATTTGGATTTCTACAAGTAATCTATTACTCTCATCCTTCTCATGAATATCACACTTGTCATTTTCCATCAACATTGTGTATACATTTTGAATAAGTTGTCCAACACTCATCAAATTGTGCTTCATATCAAGGGCAAACTATACATTTTGTATCTCTTTCTTCTCACCACTAATACATTTGGTACCAAATTGCAATGGCAGTACCGTTGCAATTTTTTCGTCACAACCTTGTCGTCATCATAATTGCGATGGTAGATCGTCGCAATTGCGATGACGACAAGGTTGTGACAAAAAGACTACAATGGCATTGCCATTGCAATTTGGTACCAAATGTATTAGTGAACCATGCTCGGTGTAGACCATGATAGATCCTTTGCCCACTATGGGAATGGTTCCATTATTTCCCATCTTAATTTTAGACTTAAAAGTCTTATCAATGAAAGAGAATAAACTTCCATTACCACTCATGTGGTTTCTACAACCATTGTCTAGGTACCATACCTTAGGGATTCCTTCTTCACCAATGTTGCATGTGATGAAGGCTATGGGATTGATTACATTTCCCATGTTCACATCAGCCATATTTGTATTTTTCTTTGACTGAGTAGCCTACTTCTTCCAGTATTCATTTGCATAATGCCCATACTTATGACAGTAGTAGTATTCAACATTGCTCTTATTTGAGTTGTAATTCTTCTTACCTCCTCTAGAGCTATTTTGAGAGGTGCTTGCTCCCTCTTGGTTGCTTTCTTGTATTGAGCTTTCTGCACTAGCATTCCTTTGATCATTCTATCCATGACCTCTACCTTTTTAGCCTCTACTAGAGCCATCTCTTCCTATCTCCCTACCTCTTGAAATTCTCTTGACCCTTGTAAGGTTTCTCTTTAGAAGTAGTTGCTAATTGGTTTGTTCGATGCTCATGGGTTTGAAGAGTTCCCATCGATGCATTCATGGTCAATGTGGTGAGGTCCTTTGCTTCCTCTATGGTCATCACAAGGTTGTCATATTTCTGAGGTAAACTCTTCAATATCTTTTCTACAATCCTCTACTCTTCATAATCTTCTCCATTTGACTTGAACTAGTTTATCAAAGTGGAGATTCGTAAGTTGAACTCTACTATAGGACCATTTTCCTTCATCTGAAGGTTCTCAAACTCTCTTTTGATCATTTGTATTTTTACTACTCTAACCTTATTAGTCCCCTTGAAGTTTGTGTCAAGGATATCCCATGCTTCCTTTGCATAATTTGCTACTACACTCTTGGGGAAGATTGTCTCTATCATTGCTGCCTCAATGAAACTTAATGCCTTTGCAGCCTTTCTCCTTGACTCTTTCAACTAAGTCTTTTGTAGGTTTGTGAGAGCAATAATACACTACTAGGATGGTAACATCATTGAATCCATTTACCACAAACTTTGACAAATCATTTACAACCATTATGGTTTTTATCTTCTTTGCCCATGTGTCATAATTCTATCGATAAAATAATGCTGGCTATTGCCATATCTTTCTTGCATCTCCTACCATGTTAAAAATCTTAGAAAAGAAAATTCCTTAACTCACTTTGGATGTAGGCCCTCAAAGCTCTAATACATTGTGAAAAAAATCACAAACTCAAACAATTTTTCTCAGCACAAGAAGGTGCTAGGTGATAGTTTGCTCAACATGCAATGGATGTTGAGTGATAGGTAGTAGGTGTCAAGTGGACTTAGCACATGAAGGAGATGAGTAGCTCGACACTAAGGGAGACTTAGTACAAGAGGGTTCCAAGTGAGCTTGGTCACCAACGAGAAGGTGGAGCTCAGCTTAGTGGTTGTTGAGTGGACTCAATCAACAAGGATATCGAGTGAACTCAGTAGGAACTACACAATAGAGAACTTGGTTAAAGAGTAAGCCAAGTGAGTTGTTTAACAGATTTGTAGTCTAGACATTTCCACATTAAAACACAAAGGGGATAGGTTCAAAACTTGCAAGTATGAATATCTTAGATGCAAAACAAGAAATATCAAATAGAAGGGAGACAACAATAAGCCAAGTATGTCTATTTGCTTTCTTTCTTATTTACTATTCAACTAAGTTAAAACTATTAGAAAACCTTAAAAACTTCAAACTGATAAAACTCAAACTTCAAACTTGTATCACTAATGGTTACATACAACAATACCTAGAGAAATCACTACTTTATAGAATAAACAAATATGAACTTACATAATAACAAATAGATTCAACATGTGTTGTTGCAAACACAGAAACTTCCTTTGTCTTATAAAATTTCTGCACTTTCTTCCTCTACATTGATCTACTGATCTACTTCATTTCTACTCTGTGCTCTACTCTACTTTTCCCTTTTCAACTGATTGAATGAATTAGATTCATTCTTTGTCTTCTAGAAAAAATTTTCCCTCTCATTTTCAGATTTGAACTCACCTACCGAGTTGAATGTTGTCAGGTGGGTAGGTGGGCATATGGCTCCAAGGGTAAATGACCATTTGCATTAAATTTCTAGCAAAATTTCCATCTTGTATACTCATGTCTTCATTATTGTACATAATTCAATAAAAAACAGCCACCAAAATGCCCACTGCATGAATGAGAAGAAGTCCATTCCCAAACCCACGATGTAGATTAACACCTCAACCACCAATTTCATTCGGCCTCTCATCAACTACAAACCTTCAACATTCATTACTATCCCCCTCTCCTAACATAATTACCCCACATTCTTCACCCCAATTGGGCTAACTTTTTGTCACACCCATACACCTCTAGGGTTTTTTTTGATGGAAATAGGATTGAACTTAAAAATCATTTCATCTTCAATATTTGTTTTTATGTTCAATCCTATTTCCCTAAAAAAATCATAAAAGGTTGTGGTAGAAAGTCCAATTAGGGTGAAGAATGTAAGGAAATTATGTTACTAAAGCATAATTGTGATGACTCATAAAGTTTTGTAATTGATGAATTGTAAGATGTAATTAGTGGTTGTGGTGCCAATCTATGTAATTTCCAGCCTTGGTGGTGGAAAGATACAACTGAAATTGGTGTTGGGTTTGAGAATTGGCTTCTTGTTCATGATGTAGGCATTTAGGTGGTCACCTAAAGGTTACTTGGTATAGAATTTCCTTAAACAAAGGCAATAGTGTATACACCATGGATGTTTTGATGGCCTCCTAAAGTTAGAGAATAATATCATAGAGCTCATCGAACTCCATTTATGCATCAAATTTTCTTTGATGTGGATTACTCCACTCTAAAGTAATGTCAGATATAAAATTGTAAGAGAAAAAAGATTATTTGTATACTTTGTCTATATATGATCAATGGTAGAGATTAAGCAAAAAAATCAATGGTAGTAATATTTTCCTACATATGATTAATGGTAGGGATTAAGCAACAAAATCAATGGTAGTAGTATTTGTCTACATATGATCAATGGTAGAGATTAAGCAATAAAATCAATGGTAGTGTTGGTCTGACATTTTGTTTGATAGAAATCTTTTGTCCAATTGTAGAAAAGTCAGATTTTTCATTCTAGTGGATAATAGGGTTTCTAGATAATTCATCCATTTGCTAGCCTTTGAAAAACTTTTGTGAAAACACTACATTTCTTTCTATTCGTAAATTGTCAGGCGCGAAATATTTGAATTTTCAAATAGGGTGAATATTCTGTTGTCTTTTTATCTTTCGTGCCCCCGAGATACCTTTCCTCTCAGATTCCCCAACTGTCTGATCTAAGTAGATCCACCATTGTCATTACCTTGCTATGCAAACATGGGCACCTTTTATGTATGGCGAGGTAGCGAGTGCTGAAAAGTTTATAAAATGGGACCACAAAATGAAGATACGGCAGTTGGAGCTTTGTTTTTTGGCTGATTTATTAGTCAAGTACACATTGCAAGTACCATCAAAATAGGAAAGGGGACCCAGTAGAAGCAATCTGAAGTCGATGTCAGAATGATGATTTTATTGATGTTTTGCTACCTCACTATCGAAAAAATTTGACATCTCGCCGTTAGCGAAGTAGCGAGGTGCCGTAAAATTGAAGAGTCGGTAACATTGAAATTCATCAGTATCATGACTAATCCAGGTGGCATGATAAGTAATAACTGCCATTGTCAGAAGAAATTAATAGCAACAATAGTAATCTAATGGACCCTTGCTTTTTACGGTGCCAAAATTTATTAAAGTTGTCGGAGCTCGCTACTTCGCTATCGATAAATTCTAGCATCTCGCCGTTAGCAAAGTAGCGAGGCGCCGTAAAATCAATAGCTGGTGGGACCTTTAGTAACATGGGATGATGACTAGGACTAAAGTAAGATCTTAAAGGGTGCTAACTATGCAGAATTCCATACTTCATCAATGCCCTATTGATCAATTGTGCGAGAGATCTTAAGCATCAGATTAAAATAGAATCAATAGTCCCCACTATCTCATGTTAAAAAGTTGCATGTCATTTAAGCTATGCGACATAGTGAGTATAAGTCAAAAAATTGTGTGTATTTTCCCCACCTTTGATTAGGTCTCTGATCAACAGCTATCGTCTTCTCGCTATGAAGAGTTGCTAGGGAGATACATATAGTGACATAGCGAATAAAGGCCCACCGCCATCTTTCTGAGCAAGCCCAGTAACATATCATCTGTCGAATTAAGATCAGATCGATGGTTGTCGTTGCTTCGCTATGGGAAGGTGCCCGTTCTTTATGCATAACAAAATAGCGACCTGCTGACATGTGTCCTCAGTTGCCAGTGGGTCCGGACTAAATGCCATCAAGGAAAAATCTATGTAAGTGGTAAATTTTCATTGGATAAATTGACCAACATGTCAAGTGCAATGCCTAGTTGTTTTTCTCCATATCATATGATCATAGGATTTTTGAAGATCAACGGCACAATTATAAATCTAGAATGTGGTGCCACTCTCCATATTAATTAGACATGAAAGAATCACGCGTGAGAAAAATAGAGTATAACACAGAAGATTTCATCAGTTTCATCTTACACGAGAAAAGATTTTGAGCCATTCCTGAGCAGAAGCAATTACTGAAGGAAAGTGTGCTGAAGTTTAGGAGAATTTGTGAAATTGTTTGTTAACGAAAAGCTTGCAAAAATATAGAGGAAAAAAATGATAGAATTCAAGTAAGTAGTACTACCATAATCTCTGCAGGCTTTTCAGTTCTGTAAAAAATAATCCAAGATGCCTCCGAAGAAGGGATTTTCAGGTCAAATAAACTATTTGGATAGAAATGTGCATGATGACTTGCTTGAGTTGCTCCCTGAGTCTACTGTAGAGACAGTGCAAGTAAAAAGGTTAACCTCATTGAACCCTAGGCTGAGGATAGCTAATGGATTGTATGATAAGGGTAATTGGGTCCAGGATCCTCAAACTTCTCAAACTGGTTTGAGTTTGTTCAAAAAATGGTTTGCAGAAAGGAAATTATATGCCCCAAATGCCAATATATGGAATTTTGATCTGGGAAAGCTAGTTGTTCCTAGTGTGTTTATGGATTATGACCTTCTTCAGGCCGTGGCGAAGATTTATGATCAAGCCACTAGGGTAGTGACAAGAGTAGATGGTGAAATTTTAATTACCATCAGTCTAGAAGAGATTAGGGAAGTTTTCAGTTCGGGACCTCTGACTAGGTATCATGTGCCCATTGATTTGATAGAATTAGAAAAAGAATATATGTCAAAAAGGGATGTAGTTAGAGAAGGTGCACTGAAGGCCCACATAGGTAGAATTGGAAACCTACCAGCAATAACATCATCTTCTAAAGAACCTTTCAAGAAATCATGCTTCAATGCTAGGGCAGTAGAGATATATAGGACCCTGTGCAAAGTCTTTGGAGAGGGTGAAGAAGATTTTATTCCTGTGAGCTTCATGTATATGATCACTCAAATCTCCTCTTTCGATGTAGAAATAATTTTTGATTTTGCATCTTACCTGGCTAATGAGATTCACAGTGGATTAGTGGGGATTGCAAAGGGGAAGGTGGAGAAGGTTTGGGGTCAGTACTCCCTATTAATGCATATGTTTCTATTTAAAGGGGTTACATATTTCGGTAAAGAAATGGTACTAAACAAGGAACAAGAGGGGGAAGCACTACCAGTTCAATTATGGAGTGCAGACATGACTGGGGAAGCAGAAAATGCTAGTTTTGTTAGATTTGATAGGCACTTTTCTTCAAAACTAAGGTGCCTCATATTGAGTGACAATCCTAGAAGTCCTAAGGCACTAATGCACCTTGTTAGGCCTATGGACAAACCCCATAGTCTAAAAGTTTCACATAATTGGGGAGATATCATCCCATATCCAGTCTCAACTATCATTAGAGTTTATGGATTCAAAGGGACACCCCATGTACTACCCTATTAGGTGCCTTTAAAGGTAGGAGTAGCTGAATTTTTATGGCAGCTGGGAGGAGTAGAGGAAACCTTTTTGCACAAAAGGGGAACAGGATCAATTTTTCCTACTTGCACTGTAGCTCACAAGTTTGTAATAACTAAGGAAGGGTGGATTTTCCTCTACAAATTTTTGGATCAGTATAAGATGGTAGTATCTCATTCTCATTTTTGTGATGTAGAAGATTTCTTTAATTCTGCTCTTAGGCATAGGATCAAACTTTTCCCAATTCAGCATGAATTTTATTTCCCTGAAGATGTAATAAGGAATGAATACTCTCTGTAGGAGCAAGAAACAAAGAAAGAAAAGTGGAGAGTCTATTCAAAATTTTTGGAGTTTATTAATTGTTTTGATAAGGACTATAGTCCTCTTAGTAATGCTGCAAGTAATGCAGATAGAATAAATAAGCTTATGAGTACATTCCCTGAAATAATGGAGGTAATGAATGAGAAGAAACAACATTTTATTAATTCTTTTCCTGATAAAGCCAGGGAAGTAATGAGGAAATTGGATTTCACCCCTAACATAGGGGTAGGTCCAATGGTTGTGCAAAAGAGGACAGGATATACTTTCATTCGGGATCAGATGCCCCCTATAAACAAAGGAAAGTAGATATTTGAATCTAATAGTACTGTTTTTGAAGAAAGACCCCCTCAACCCTCTCCCAAAAGAAGAAAAATAATAAGGGAAGAGGAATCTCATGATGAAAGTTACTCATCCTCCCAAAATCCTATGAGAATTGAGGAGGAATAGCTCACCAATGAGCAAATTGAGCAAATGGGATCACAAGGAGGAGTTTTTGTTACCCAGGCTGAAATTGATGAAGGGAACCCCCAGGAACCTCATGTGCCTAGTTTTGAACTAACTGTAGCAGATTTTGGGGGAAGGGAATTAGACCCTATTTTGGAACAAGCCAGTCAGCAATTTTTGTCTGATAACAGTTTTGTAAAATCTAGGGCTTTCCATCAGTTTGCATGGAGGGCAAACATGCACATTTTTGAGGAAAGATGTAGGAATATGAAAGTAGAGCATCCAGAAATGGATGAAGCATCTATTCAAAATCAAATAAAAGAATGAATGATACAAGATCTCCATAATATAACCCCTGAAGAGGGTAGATAGATGGTGAAAGATGCAAATATTTTATTATTTCCAAATTGGGATATTGCTGATGCCTTAATTTTTAATTCGGTGTCAAATAATTTGGGATTATAGGATCCAGATAAAGAGGAATTCTTGGGAATAGCATTCAGTAATGAGCAAGCTGCTCTTGTTATGTGGTCATTAAGAAGAGGATCCAGGATTACTCCATCACAGCCTGATGATTCAGCACTAACAGGGAGTATCATTGTGAGGAGAGTCGCTGATACTTCACATGTACAGGCAGCCCACATGAACGTGGACTATTCTAAATTTTCCTTGGCCACTACAAAAAAAGAAGAAAAGGAAATGACTGACCTACAAAGCAAGTATGAAATAGTGGTGGATGCCTATAATCAAGAAGTAAAAAAGAGAATTGAGCTTGAGAACAAGCTATTGGGAAAAACCTCTAGGCCAAAAATAACATACCCTCGCCCCCCAGTTGAACCTTTTAAATCCACCCCTCTCATAGAAATACCAGATACACCCCAAAGGCCACAATACTACATTGCTGAGGACTTTGAAGAAGAAAAAGGAAAACTGTGGGCCTTACATGTAGAATTGGAATCCAAATATGAAGATAAATTAAGAAAGGCTCTCACATATTTGGGTGACAAGATTGAATGTCTACTAATTCATGATCAGTTGGCCAGGGTGATCAGTATCTAGGAGGATTTGAAATCTATTGATGAGGCTCTAATGCCTATTTTGAATAAATGGGTGACAAGGGAGAGAGAAATAACACTTTTTTGTTTCTCTGTCATAGACAATTCTTTTGATCAAATTGAAAAAACATTTGATATTGCTTCTAATCTTAATGACTTTAGTAATAAAAGGATTTGTTTACAAAAGTAGTAGTAGGCTACTTTGAGAAATATAAGAGCCAGAAATTCAATTTGTTTCCTCATGCCCTAGACAAAAATAATAATTTGAAAGGCAAAGATGAATGGGCAAAGGAACTTAATGATTTATTCTATTTAAGAATGAGTCAAGTCATTAATGAATCAGGGCATGCATGGTGGGCTGCCACAATAGAAGAAATGGTGAAAGCCCAAATATTCTTTGATTCTTTAAAGCAAGATTTTGTTACCATTAATAAGGATGCTAAATATGTGCTAAAAAGAAAGAGGGATATTTTACAGTTCAATTGGCCAGATGATGCATTATTTGACAAATGGATGGCAGATATGGCTCCTATTGAACAGTTTGATGAAGATGAAGATGATAGTGATGAAATGCAAGGTGAGGAGATCTGAATCATTGACCCTATCACTACTCAGACCCAATTGAAAGAAGAAGACAAGGATAATCTATTACCTTCAGTTATAGATCCGGGACCACAAGATGCCGATACAACTAAAAAAAGGGAAAAGGTAGAAGTTATTTCCCCCATAGAGGATAAAGATGGTGAAAGCCCACAGGTTGAGGTTGACATGCCATCATTAGAACAAACTTCATCGTTGGTTAATTTGGCTGTTGCATATGAGGAAGGATCAGAATAGTAACCAACTTAGCAAGATAGGAGCGTGTAACAAAAGGGCCCGCAAAAGGAATGTCTGATGTAAAACTTTTGCTGTTACTCGCATTTTTGTCATCTTGTTACAAGTATATGTAAATGTCTTTTAAAGGACACCTGTCATTTGTCTTTAGCCTGAAGCTTGTTGCATCTCACACTATTTAAGTGAGATCCCAAGGCTAAAGAATGGTCTGAATTCTATTTTTCTAAGTAATATGCTTAGTTTGTTTTTGGTCCAAATTTTGAAAGCAAGTTTATAATGTATTTTCTCTGTCAATTCTCTCAGAATACATGATTATAGAATGAGCTGTGTTTTTTTCTGAAGGTCATTCTGAGTCTATTGTAAATGATATACCATTTTCAAAGAAGATGAATACAAATTGTGAACTGTCTCCATATTATTCTTCTCTAAATCTTGTCTCCTTGAAATTACTTGGTTGTCTTGATATTGTATAAGTAAAGGCTTGTGCAATTGAATTCAATCTAGTTAGGTTGTATATCTATTTATCACTGCTGTTAATTCAATGGATTAAATAAAAGCTTTGATGAATGTGATCAGGTTTCTTTAGTAGTGGAAAGGATTTTGAATGATCGATTCTGATAAGAATTGTTGATAGAATTTATTGTAAGGCAATAAACTAGATCTGAGAACTTGCTATAGACTGTGAACCCCAATGGATTAGGAACTGATCAAATTTATTCAGCTGAAGGAGAAATATATCATAAATGGTTATCAAAATGCAGCATTAAATCAAGTTTTACTTTGATTTCCTGTAGATCTTCAAAGGCTAGCCAATACTTGTCTGCATGGAATGTTTTAGCTTTAATTAGCCACTATTGTTAAGCACATTTGTAGATATATAGAAGAATTCTTTTCCATATCTATTTTCTAGGATGTGTTTATCAAGTTAGTAAAGAATTATGTATATGTTTGAGGATTTTTGAAATGAGAATCAGAATGAAACTAAGAATAATCCTCATATAGTTGTTCCAATTTTGAATCATCCCTGGGTATACTTACCCTTGTTTTGCAGAACCAAAAATGTAGAAAACCATCTATGGTTTTGTTGAAGTTGGTTCCAAATACTTTGCATACGCAATTGTTAATAAGAATTGGCTAGTCTTTAGATCGTGTATATACTGTCATTCTGGTATTAAGCATTTTTTCACTTACTAGTTTTAGTGAATTTTAAAACACCAACAAAATGGTGACTCTGCTGGGGAGTTGCCCAACACATCTATGAAAATTACTGCAGTTTCTTTGGTCCTGTTGTGTACGTGTGTGTCATGTTATCTAAGTTTTTCCCGTGGTTATAAAGGAATCATTTAGTGACAAATCTTGAGAATTTAAAGAAGATAAAGCCCAAGTACCATTGCTACACACTGACATATCCAACCTATCCAAGTGTCTTATCTAACAAGAAAAAGTTGCAGTCTTACGACATCAGTGATTGGTCTGTCTATGCTAGATATTTTTGTTTTTACTTGTGTATTGTTTTCCTTGAGTCAGTAATAAGTTTCATTATATATTTTCCTAAGATAGGGTGGCGACTCAGTCAAGGTTTTGAAGCTAGTGCTTATTGTAACAAAAGGTGAATATGGCTGACAAGAGAAAAAATGCAAGAGCTTACATGAGAGCCAATCTCGATGTATCAATATATACTGATCTACCCCAAGGTGGTAGGAAGAACCAAAATAAGAAGAAGATAGATCCAAATCCCACTTGGAAACCTAGAGGTAATGAATCCGTCAATTCCCATTATCAACCAATAGTAGGAAGAGAGTCTTCTTCACTCAGTTCTGAATCCAAAACTACAAGACTCTTAGGAGGTATTTTCAGTACCCCATTACCAGATGAGAGAGTCTTTCAAGACAAAGACGTGTCTACTATGGGAATTGCTTCGTCAAGGAAAGATCCTGTAGCATATATGAACTATAGGCTAGGATTTAGGAATTCATTTGATAATCTTTTATATCCCAGAGCAGCCCCTTATGTAGAGCTAAATATTATAGATCTGGATGACCTTGCTGATTCAGAGGCAACCTCTGCAAATCCTAGAGAAGTGCACTCTGAAATAAGATTTTTGAAGAAATGGATTGCTAAGGAAGAAGCTAAATGCATTCATCTTGAAAGAGAAAAGGAGCAAGCCACTTTGAATACCATAATAGAAAGGGATGCTTTGCTAAGAAGGATGGCTGCTTTGAAGGAGCAAAATAAAAAGTTAGAAGAAAATACCACAACTCTCCATAAGGATGTTTTTGGAGATGTTGATAATCTGAGAGCTAAAGTTCAAGAACAAGAGAAATGCCTAAATCAAAGGCAAGAACTAGTTATTGCTCAAATCCAAGCCTATAAATCTGTTCAAGTGGATCTTGTAGAGCCCACTGCAAAAGCTCTAGATAAAGGGAAAGGCAAGGCTATAGAAATCCAAATAAATGAGCCTCAAGCTATGCCGAGAAAACCTATACAACCCTCCATGTCAAAATTAGATCTAGATCTTGAGAAGGCTCAAAAAGAGAGGGAAGATATTGCAAAAGAACTTGAGAAGGTTGAGAATGAAGCTCAAGCTACATAAACTAGGAGAAAAATCCAATTCATAAAGTCTAATTCTGCATTGGCTTCATGGCCCAATTTGTCTATCCCACCTACAATTCCTACACTAGCTAGTGGTCCAATAATCTCAACTCAGGGAGTACCCTAATCTGCTCCTACCTCATCTTCCACTATTGGCACCCAAGTCCCATTTGTTCCACCTCAACAATCCCAAGCTGCTCCTCTAAGTCAAGCTAATATAGCTAGTACCTCAAATGTTCCTGGTTTCTAGAAGAAACCTATATATCTAGAAAAGTATAGACAAATATCATTTGCTGGTATTCCTGGTGCTCCACATCCCATATCGTTTGATTTAAGAGATAAATTGGTTAAGTTCTCTGGGAATAATGTTGTTACTGGTGAAGAACATTTGAGAATTTTCATTGATATGTTGAATGATTATGAAGTTGAACATGAAGATATGGTAATGAAATTTTTTGTGTATTCACTAATAGAGGATGCAAGGGATTCGTTTAGGAGGTTTCTTGATGACAGTATTACCTCATGGAGTGATTTGGAGAAATTGTTCAAGGAGCAATATGGAGACAACACTAATGTAGGATTCATGCTGAATGAGTTCAACAACATCAAGAAGAATCCAAATGAGTCTACATTTAATTTCAATGTAAGATTCCAGAAAGGTATGTATAGACTATTTCAAGTTATGAGGTTGAATGAATATGTCTGTCTCACAACATATTTGAATGCTTTTGATAGAAAAATGGCTTATCAATTGAGGGATAAGTATCCTAAGACTTTAAGGGATGCCTATAAAATTGTAGTAAATATAGAAAATAACAGGAAGGCATCTGGTAAACTGGGTAGGAGGGATGATCCGAAGCTCTTTAATCCTAAAAACAATAATAAAAGGGAGGGTGACAAAACTCCTATAGGAAAGAAGCCAAAAGAACCTACTATAGGCCAGGTTTTGGAATTGCTCAAGAAGATGAATCCCACTAATTTCAATAAGCCAAATGTTGCTGAAAGACCCCCTGTGAATAACAATAGTTTCAATAGGCAGCCTAGAATGCAAAATTACCCCTACACCACTCAGTGGAAAGATGGTAAGCCAGTTTCCAACCAGACCCACAATGTGAAGGATAAGGTTACTCCAGATCCCCTGCAAAGGAACACTATAAATATGAATGATGATGTACCATAGTGCATTATATGTCAATCACCTCATTCTACTAATTATTGTGCTATTGCTCAGTCATTTGCCCAAGGTCAAGGAATGCAACCTAAAGAAGAAGCTGAAGAGAAAAGCCATGATGATATAAGTTGCAATATGGTAAGCATGTGTGATGATTTCATAGATTCTGATTTAGAAAAGCTTGAAAATGATATTACTAGCCAGAGAATTTCTTACCATCTACATCATCAGCAAGTGCTTTCAGATGATGAAGGGTATGATACAGATAAGGTATATAGTACATTTTCTGATATAGGTCTCACAAGCTTAAGAATGCCCTCCAAGGAGGAGATTCATAGAATTACAACAAAAATGATTTCACAAGTCCATAGTAACTACAATTTGAGAAATAGAATAGTAAATAATGATGTAGGAAAGCCATCTAGTGTATTCATCAAAGATATCACTCATAAGATGAATGATCAAAACAAGAAAGTCAATGTAGATGTGCCTAAGATCAAGGAAAATAAGGCTGAGAAATGGGAACCAAAGAAGAAGGTTCAATTTCAGATAAGTGAAGCAACAAAACCAGTTATGCAACCAAAGAAATCAGAACCTGATGTTATCAAGCAAAATATGGTGCCTGCTGCTCAAAAGATTCCAACTCTAGGTACTCTTGTAAAACCCACTGTTGTTGAACCTATTGATATGATATCTATGTTGTCTCAAATTACTGTAAAAGTTCCCTTGTCTGAATTGTTTAGAATTGAAGAGCATAAGAACAAGGTTTTATCATGGTTGGGTGGACTAGGAAACAATAATATTGTTGTAGATGAAACTGTGTCCCAACAAACCTCATTAGTAATAGAGGATAGTGGTATCATATCCCATATTCCTCAAATGTTTTTATATGATTCCTCAGTGGCATTTATAGAAGATATTGATCCTTTTTTCCTCAGTCTAATCATAAAAGGGAAGACCTTAAAAAATTGCATGATAGACTCAGGAGCTTCCAACACTATAATGCCTTTCAAAGTAATGGAAGCCTTAGGTTTGAAGGTGGATACCAAGCAAGGCAAATGCAGAGGAATGGATGCTAGGGAAGTCCCATTCATAGGTACCATAAATGCCTTACCATTCAAATTGGCTGCATATCCTGAAGTAGAATTAACCATGTTTGTCCTTGTGGTAGACATACCTCCACACTATGGAATGTTACTTTCCAAGAAATGGAGTGCTACCATGGGGGGAAGCCTACAATGTGATCTCACTTATGCCACTTTTCATATAGGGGAAAAAGCTATTAGGGTAAATAGGGAGCCAAGGGTTAATCACATTTAAGGAGAAGAAATTGACAAAGATACCACTTGTTTCCTAGATACTGGGATTAATGCTTTCAGGGCAGGATTAATTATTCAAGAAGTTGAAAATTAACCTGCTATCATTGAACATGAGGTTGAATGTTGCATGAACTCACCAAAATTATGGACAATGTTCTTTGATGGGGCTAGTTCTAAAGAGGGTGCAAGGGCAGGTGTAGTTTTTGTGTCCCCTGAAAATAACACTTTTAGGTATTCATTCACTTTGAAGTTTTCTTGCACAAATAATATTACAGAATATGAAGCATTGCTGCTAGGACTCAAAGTTGCCATACATCATAGAATCAAGAAATTATGTGTCATAGGGGATTTTGAACTAATTATCTCTCAAATCAAAGGAACCTACTCATCCAAGAATAAGAGATTGAAGCAGTATAGGAATGCAGTTTGGGATTAGATAGAATTCTTTGATGCATTTGGGATCTCATGGAGAGATAGGACTCAAAATAAGATGGCTGATTTGTTAGCTAATGTAGCAATCAAGCCAAAAGAGATATCATTTGCAGGAATCTCTCAGATTGAGGTACAAAATAGACATTCCATACCTGATAACATTGAAAAATGGCAAGTCTTTAAAGATGACAAAGATATTACAAATTATTTGTTAAATGAAGACAAGTACCATGATCAGGAAATGGATTGCAGTGGACTAATTGAAACCATAAATGGAAAGGAAACCATTTTCGGTCAAGAGATTATGCAATTGAAAACAAATAAGGTGCCAAAGGGGTTAGTAGTCTTGGAAAATATTTTTGATAAGTAGGACAGAGTAAAATCAGGAGTTAATGACTCAGGGGTTAGAAGAGATAAACTTGGGTACTAATGAAGTTCCCAAAAGGGTTTATATGAGCCAAAATCTGCCTGTTAAAATCAGGAAAACATTGATTGACCTACTTAGAAAATACATACATGTTTTTTCTTGGTCATATGATGACCTTAAGGCTTATAGGGAGGATCTGTTCCAGCATGTTATACCATTAAAAGACAATGTAAAAGCTTTCAAGCAAAAATAGAGACTAGTGAATCCTACCCTGGCCCCAAAATGCAAGAAGAGTTGATGAAACTAAGGGATGGTAGGATAATCAAGCCAATCAGGCATTCCACCTGGGTTTCAAACTTGGTTCCTATCAGGAAGGAGAATGGAGATATTAGGCTATGTGTGGATTTTAGAAATTTAAACATTGCATCTCTGAAAGACAATTATGGACTACCAAATATGGAAGCCATGTTGTAGCAAGTGACTGGCTCTGAATTAATGTCAATGATGGATGGTTTCTCTGGATATAATCAAGTTCTAGTAAAGGAAAGTGAATAGTTCAAGACAACCTTCACAACCCCATGGGGAACATATGTATATGTGAGGATGCCTTTTGGCCTGATTAATGCAAGAGATACCTTCCAAAGAGCCATGGATGTAGCCTTTCATAATTATATTGATAAATTTATGGTTATGTACCAGGATGATCTTATAGCATATTCTAATAAGGCTGAGGATCACTGCAAGCATTTGGAAAAAATCTTTATCAAAGCTTTGGAATATGGAGTTTCTTTAAACCCAAAGAAATGCAAATTTGGGGTCACAAAAGGCAAACTACTAGGACATATAGTGTCTAAAGATGGGGTGAAAATAGACCCTGAGAGAGTAGCAGCTATTGACAAAGTCCCCAAGCCAAAAAATGTAAAAGGAATTCAATCTTTCTTTGGCCAAGTTAATTTCCTTAGAAGATTTGTTACAAATTTCACTGAGATCAGTAGACCTATCTCAAAGATGCTCAAAAATGGAGCCACTATAGATTGGAATGGTAAGCCTTCGCAAGCATTCCAGGATATTTAAATTGCAATAAAAAATGCTCCAGTATTGAGAACCCCAGATTATTGAAAACCCATGCATATATTTTCTTTTGCATCCTTCCACACTGTGGCTATAGTCTTATTGCAGAAAAATCAAGAAGGATATGAGCAGCCTATTGCCTTTTTCAGTAAGTCACTACAGCCCGCTGAACTTAAGTATGAAATAAATGGAAAGAAAGAATATGCTTTAGTAAAGGTTGTAAAAGCTCTTAGATGTTACCTGGTAGGTGCTATTGTTATCGCTTTTGTACCGAGTGCTGTAGTCAAGGATACATTTTCTCAACATTTTCTCAACAAGAAGTATTAGGTAGGAGATGCAGATGGATCAATAGAATCCAAGAATTCAACATTGATATACAGATAGCAAAGTTAGTAAGGGATCAAGGTTTGGCCAAACTCATGGCTGAAGCTAATCTAGAGGCTAATCAAATAAATCTAGTAAATGATGATCTCAGAGCTGACTTATGTGACATGGACCAGTGTGATTTGTACATCAATGTCATATATTACTTGCAACACATGGAAGCTCCTCCCCATTTGCTTGAAAATGAAAAGAGGAATACTAAATTGCAAGCCATCAGGTATGTGATTGTCCAAAGCAACCTATGGTGGAGAAATTTTGAGGGAATATTATTGAAATGTGTTGATAAGGAAAAGGAAAAAGAGGTCTTGAAAGAAATGCATGCTGGAGTGTGTGGGGGGCACTATATGGCCAAAACTACTGCACATAAGATAATGAGGGCTGGATTTTGGTGGCCTTCCCTTTTCAAGGATGCCCAAGTTATGGTTAGGAAGTGTGACCCTTGTCAAAGGTTTGCTGGAAAGCTAAAGTTCTCAGAAAATACCCCATTGAAGCCAGTGGAGATTCAAGCACCTTTTCAACAATGGGGTCTGGATTTCATAGGAGAGATTTTCCCCAAGTCTAGCACTAGCTATTGTTGGATTCTAGTTGCTACTGACTACTTTACAAAATGGGTAGAGGCTATCCCCACAAGAAACGCAACAAGTAAAGTTGTCAATAATTTCCTACTAAATAATATTATTTCTAGATTTGGCTGTCCACAAAAAATTGTAACAGATAATGCTATGTGCTTCAGGTCTGAGGAATTCATCAAATTTTGTGATAAATATGGAATAATAAGGTCATCATCTTCTCCATATCATCCACAAAGGAATGGACAAGATGAGTCCACAAATAAGAGCCTATTGAAGGTCATTAAGAGAACCTTGGATGATAATAAAAAGGCATGGGATTCCAAGTTACAGTTGGCAATATGGGTTGACAGAGTAACTATAAAGAAAGCAATTGGTGTAGCTCCATTTGATTTAGTGTATGGAATTCAAGCTAGAATGCCTCAGAACAACTTGATGGGACTCTACAATTACATCCAGTTGTATGATGAAGATACTACAGATGAAATGCAAGAAAGAATGGATGAATTGGTAGGACTGACAGAAACCAAAAGAGAAGCATCTCTAAACAACCAAAAGTTGTAGTTGCAAGTCAAGACACTCTATGATAAAAGAACTGTAAGCAAAAAGTTTGAAGATGGAGATTTAGTCTTAATGTGGAATGCCAAAATTGAAGATAAAGGAAAACATGGCAAATTTGATCCTATTTGGTTAGGCCCATATCTAATTGAAAATACTTGGGGTGAAGATTATTATATACTCAAAGATGTATTTGATAGTATTCTTCAATTGCCAGTTCATGGACAGTTCTTGAAGAGGTATTTTTCTTGAAAAATACTTATTTTTCTCCATGAATAGTAGTTTTAGGGTTTTCTGTTGTTTTGTACATTTTGTAAATTCTGTAAGTCCTTGTAAATATCCCTGTGTAGTCTTGTTCCTTGTTTCTGTGTGTTGCTCAGTGCTCTCTGAAGAAGTTGTCTTTTTTATGAAGTATGTGGTCTGTTCTCCCATAGATTTTGAATTCTTGCATAGACTCAAGTAGTCTATCATCCCCAGACAAAGCCACTATTGGTCTAACTTTTTGTTTGATAGAAGTCTTTTGTCCAATTGTAGAAAAGTCAGATTTTTCATTCTAGTGGATAATAGGGTTTCTAGATAATTCATCCGTTTGCTAGCCTTTGAAAAACTTTTGTGAAAACCCTACATTTTTTTCTATTCCTAAATTGTCAGGCATGAAATATTTGAATTTTCAAATAGGGTGAATATTTTGTTGTCTTTTTATCTTTTGTGCCCTCGAGATACCTTTCCACTCAGATTCCCCAACCATCTAATCTAAGTAGATCCACCATTGTCGTTACCTCTCTATGCAAACATGGGCACTTTTTATGTATGGCGAGGTAGCGAGTGCTGAAAAGTTTATAAAACAGGACCACAAAATGAAGATATGGTGGTTGGAGCTTTATTTTTTGGCAGATTTATTAGTCAAGTACACATTGCAAGTACCATCAAAATAGGAAAGGGGACCAACAGAAGAAGTCTGAAGTCGGCACCGGAAAGATGATTTTTTCGATGTTTCGCTACCTCGCTACTAGAAAAATTTGACATCTCATCATTAGCGAAGTAGCGAGGTGCCATAAAATTGAAGAGTCGATAACATTGAAATTCATCAGTACCATGACTAATCAAGGTGGCATTATAAGCAATAACTGCTGTTGTTAGAAGCAGTTAATAGCAGAAATAGTAATCTAAATGGACCCTTACTTTTTACGGTGCCAAAATTTATTAAAGTTGTCAGAGCTCGCTACTTTGCTATCAATAAATTCCAGCATCTCGCCATTAGTGAAGTAGCGAGGCACCATAAAATCAACAGCCAGTGGGACCTTTAGTAACATGGGATAATGACTAGGACTAAAGTAAGATCTTAAAGGGTGCCAACTGTGCAAAATTCCATACTTCATCAATGCCCTATTGATCAATTATGCAATAGATCTTAAGCATTAGATTAAAACAGAATCAACAGTCCTCGCTATTTCACATTGAAAAGTTGCATGTCATTTAAGCTATGCAATGTAGCGAGTATAAGTCAAAAAACTACATGCAGTTTCCCCACCTTTGATTAGGTCTTTGATCAATGACCGTCATCTTCTTGCTATGAAAGGTTGCTAGGGAGATATGTATAGCAACATAGTGAATAAGGACCCACCACCATCTTTCTGAGAAAGCCCAGTAACATATCATCTGCCAAATTAAGATCAGATCGATGGTTGTCACTACTTTGCTATGGCAAGGTGCTTGTTCTTTATGCATAACAAAGTAGCGACCTGCTGACACATGTCCTTAGTTTCCAGTGGGTCCGGACTAAATTCCATCAAGGAAAGAGTTATGTACGTGGTAAATTTTCATTGGATAAATTGACCAACATGTCAAGTGCAACACCTAGTTGTTTTTCTCTGTATCATATGATCGTAGGATTTTTAAAGATCGACAGTGCAGTTTTAAACATAGAATGTGGTGCCACTCTCTGTATTAATTAGACATGAAAGAATCGCGTGTGAGAAAAATAGAGTATAACATAGAAGATTTCATCAGTTTCATCTTACATGAGCAAAGATTCTGAGCCATTCCTGAGTAGAAGCAATTACTCAAGGAAAGCGTGCTGAAGTTTAGCAGAATTTGTGAAATTGTTTGTTCGCGAAAAGCTTGCAGAAATATAGAGGAAAAAAAAGACAAAATTCAAGTAAGTAGTACTACCATAATCTCTATAGGCTTTTTAGTTCTGTAAAAAATAATCCAAGATGCCTCTGAAGAAGGGATTTTCAGGTCAAATAAACTATTTAGATAGAAATGTGCATGATGACTTGCTTGAGTTGCTCCCTGAGTCTACTATAGAGATAGTGCAAGTAAAAAGGTTAACCTCATTGAACCCTAGGCTAAGGATAGCTGATGGATTGTATGATAAGGGTAATTGGGTCTAGGATGCTCAAACTTCTCAAACTGGTTTGAGTTTGTTCAAAAAATAGTTTGCAGAAAGGAAATTATATGCCCCACATGCCAATATATGGAATTTTGATCTAGGAAAGCTAGTTGTTCCTAGTGTGTTTATGGATTATGACCTTCTTGAGGCTGTGGTGAAGAGTTATGATCGAGCCACTAGGGTAGTGAGAAGAGTAGATGGTGAAATTTTAATTACCATCAGTCTAGAAGAGATTAGGGAAGTTTTCAGTTTGGGACCTCTCACTAGGTATGATGTGCCCATTGATTTGATAGAATTAGAAAAAGAATATATGTCAAAAAGGGACGTAGTTAGACAAGGTGCACTGAAGGCCCACATAGGCAGAATTGGAAACCTACCAGCAATAACATCATCTTCTAAAGAACCTTTCAAGAAATCATGCTTCAATGTTAGTGCAGTAGAGATATATAGGACCATGTGCAGAGTCTTTGGAGAGGGTGAAGAAGATTTTATTCCTATGAGCTTCATGTATATGATCACTCAAATCTCCTCTTTCGATGTAGAAATAATATTTGATTTTGCATCTTACCTGGCTAATGAGATTCAAAATGGATTGGTGGGGATTGCAAAGGGCAAGGTGGAGAAGGTTTGGGGTCAGTACTCCCTATTAATGCATATGTTTCTATTTAAAGGAGTTACATATTTTGGTAAAGAAATGGTACTAAACAGGGAACAAGAGGGGGAAGCACTACTAGTTCAATTATGGAGTGCAAACATGACTGGGGAAGCGGAAAATGCTAGCTTTGTTAGATTTGATAGGCACTTTGCTTCCAAACTAAGGTGCCTCATATTGAGTGACAATCCCAGAATTCCTAAGGCACTAATGCACCTTGTTAGGCCTATGGATAGACCCCATAGTCTAAAAGTTTCACATAATTGGGGAGATATCATCCCACATCCAGTCTTAACTATCATTAGAGTTTATGGATTCAAAGGGACACCCCATGTACTACCCTATCAGGTGCCTTTAAAGGTAGGAGTAGCTGAATTTTTATGGCAGCTGGGAGGAGTAGAGGAAACCTTTTTGCATAAAAAGGGAATAGGATCATTTTTTCCTACTTGCACTGTAGCTCACAAGTTTGTAATAACTAAGGAAGGGTGGATTTTCCTCTACAAATTTTTGGATCAGTATAAGATGGTAGTATCTCACTCTCATTTTTGTGATGCAAAAGATTTCTTTAATTCTGCTCTTAGGCATAGGATCAAACTTCGCCCAATTCAACATGAATTTTATTTCCCTAAAGATGTAATAAGGAATGAATACTCTCTGTAGGAGCAAAAAACAAAGAAAGAAAAGTGGAGAGTCTATTCAAAAGTTTTGGAGTTTATTAATTGTTTTGATAAGGACTATAGTCCTCGTAGTAATGTTGTAACTAATGCAGATAGAATGAATAAGCTTATGAGTGCATTCCCTGAAATAATGGAGGTAATGAATGAGAAGAAACAACATTTTATTGATTCTTTTCCAAATAAAACCAGGGAAGTAATGAGGAAATTGGGTTTCACCCCTAACATAGGGGCAGTTCCACTAGTTGTGCGAAAGAGGATAGGATATACTATCATTCAGGATCAGATGCCCCCTGTAAAAAAAAGAAAGCAGATATTTGAATCTACTAGTACTATTTTTAAAGAAAGACCCCTTGAACCCTCTCCCAAAAGAAGAAAAATAATAAGGGAAGAGGAATCACATGATGAAAGTTACTCACCCTCCCAAACTCCTATGAGAATTGAGGAGGAACAGCTCACCAATGAGCAAATTGAGCAAATGGGATCACAAGGAGGAGTTTTTGTTACCTAGGTTGAAATCGATGAAGGGAACCCCTAGGAGCCTCCTGTGCCTAGTTTTGAACTAACTGTAGTAGATTTAAGGGGAAGGGAAGTAGACCCTATTTTGGAACAAGCTAGTCAGCAATTTTTTTCTGATAACAATTTTGTAAAATCTAGGGCTTTCCATTAGTTTGCATGGAGGGAAAACATGCACATTTTTGAGGAAAGATGTAGGAATATGAAAGTAGAGCATCCAAAAATGGATGAAGCATCTATTCAGAATCAAATAAAGGAACGAATGATACAAGAGTTCTAGAATATAACCCCTGAAGAGGGTAGACAGATGTTGAAAGATGCAAATATTTTATTATTGCCAAATTGGAACATTGTTGATGCCTTAATTTTTAATTTTGTGTCAAATAATTTGGGATTACAGGGTCCAGATAAAGATGAATTCTTGGGAACAACATTTAGTAATGACCTAGCTACTCTTGTTATGTGGTCATTAAGAAGAGGATCCAGGATTACTCCATCACAGCTTGATGATTCAGCACTAACAGGGAGTATCATTGTGAGGAGAGTCATTGATACTTCACATGTATAGGTAGCCCACATGAATGTGGACTATTCTAAATTTTCCTTGGCCACTACAGAAAAAGAAGAAAAGGAAATGACTGACCTACAAAGCAAGTATGAAACAGTGGTGGATGCCTATAATCAAGAAGTAAAAAAGAGAATTGAGCTTGAGAACAAGCTATTGGGAAAAACCACTAGGCCAAAAATAACATACCCTTGCCCCCTAGTTGAACCTTTTAAATCCACCCCTCTCATAGAAATACTAGATACACCCCAAAGGCCACAATACTACACTGCTGAGGACTTTGAAGAAGAAAAAAGCAAACTGTGGGCCTTACATGTAGAATTGGAATCCAAATATGAAGATAAATTGAGAAAGGCTCTCACATATTTGGGGGACAAGATTGAATGGCTGCTAATTCATGATCAATTGGCTAGGGTGATCAATATCTAGGAGAATTTGAAATCTAATGATGAGGCTCTAATGCCTATTTTGAATAAATGGGTGACAAGGGAGAAAGAAATAACACTTTTGTGTTTCTCTATCATAGACAATTCTTTTGATCAAATTGAAAAAACATTTGATATTGCTTTTGATCTTAATGACTTTAGTAATAAAAGGATTTGTTTACAAAAAGTAGTAGTAGGCTACTTTGAGAAATATAAGAGCCAGAAATTCAATTTGTTTCCTCGTGCCCTAGACAAAAAGAATAATTTGAAAGGAAAAGATGAATGGGCAAAGGAACTTAATGATTTATTCTATTTAAGAATGAATCAAGTCATTAATGAATCAGGGCATGCATGGTGGGCTGCCACAATAGAAGAAATGGTGAAAGCCCAAATATTCTTTGATTCTTTAAAGCAAGATTTTGTCACCATTAATAAGGATGCTAAACATGTGCTAAAAAGATAGAGGGATATTTTACAGTTCAATTGGCCAGATGATGCATTATTTGACAAATGGATGGCAGATATGGCTCCCGTTGAACAGTTTGATGAAGATGAAGATGATAGTGATGAAATGCAAGGTGAGGAGATCCGAATCATTGACCCTGTCACTACTCAGACCCAACCAAAAGAAGAAGACAAGGATAATCTGTTACCTTCAGTTACAGATCCGGGACCACAGGATGTCGATACAACTAAAGAAAGGGAAAAGGTAGAAGTTATTTCCCCCATACAGGATAAATATGGTGAAAGCCCACAGGTGGAGATTGATGTGCCATCATTAGAACAAACTTCATTGTTGGTTAATTTGGCTGCTGCATACGAGGAAGGATCAGAATAGTAACCAACTTAGCAACACAAGAGCATGTAATACAAGTGCCCGCAAAAGGAATGTCTGATGTAAAAAATTTGTTGTTACTCACATTTTTGTCATCTTGTTACAAGTATATGTAAATGTCTTTTAAAGGACACATGTCATTTGTCTTTAGCCTGAAGCTTGTTGCATCTCACACTATTTAAGTGAGATCCCAAGGCTAAAGAATGGTCCGAATTCTATTTTTCTAAGTAATATGCTTAGTTTGTTTTTGGTCCAAATTTTGAAAGCAAGTTTATAATGTATTTTCTCTATCAATTCTTTGAGAATACATGATTATAGAATGAGCTGTGTTTCTTTCCAAAGGTCATTCTAAGTCTATTTTAAATGATATACCATTTTCAAAGAAGATGAATACAAATTGTGAACTGTCCCCATATTATTCTTCTCTAAATCTTGTCTCCTTCCAATTACTTGGTTGTCTTGATATTGTATAAGTAAAGGCTTGTCCAATTGAATGCAATCTAGTTAGCTTGTATATCTATTTATCATTGCTATTAATTCAATGGATTAAATAAAAGCTTTGATGAATGTGATAAGGTTTCTTTAGTAGTGGAAAGGATTTTGAATGATGGATTCTGATAAGAATTGTTGATAGAATTTATTGTAAGGCAATAAACTAGATCTGAGAACTTGCTATAGACTCTGAAACCCAATGGATTAGGCACTGATCAAATTTATTCAGCTGAAGGAGAAATATATCATAAATGGTTATCAAGATGCAGCATTAAATCAAGTTTTACTTTTATTTCTTGTAGATCTTCAAAGGCTAGCCAATACTTGTCTACATGGAATATTTTAGCTTTAGTTAGCCACTATTGTTAAGAACATCTGCAGATCTATAGAAGAATTCTTGGCCATATCTATTTTCTGGGATGTGTTTATCAAGTTAGTAAAGAATTATGTATATGATTGAGGATTTTTTAAATGAGAATGAGAATGAAACTAAGAATAATCTTCATACAGTTGTTCCAGTTTTGAATCATCCCTGGCTATACCCACCCTGGTTTTGCAGAGCCAAAAGAGTAGAAAACCATCTGTGGTTTTGTTGAAGTTGGGTCCTAATACTTTGCATACACAATTGTTAATAAGAATTGGCTAGTCTTTAGATCGTGTATGTACTGTCATTCTGGTATTAAGCATTTTGTCACTTAGTAGTTTTAGTGCATTTTAAAACACCAACAGGTAGTGGTATTTTTCAGGGGAAGAAGCAAAAAAAACCATCTAAAAATTTCTAGCAATTAAGAGGAAAAATCAACCACTAAGAAATGTAAAATCAATCGTTGAGAAACACTAACCTAGCTTGTGCCATATAATACATAGAGATTGTTAAGACAGAAGGATAAAGTGACCTATAAAGGTATAGAGAAAATAATGTATTTGAGTCTATTTATTTTTTTATGAACCATAAAGTGTAAATGCATTTAGAGAAGATAATAGAATATTAATTTATATATTCAAACTTGGGAATTAGTTTTTTTTAAAGGAAAATTAATTAATATAAAAAATATATTATTAGAGGTTAATTAGTTTAATCATATACTTAAAATATATAATCAATAAATATTTAAAAGATAAGGTAAATGATGATACAATTAAAATGCATTCATGAATTTTATATCTTTATGTTTTATACCTTTGAGATAATAATTTTTTCACCCTTATTTTAAAGAAAAGTGATGTCCATAATATATATCCTAATAATGATTTAATTCTAGGGTCTAGATGCTTTGATTGGCTCAAGTTCTCGAGCCTTGTCTAGTTCCATTTACCTCCATGCTATTGTACATCCTAGATGTGGTTGGCCTCAAGCACACTAATGCACATCCTAGTGAGAATAGTCATGTATCATATATTGTTGACCTCATCATAAACCTCATCATAATTCCAACTTGACTTGGTGTGGTAGTATTCACTTTAATAAATAAATGAATAAATCCTTGTAAGAGGATGATCCTAGAATAGATGCCTCTTGAGAAATTGACAAGAAAATACATAAGATTCAATCTTGCAAAGGAAAAAGAAAAAAGAAAATAAAAGATATCAAAAAAATAGAATTTGACTACTAGGGTTTTGGGGATGGTAATTTTTTTTAACAATTTAGAGAAAATTAAGTCAACTTTGAATTATAGATAAAGGGGTCTAAAGAAACTTGAGTTGAGAAAAAAAGAAAGAGAGGGTTACAAATTTTATAATAGGATGCCCTAGTTGTGCACTAGAGTACAATAATACATGATCATGTGTTCTTGGTGTATGTTAATATATGCAAAATGTATAGTCATGCACACTCAACATACATATTTTTCATGCATAGGGTATGACATGTACAAAAGTTTGGATTGGGGAGAATAATGTAAACAATGGTGCATAATATTGTGCACATTCTATATAGCATGCACATGGGCATGCATGACATTGGATGTATAGAATTTCTTTCTAAATATCCTACACATATATAAGGCACAAAAATTCAACAAAAAATAAAATAAATTATGAAAAATGGGGAAAAAATATTAGAAAAGTTGATTCCTTAGGTAGATTGGCTAAGATTGTGGATTTTCCTTTTGCATGAGGAACTAGATATCCTCCAATAATGAGAGAAACTCTCCCAAGTAATAACACTAAGATCAAAAATAATATAGAGATATGTGAACTTACCAACTATAGTTGGCTTATTCTGCATTAAGTTAATGCATAAGAATAGGAAATATCTAACAATGATAACACAACTTATCTAGAGAGATGGTATTTTGAGTATAATGTATTCATCCACAAAATAAGTAATGTAATTTTAATGATAAATCCCTATACAGGAGGAGAAATTACATAAATAACCTCAAATTGATGATGGGTGGGGCTTTTCCTCTAGGGGATTTATAGATCATTTTGAAAAATAGGCTTTGGTTATTTGACTCCACTATTGGGAGAGTTGATGGAGGCCAATATGCTCATATCAACTTAGTGGATTTGCAATGGTCTGCTAGAGTCATATTTATTACATTATAAACAATCTTCTACCTACTAGCTATATCAATGCATATACTATGTAAGTAATGTAACTTTTTTTGCTCACTATTGATGGTTGTAATATATGAATACAAGATAATAATGTGATAGGGATCTTTACACAAAACTGTTCAATGATAAGTCATGTAATAGTTTTAAATTACTTCAATATAAGAAAACTATAGTTATTCTAAAGTTTGTTCTGAGTATATATTATGTATTTTTCTACTTCTAGCTCAAATAGATAGAGCTTGGGCATATTATGTAGTATTTAAAGAAAAAATATACAACTTTTAATATTTGATTTGGGTATTTTAAAAATTTTAAAGAATAAAAATAAAGTACTAAAATGTAGTTAAATGTTAATCAAAAGGAATATTTAATTTATTTTTAAAATGAATTACTTATTTGTTAGTGTGTGTATGTATGTATGTGCACATACATGTATACATGTGTGTGTGTGTGTGTGTGTGTGTGTGTGTGTCTTTAAATTTAAATTCATTTTGATACAAAATAAAGAGAAGATTAAATAATTATCCACCCACAAGTTGTGGGCTAGATCCATAAAATGCTATAAGGGAAAGTACATGTATAGAAATCAAGAATGAGAGAGAATCCTATTAGGGTATATAATTTCCTAGGGTAGATGGGCTATCACGCCCTTATCTAGATCATTCACCTAATAAGAGTTTTCTTCATGTCTTATGTATACCTATAGGTCAATGGTAACATATGTTTTTAGTTAATGATGTTATGTGGAGCCTAATCAAACTTAGAAATTTAATCTCTCCATACTTCATTTGGCATGGTTTTTCCCAGATTATTTTAAGGGGATTTGGAGGGAACACCCCCAAGACAGTGTCTAGGAGTAGTGTGTCATGCCAAAAATTATAGGAAAAAACACAACAATTTTTTTTTTGGTTACATAAATTAGAAGTTTTCATAAAGGATTATTCATTATTAACTCAATTATCTCTAATTAGAAGTTCACGGTATTCTACAGTTATGAAAATATAACCTATAGTGACAAATGATCTATAGAAGGATATGGAGAGAATCAAGTGAACATTTTCCCTAAACATTTATAAAACCAATCCTATGTACTCTTTTTACTCAAATACAAGTTATAAAATACACTCGATAGTTAATGTCTATCTCGCCTAATTTAACTTAAACCTACTCTCTAGAAGATCTTATAAACATACACTTGTGGGAATTCTCTCAATTCTTAGGCTGGGTAAAAATGTGTGGATTTATCTTAAGTTGGGCATACAATTTTACTATTCATTACATGAGGACCTATTTGTACTATAGAAGGTCTAGTATAAAAACTCAATGATACTTGTTACTCGTTCTCATTGAGTGCCATATAATATGATTATGCTCATCTTATAAATTACTAACAATTCAATCAGGATAATTTAAAACCTTTAATGAAACTTACATAATACATCAATTTATATATATGTTAAATTATCCCATAATGACTATCCCTTATTAAATATGTAGTATTAATTATTAATTATTTATTTTTCTAAACTACTACAATTGTATTACCATTCACCAACCCTTAATCAATGATTAATTTTTCAATAATCCTAACACCAAAACTAACTAGGCATACATATCCCTGACAAACTTTTCTTACTGATAAGGAATACTCCACTAGCTTCATTGATATTAATCAACATACAAACTTTAACTCTAATCAACTTCTTTATGTGTGACTTTCTAATAGATGATCACCTAAATCTAGGAATTATAATTTCATGTTATGCATCATTATGTATCATCAAAATTGATATACCTATTATTTAATATTTTCTTATTAACCAATTTTCCCACATAATTCAACCTCTTCATTAAACACTACTAATTCGATTATAGATTTTTCTACTAATTTAATTGTGACTACAATTTTAGTTATAATCTTCAATTATTAATATATTATTATTGTTATTATTTTTTTAAAAATTAACTATCATCTTAACTACATGTTGATTCACCTAAGTAGTCCTTTCCCTTACAATCTACTTACTAGGTACCTCTCCCCTCACATTAACTATAATGCTTACTACTAAAACATTATCAATATGTTTATTTAAAGGCACTACTACAAACACCATTATTACATATATAAATCTAACCCAAATTTTCCTTACTTATGTCTATCTAATTCTCACCTTACTTCTAACAATTCTATACTAAATCCATACACCACTTATTTGCTTCTAACCTAAGCTGCACATGCCCCACCTAACTTAACCATAATTTAAAACCCTTACATCTTCCCAAGAAAATTATTTCCCAAGTCTAGGGTCATGTGTCCTCTTTCGTCTTTCTCCAAAAAGGTTTAGGAAATGATGGTTTTACCTCCCCCCTAAAACACCTTTTTGCAAAGTCTATTCAACATTGATCCCAAGGGAAAAATCTACCATGTTCCACTTTCCAACCACCAACTCTACTCCTCCCACTTCCCCATGCATTTACCTTATCCTTCCTAGTCATGGTGGGGTTGTAAGGAGTGTTTAAATCTTGCAAGGTTTCTTCAAAGTTTGTTGGATGCCTAGGAAAGAGTGCAATTCTTAAGTCATATCAACGTCTTTATTATTGCCCTTTTTTCATAACCCAAAACATGAATAATGCAAGGCTGACTAGTGGGGACCACAAACCCCCTTTACCTCATGTTTTAAATAGGAAATTAGTTTAAAGGTGAGGCCTAGGTTACATTGGTTGGTCAATTTTTTTTTTCAAAGATTGATAAATAGATATTATTCTTTTTTTTCTTGTCTTGGTTGAAGTGTATTGAATGTATAATTTTTTCTTCTTCTTTTTTCTTTGTAGTATATGTGATTTTTATAATTAGTTATGTCATTTTTAGAAACTTGTCACTTAGGAAAGACTTAGGGGACCTAGTGTTAGCCATTTTATATTATAACCCCTAAGTCTAATAGGTCCTTACAAGGATCTCTAGTGTATTCCCTTATATTTTATTGCTTTGTAATCTTGGGGAGGGAATTAATTTCCTTCCCCGTACATTTTCCAAAGGCTTAATTTACACCTACAAGATTGTCCCCTTATGCACTTGGACTATGTGTTCTTCCCAAGCTAATTTTCCATTTGCTTTTTATCCTACCATAGGATTTTAGTATATATGTTTGATGGTATGATGATGTCACCTAATTTTTTTTTTATTAGAACTTGAAGTCCAAGTGACCTAATTCTTTATACACATGGATGAACTATCAAAATATGTTAACTTTCTTCCATCATATTGTATTATATATATATATATATATTCAATACAACCATTTATGCATTGATTCAAATAAACTATGTCAAAAGGATGTAACCACTATGAAATATTTACACTAAATGAATTGTAGGAAGAAATGTTTCATTTACATGATTCTCCATTTTGCATCAATTTGCATAATGTGAAAAAACTCACAATGAATGTTTCCTTACAAGTAAAATATATAAATATTTTTTCAATCTTTCCTTACACATTTTCAACAAGATACAATAATAAAAATATCCCTCTTTACATCACAATGAAATGAACATGGAGAATTAACATCTTGAAACATTTACAACAACATGGAGGATTTGTATCTCCACACACACTTGGTTTCCAACATTTCCAAGAATAAACCCTAATATCTCCAAGGAATCCATCTTCACAAAACCTACAACACAACACAAAACTTGGAACCATGAAGGCTCACCTCCCATCCTAGGCTTCTATAAAGCCACCCACCAATTAGGAGAAATGAGATCCAAATAGGATACACACACACATGACATATAATAATGCATGAGAAAACTTACAAGACATCACATAATACTCCCTTCCAAGGTTTATACATTGATTCACCATTGGAATCATAAGAACATTGGATGAAGGTGTGCTCTTCAAGAGGAGATTTGCCATGTCAATACAACTCACACACATTAAATTTCACCATGCCTCTACAATGCTTGTATCATACACTCTTCTCTTCAAAATTTCTACTTGTCACCAAAAAATTCATATTTTCACTTATCACCCACAATTATAGTAGCAGGACAATGGCTTCAATGGAGGCCATACTCCATGAAAATTTCCCCCTTTTCTCCAAGAGAAAAGGCTCTCCACCACATTGTTGAGCCCGACCAATCCCTTCATACAAGGCTTCTCTTCCCTCTCAAGGGTGAGTGAAGCCTTTACACCCATGATCACATTCAACATACAAATCAAGACAAGAAAATAAAGAAAGAAAACCAAGAAATTTACGTCATGCCCTAAATTTACAAGGCAAACACAACCAATTTTTTTAATTTTTTTTCTTTGAAGATGTATTATAGATTTTATAAATCGGTCTATACTTGTTATGAACATTCCATTGAACAGTGAGCTATCTCGATAACAATTTATATTTTCTTCTCGAGGGTGTTGGAAATTTATTGATTCAACCACAAAAATTTGGAGATGATAAGTTTAGTTGATGTAACAGAATTGGTTCAATTCAAAATTTGAACTACAAGTTTTCTTATGAGAGGTCACCTAGTTGTCCATCAATGATTTCAATACTAAGTTATAATGATCTTATGGTCATATTCCTTTCATCTTCTATACTCCAATAAAGACACTCTATATATGCAAGTGAAGTTAAATTTCCCCTCTTAATGTAGTTGTAATGTTTCTAGGGTTTGCAAACATGGAGATGTTTGATAACTATCCTAAATATTTTGAATACAAGTTACCCTATTACATACATACCTTTTCCCATTTATCTTCCATTTCCATTTTATTGCATATATATCCCCTTAGTGAAATATTTATCTTTTATTTTTATTTTTTTCCCACTTCGACCATCTTGGTAATATACTAATTAGATACTACTAAATAGGTCCCAAATATTAATTATTCATTGGATTAGTTATTTTATTTTATTATTATTATTATTATTTTTACATATACTTAACTCTCTTCTAATACATATATGTAAGTTAAATTACTAAATTTACTTTATAAATCCAATGTCTATTCCCTACAATGCAATCAATTTGTAACATGGTCACTTTATGATTTATTAAATAAATTCTAATAACCTCATTAATTACATTTATTGATAATATACATTATTTGATCATCATAAATCTTTTTTTAATTTATAATTTTAACTTCTAACACATGACACCAATCCTAAACATTGTAATTAAAGAAACCCATGAACAAAACACTAAAATAAAATAAATTACTTTTATTCTACTTTTTACATTGTTTTCTTATCTTTCCAATGTTAATTTAAAACTACACCTAGATTCCTACACCTACTAATTTATAATAATGATACTAACCATCATAGCTCTTTAAACTAAACAAACACATGTCTTCCTAATACCACCTAAGATAACTATGACATTCCAACCCTTAATACTATTTTTTTAAAAAATAACTCCCCCTTTTTGTCCAAAGTCTTCCTTCCTTCAACTCATGTACCATGGTGTTCTTCCCAAGGTGAGGTAACAATCATCTCAAGTGTAGATATAATTCCCAAGGAAATTAAAATTTGTCATGAATTTTTTCAAACTTGAAATATTTCCCAAGTCTTTTCTTACTCCTTCTTAGATGTAGGTTATTGGGGAAGGAATATGACATGACCTTTTCATCTCCTCCAAGTGGTAGACACCTAGGAAAAAGGTGTTGTCATATGTAAGATCACATACATAATCATTACCTTTCCCAAGTCTATGGTGTTGATGAGAGCAAGGACACTTGGGTAGGATAAAGGTTTTTTTAAAAATGTTTTCTTTTATCCTTTAGTTTGCTTGTCTCCCTTTTTTTTCCTTTATAAGCTAATGATTTAATTGTTGTTTTGTCTCTTTTTGTTGAGCATGTGACTCTTAGGAGTCTTTTCTTGCACAACTTAGAGTATAGGCTTTTTTTATGTGTTAAAGTCTTTGTCTTTAGGACATATGGTATATGATTAATATTCAAGTACTTATCTTATTTTACTAACCCCCCAAGCACAAGATTCATAGTATATTCTATTGGAAATGATTGAAAAGATCATAAGGAAGATTGTTGGAATGATCATATGGAACTAGTAAAGAATGTTCTCAATCATTATTTTGTCATTGATGTCAAAGTTGCTACTTGCAGGAATGAAAATTGCTTTAGCGATCCAAATACTATCAAGTGGTTGATTGACAAGGAGGAGGAAATCAATAAGATGTAACTAGAACACCTAGAGAAAGGTTGAAGTTATGATGTTGGAATGAAGTAGAAGGATCAGCTAAGTCATTGATGAAAAAGTGTATTAAATGCATACTATAAGACGCAGAGAATGGGCACACTGAAACATATCAAAGATGTAAGGTTTCCGCTAAGTCATTTGTAAAGCCCAACTAAGTTCATTAGAAAGAAGGAGCCAAGCAAGCTAGTAGGTGCCGAACAAATTTCTAGTTGAAGCTGAGCAAGTTCAACTTCAGATTTTGAGTGATACAGAGTTTATCAAGTGTCGAGTGATATCAAATGTCAAGTGATATAGAGTGCCGAGTGATACAGATTTTATCAAGTACCAAGTGATATCAAGTGCCGAGTAACATAGAGATGCTAAGCATCAGTAAACCAATAGTGCTGAGTAACACAGAGATGCCGAGCATTAGTAAACCAATAATGCTGAGTTGCTACATTATTTTGAAAATTGAAGATTTGCTAGATCTAAGCCTACATGGTGGTTAACTAGAAGTCTGTGAATTAAAAGGAAGATAAGAATGATGAGCTAGTGGCACAGAACACCATGTAGAACATTTTTGAAGATACAACTAGACTCTAGACAAATTTTCTAGATAAGAGCAAGATATGGGGTAGATACATTATATCCTACCTAATCTATTTGAAACCCTAAAATTGAAGAGGGAGAATTGAGCAAAAAAGGAAAACCAAATTTCTATTTAAGGAGTCATAAGGTCATGAAGCAAAGTGAGAGAGGTGGTCAAGCATGAAAGCATAATTGCTAATGAAGGTGTTAAGGAGAAGAAAGCACAAAAACTCTATTTGGATAGATGAACAAAAGGATGACTGCATTGGCATGATGAGTAAGAAGACTCAAGGAGATGAAGCTTGAGAGGAAGACAAGCTATCAGAGCTGAAGTGATTAAAGCCAAGCAAAAGGATAGAACTGAAGTGAGATCTAAAATCTACAAAGTATGTTGTAAGTTGTATCAGATCAAAAAACCATTATTGTTACTCTCTAGCAATTGTAACAAATAGTTTAAATCCTATGGACTTAGTTTGGTTTAATAGCCATGAGGTAAATCCTTTAACAGGGTGACATTCCAAGTGAATGTTCTAAAGTCCTTTGACCAGGCCCATTCCTAACAATTTGGTGAAATCCTCTAACAAGGTCACATTTAATAGTGTGTTGTAAGCCTTTAACAGGGTAGGCTTTCAATAGGGCATCACTTTAGAAGAGTGAGAATCAAGTAGCATGTTACTAGTGGTTTTTCCCAAATTGGGTTTCCACGTAAATCATTGTGTCATGTGTTGATCTTGCATGTTTTACTGCTGCATATTGATTTACTGTAATTTGCTAGGATGATTATTTTAAGCCTTGATGGATGAAATTTTTATGGGCTCACTATAATAAGAGAAAATAATTTATTAGGGAATTTGGACCTTGGATAACTAATTCACCCCCCCCACCCCCCCCCCCCCCCCCCCCCCCCTCAGTTATTCTAAAGAATTCTAACAATTGGTATCAAAGCAGTACTGCTGATTTAGTTTAAAGGGACTATAAGTAGAAAAGATCAAAATTCCTAAGAGAGAAGTTCCCAAGCTCAACAAAGAAAACTTTGTTGCATGGAAAAGTTTGATGAAGCTACATCTTGGATCCATAGGAGATTATGCCCAAAATTCAATTGTTACTAGACATGTTGATCCAACTAGTACTCTTACTGTAGAAGATATGAAAAATAAACAGGAACACAATCAAACAATGCTGGAGATTGCTTTTGCACTCAACTATGTTGAATTTGATGATATCAAAGGATGTGACACTACATTCAAAATGTGGAAAGCCCTATCAGACATCTATGGAGGAGATCAGAATGTACAAAGAACAAAAAGAGAAAGTCTTAGAGGAAAGTTTGATGATATGAAAATGGAGGAAAATGAGAATGCTGCTCAGTATGGCACAAGAATAAAGGAAGTAGTAAGTGCAATAAGATGTTTGAGTGGTCAATTGGATGAAGATACTATTAATAGTAAGTTCTTAAGAACCTTTCTCCCTATCTATGCTATTAGAGTATCAACAATACAAGAACTAAGATGTGTACCAGGAAACAATCTAAGTTTTGAAGGTATAGTGGGTAGACTCACTGCATTTGAGTTATCTAACTTTGACAACTACAAACCTTAGAATGTTGAATCTACTTTCAAGACCAAGCTATTACTAAAAGATGTTGAACAAGTGAAATCAAAGAAAGGAAGAAAAATGAAATATGTATCCAGTGATAGTAGCACTGATGTGGAAGATGTGAAACAATTGGAAGCACTACTTGCTAGAAGATTTCATAGAGGTAAAGTAAAATTCAAAGGTAAGATGCCTATCATTTTTTTCAATTGCAATAAAGTAGGTCATATTTCTACCAGGTGTACACAGAAAAATGATTACAAGGAAGGAAACAAATAAAAATATAGAAGAGATGATGACAAGAGAGATTACAAAGACAAAGGCAAGAAGTGTTATATTGTTGAAGAAAATTCTGATGATAATGATGATGAAGTTGTTTATGTAGCCATGAAGGACCAATCTAATGAAGAAGAGCCCACAACATTGGTAACATGTATGAACAAGAATGACCGGTGGATCATAGACAGTGGATGCTCACATCACATGATAGGAGACAAAAGTAAGTTTGTTAACTTTACTCAGTATGATGGAAATAGTGTTAGATTTGGTAATGATGCTCCATGTCAAATCAAAGGAAAAGGTTCCATTAAGCTCATAGAGAAAATTTCATGTGATAATGCATACTGTGTTGAAGGATTAAACTACAATTTGCTGAGTGTCTTACAGTTAGGCAATATAGGATGCAAAGTAGAATTTGGAAACAAAGCTGCAAAAGTCTATGATACTGATGGTGAACTGATAGGAAAAGGAGATCAAACAAGAAGTAATCTATTTTACCTTGATATGGATGATGTTTCTTGTTTTGTTGCAAAATTTCATGATGAATGGTTATGGCATAGAAGGCTATGTCATGTCAACTTTGAAAATCTGGTCAATATCAGTAAAATGAAGAAAGTCAGAGGTTTACTAAAATTGAAGAAGCCTGATAATATCATGTGCAAACAATGTCAGCTAGGAAAGATGACAAAGTCAAGTTTCAAAAGCAAAAACTATACATCTAAAGAAGTACTTGAGATAGTTCGTACTGACTTATGTGGTCCAATGGAAGTACAAAGCTACAAAGGAGATAAATACATAATGTTTTTTGTTGATGACTATTCTAGGATGATGACTGTTATGTTCTTAAAACAAAAATTTGATGCTTTTCAAATGTTTAAGTGGTATGTGGCTAGAGTTGAAAAGGAAATAGGAAAAAGCTTAAAATGCCTAAGATTAGACAATGGTGGTGAATTCACATCAAATGAATTCAAGATATTTTGTAATGATAAAGGATTCAAAAGACAAACATCATATTCTAGAACTCCCCCACAAAATGGAATTACTGAAAGAAGAAATTGATCTGTGATTGACTGTGCCAGAACATTAATGATGGAAAAGGCTGTTGCTCTAAAATACTGGAGAGAAGTTGTAGGTGCAGCTGTTCATACACTGAACTGAGTACAAATCAAGAAAGGTATAAATACAACACCTTTTGAATTATGGTATGGTCACTCACCCAATGTAAAAAATTTCAAAGTGTTTGGTTCCAAATGCTTTATCCTTAAAGATACTAGAAATGGAAAATTTGATGCAAAAAGTGATGAAGGCATATTTTTTGGTTACTCCACTAGAAGTAAGGCATACAAGTGTTTGAATACTAACACTAACAAAATTGTGGAAAGTGCAAATGTAAACTTTGATAAGCATACAAAAGTCTAAGCTAAAGAACCAAACAAAATGGATGAGTACAGAACCTTTGTGTATTCTTATGAAGGAATGCCTGTTGATGAGGATGATGTCAATCAAATTGAAACTCAAAAAAAAAAAAATAGTTTCAGCTGAGTCACAACTAGTGAATGCTGAGTTGCATTCAGAAGCCGAGTTGCAGAATGAAAAAAATGCACAATCTGATTCTAAAGATAGTAAACATAAAATAGATGAAGAACAACTTGACAAATTAGTACATAGTGACCCTGAATCAGAAAGATAAAACATGGAAACAAGGGCAGAACCAAGATTATCCAAATATGTAAAAAGATATCACCCTGCTGAACAGATCATTGGTGATAAAGATGCAAGACCAATGACAAGGAACAGACTAAGACATGAATCATGTCTAATTAGCAAATCTGAACCTAAGACAATATATGGTGCATTACAAGATGATGAATAGTATAAAGCTATGGAAGAAGAGATTGATCAAATAAAGAAGAACAAAACCTAGAGTTTGGTTCCCAGACTAGTTGACAAGAATGTGATTGGCACCAAGTGGATATTCAGAAAAAAGCTAGATGAGAATGGTGAGATTACTAGCTAGACTAGTATGCAAGGGTTATGCTCAAGAAGAAGGACTAGACTATGGGGAAACATTCACCCCTGTTGCTAGAATGGAAGGAGTAAGAACTCTACTTGCATATGCTGCATACAAAGATTTTAAAGTCTATTAGATGGATGTAAAATCTACTTTTTTAAATGGTATACTAGAAGAAGAAGTCTACATTGAACAACCAAAAGGATTTATTGATGAGAAAAATAGGGATATGGTTTGCAAACTACATAAGGCACTCTATGGTTTGAAACAAGCACCTAGAGCATGGTATGAGAGACTTCACAAGTATCTAGTGCAAATAGGATTTGAAAGAACTAATGATAATAGCAACATGTACATCAAATTAGAAGAAGGTAAGGATATTATTGTATCTAAAATCTTTTTGGATGACATAGTGTTTGGAGGAAAGGAAGTGCTTTGCAAAGGCTTTGCTGACAAAATGAAACATGAATTTGAGATGTCTATGTTTGGAGAGATCAAATTTTTTGTTGGATTGCAAGTACAATTAAAACATGGTATATTTGTGACACAATCAAAGTATATCAAAGAAATACTCAAAATGTTTGGATTGGAGGAGTCCAAACCAGTCAGCACACCAATGGCAATAGGAAATAAGCTGTCCAAAAATGATGAATCAGCTGAAGTCAATCAAACAATGTATAGATCCATGATTGTAAAACTACAATATGTTATACATAGCAGACTAGACATAGCATTAGTAGTTGGAATAGTGGCTAGATTCTTTGCCAATCCTAAAGAAAATCATCTCATAGCAGTACAAAGAATAATGAGGTATCTAAAAGGAATAGATAACTTTGGTCTATACTACAAAAATAATGGAAAGTTTGAACTCAATGCATATACAGATGTAGATTAGGGAGGCAACATTGATGATAGAAAAAGCACAAGTGGAGGTGCATTATTTTTAGGCAAAAGGCTAGTTACCTGGACTAGCAAGAAACAAACATGCACATCCCAGTCCATTGCAGAATTAGAATATGTGGCAGCAGTAGTCAATTGCACAAACATTGTGTGGCTCACACATCTATTGAAAGGAATGAAAGAAGAGGTAACAAAACCTATGATATTGTATTGAAATAATACAAGTGCTATAAATATATCCAAAAATCTAGTAATGCATGCAAAAACCAAGCACATTGCAATCAAGTATCACTATGTTAGAGAATTGGTAGAAGACAAACAAGTGAAGTTGGAATACATTCACACAAAGGAACAAACTGCAGATATCTTCACCAAACCATTACCCAAGGATGCTTATGAATATCTTAGAGGCAAGTTGGGGGTAATGCCCCTAACTCAAGCAGTATATAATAACAAAGATTCTGCCCTGTATCAACAGCAATAAAATCATTGAAATATTATAAGAATGATGCAGAGGATAACAGTAGGAGCAGAAACTCCAAATCAGTCACAAGCATGGTGAAAAAGGGAGAAGACATCAAGAAGCCAAAGCTTATATTTTGCATGATAAAGATGCTACATCTTTGGTATTTATGTCAAAGAGGTAGAAATAGGTAGAAACCTAATCAATACAAAGAAAGAGGGAGATATATATGAAAAAAGGGAGACATATGAGATCAGTAGTAAAGATACAATAGCCAAGAAAAGCAGCAGACAACATATACAATCTTGGTGGTAACTAAGTTGATCTATTGATTAGTTTGGTTTGCCATCAATGCCAAAGAGGGAGATTGTTGGAAATGATTGAAAAGATCATAAAGAAGATTGTTGGAATGATCATATGGAATTAGTAAAGAATGTTCTCAATCATTCTTTTTTCCTTGATGTCAAAGTTGCTACTTGCAGGAATGACAATTGCTTTAGTGATCCAAATACTATCAAGTGGTTGATTGATAAGGAGGAGGCAATCAATAAGATGTAACTAGAACACCTAGAGAAAGGTTGAAGTTATGATGTTGGAATGAAGTAGAAGGATTAGTTAAGTCAATGATGAAAAAGTGTATTGAACGCATACTATAAGACACAGAGAATGGGCACACTGAAACATATCAAAGATGTAAGGTTTCCGCTAAGTCATTTGTAAAGCCCAACTAAGTTCATTAGAATGAAGGAGCCGAGCAAGTTAGTAGGTGTCGAACAGATTCCTAGTTGAAGCCGAGCAAGTTCAACTTCAGATGCCGAGTGATATCAAGTGCTGAGTGATATCAAGTGTTGAGTGATACAAATTTTATCAAGTGCTGAGTGAAATCAAGTGCTGAGTAACACAGAGATGCCAAGCATTAGTAAACCAATAGTTTCGAGTAATATAGAGATGCTAAGCATTAGTAAACCAATAATGGCGAGTTGTTGTATTATTTTGAAAATTGAAGATTCGCTAGATCTAAGTCAACATGGTGGTTATCTAGAAGTATGTGAATTAAAAGAAAGATAAGAATGATGAGCTAGTAGCATAGAACACCATGTAGAACATTTTTGAAGATACAACTAGACTCTAGATGAAGTTTCTAGATAAGAGAAAGATATGGGGTAGATACATTGTATCCTACCTAATCCATTTGAAACCCTAAAATTGAAGAGGGAGAATTGAGTGAAAAAGACAAACCAAATTTCTATTTAAGGATTCATAAGGTCATGAAGCAAAGTGAGAGAGGTGGTCAAGCATGAAAGCATAATTGCTGAAGAAGGTGCTAAGGAGAAGAAAGCATAGAAACTCTATTTGGATAGATAACCACAAGGATGATTGCATTGGAATGATGAGTAAGAAGACTCAAGGAGATGAATCTTGAGAGGAAGACAAGCTATCAAAGCTGAAGTGATTAAAGCCAAGCCAAAGGATAGAACTAAAGTGAGATCTAAAATTTGCAAAGTATGTTGTAAGTTGTATCAGATCAAAAAGCCATTATTGTTACTCTCTAGCAATTATAACAGATACTTTAAATCCTATGGACTTAGGTTGGTTTAATAGGCATGAGGTAAATCCTTTAACATGGTGACATTCCAAGTGAATGTTCTAAAGTCCTTTGACCAGGCCCATTCCTAACAGTTTGGTGAAATCCTCTAACAAGGTCACATTTAATAGTGTGTTGTAAGCCTTTAACATCACAAGCTTTTAATAGGGTATCACTTTAGAAGAGTGAGAATCAAGTAGCATGTTACTGGTGGTTTTTCCCAAATTGGGTTTCCATGTAAATCATTGTGTCGTGTTGATCTTGCATGTTTTATTGTTGCATATTGATTTGTTGTAATTTTCTAGGATGATTATTTTAAGCTTGGATGGATGAAATGTTTATGGGCTCACTATAATAAGAGAAAAAGTTTTATTAGGGCATTTGGACCTTGGATAACTGATTCACCCCCCCCCCTCTCAATTATTCTAAATAATTCTAACATATTCTCCTTGATTAAAATATTGTTCTGTAATCTAGGGAAGAGAATTAATTTTCTTTCCCATACATTTTCTAGACACTTAATTTACACCTATGGACTTGTCCCTTTATGGGTATTGAACTATGCCTTTAGTTTTCAAACTAGATTTCTCCTAATTCTACCATGACTTTTTCTTTGTCAATATGTTTAAATGAAGTGATGGTATTACATATCCTAAAAATCTATTAGAACTAGCAAAGGTAAATGATTTATTTTTTAAGCACAAAATGAACTATCAAGTAGGATATATTCCTTTCATTTATTGAATACATAGCCTACATATTTACACTACAACTAATTATGTATTCATTAAATCAACCATTTCCAAGAAAAAAATTGCAACCTCTAATGAAATATGTACATTAATTGAATTGAAAGAAGAATTATTTCATTTGCATGATTTCCCATATAGCATCAATCAAATAATGTAAATATTTACAATAAATATTCCCTTACAAGAGAAATATGCACAATTTCTCAATAGTCTCTTACACAATCTCAACAATATATAATGATAAGTAATCCATTTTACATCAAAATGAAATAACAATGAAGACTTGAAGACCACAATCCATTTGAGATAACATAAAACATTGGTCTTTCTTTACACATTTGATTTTCTAACATGTCAAGGGTGAATCCCTAAAATCTTCAAGGAAGCAATCTTCACAAAACCTACACATAACACACAAACTAGGAAACTTGGAGGCTCACCTCCCATCCTAGGCTTTTATGAAGCCACCCACCGAGTAGGGGAAACAAGGTTCAAATGGGATACACATACACATCACTTGCCATTGCATGAACACAACACATAACACAAAAAACTCCATCCCATGGCTTGCACAATGATTCACCATTGGAATCATTTCACATTGGGTGAATGTGGACTCTTCAAAGAGGAGATTCCATAACCAACATAAAAATCATTTTGCTCTTGCATTTTCCTTTCAAGGCCATCATAAAGATACCCTCCTTCTTACATACAAAACCCATTGTATCTCCCAAAACAACAAGTTATATGGCTTCAATGGAACCCATACTCCATGAAAGAAAACAACTCCTCATCATGAGGAAAATCTTCTCAACTATAATATTGAGTCCAACTAAGCCCTTCACCCAAGGCTTCTCTTCCCTCCCAAGGGTGAGTGAAGCCTTCACACCCATGAACACATTCAACACTCACATTCAAACAAGAAAATTCAGAAGAAATCAAAACCAAAAGAAAATCATCAAGGACATATAGCACATTCACATTTCCACAACACAATTGCCCAAGTCCACAATGCAAGATTCACAATACAATAGATGCTACATTGATAAATCATCCACACTTGCAGATTTATTTTGCCTTACTAAAAGAAAGAAAGAAAAGAAAAATGTTTGAGACACCAACCTTGGTCCAAGCCAAAGGTGATGATAGTTGTAGTAGAGCTCCCTTAATCTCCCTTCAAAACCCTAACTATCTCTAAACTTAGAAAGTGGGTGAACAACCCACTAATTTGATAAAGACTCTCTAATAAGGCCTTCCCACTAACTATTTTAGCAAAGACACCTAGCCACTTCCTCTTACAAACTTCTCTCCTCTAATTTTTCACTTTTGACTTAGTGGGAACATGGGAGAAACACATGTGACAAATCCAAATTCAAATTGATGAAAGAATGCATGGGTAAAAGGCCCATCCCTAAATTGATATACTATCATATGGTTGCTTATTTTATCATAAAAGACACCTTGAGACCACCTAATTCCCCCTCAAAACCCTAGCCATGTCCAAATTCAAATTTCCTTTGATAGTGACCCATGCTACCCCTTGTCAAGTGGGTTTACTTACTCATTAATAGGGTAATTAGTTTTACAGTAAATTTCCACCATGACCAAAACCCTCATTGACATGTCAATTACTCAGAAAATAGACAAGTGTCAAGTGACACATAAAAACACATTCCACATCACCATGAGATCCTCTGAATGCATCTTTATGATTAAACATTCCCACATGCAGGGAAACTCATATTTATGAAGAAAAATACTTTCACAATGAGGGTTTTGAATCTTCCAAAGATTCACCTTGGTTAAACTATGTTCACAAAGGTTTGGAACCTATTTCCCCCAAAAATTTCCATGGTTCCACTTCCTGCACATTAAACTCAAGCATTAGAAGTGTAAGGAGGTTTAATAAAATACATATAATTTCATTATTCAATTTCAATTTCCTTCCCTAGTCATTTTAAATAGTTTGTTCAAAATGTTAGAATGTCAACATTTTCATATCATAAGTCATCATAATCAAATTAACATTTATCTAAATATCATATACATCATCATAATCAAGTTAACTTTTATCTAAATATCATAATCATTCATCTACATATCATAAATCTTCATAATCAAATTAACATTTATCTACATATCATCATCATCATAATCAAATTAAATTTTTGCATCACATCAAAACGTAATAGTATCATGTCATGAAATTGCATCCATATGTGTTCGTTCATTTCATACACAATATTAGGTTCTTAGTGCATATCATAATGTAAAACACTACTATAATATCAAAATCAATAGATAAAACAAGCCACTATCCATCTAAGTCTCAAATAGCTATCAAAATATCAAAGTCTTGAATACCAAAATGTAAATAAAATGTCTGTGCTATGATGAGTCAGGGCGAGGCCTCACATCCTCCCCCCTAGGCATGAACTTCCTCTTGGAGTTCATCAAAAAGATATGGTGACTGAGTCTTCATCTAAGCTACATCCTCCCATGAAGTTGTGAGCTCTTCATAACAATCCCATTGTACCCTAGCCTAGTTCATCTCTCTACCTCAAAGTGTGAGGGTTCATCGAGCCAAAATGTGAATGGGCTCCAATGATATCTATCCATTTGACTCCACCTACAAAGCATCCCAATCTATGATGTGTGACTCATCATAAATATACTTCCTTAATACAAACACATGAAATACATTGTGAATGTGCAATAGGATAGGTGGTAGAGCTAAATGATAAGCAACTAGTCCTATCTACTCCAAATCTCAAAGGGACCCGCAAAGTAAGGTGCTAACTTAGATCCTTTCCCAAAATGGATTGGGCTCTTATGTGCTCACACCCTAAAAAATACTCTCTCACCAACCATGTACTCACTATCCACCCTCTTCACATTTGCATATTTCTTCTATCTATCTTGGGCTTCTCTAAGGCATTGTCTAATCAATACCACTTTTTTCTCCATGTCCTTCACTCTCTATGGTCCTATAGATATCCTATCCCAAATTAGGGGTGTCTTGCAAGGCCTGCCATACAAGGCTTGATAGGGCGGGATGCCTACAGAAGTGTGATGCTTGTTGTTATAGGAAAATTCTACAATATAGAGGTACTCTTCCCACTTGGATTGGTGGTCCATCACATACATCCACAACATATCCTCTATGATCTAGTTAACTCTCTCTATTTTCCTGTCTATCTAAGGATGATAAGCTATGCTAAAATTGAGCTCAGTACCTAGTAATGTCTGCATTTCCCTCCAAAATGAGGAGGTGAATAAGGAGTCTCTATCTAATATTATCTTATGAGGAATGCCATGGAGTCTAAAAATGTCTCACAAGAATACCTATGCCACTGTGGGTGCTGTGAAGGTGGTACAAATGGGTGAAAAGTGAGCAACTTTGGTCAAAGTGTCAACCATCACCATGATGTCATCATGATGATGAGAAGACATTAGAAGACCAATAATGAAGTTCATAGAGATAGTGTCCCACTTCTAGTCAAGTATCTCATGTGGTTTCAAGAGTCCACTTGGATATCCATGCTCTACCTTAAGTCTCTGACACTCTAGGAATTTGGCTATGATGTTGGCAATCTGCATTCTCATTCCTGGCCAATGATATAACTACCTCAAATCTGCATGAAGCTTCTTAACACCTAGATGTGCTACATAGGGTGCTCTATGAGTCTCCAAAATGATGAACTCATGTAAGTCAACTGAGGATGATACATATATGCACCCTTTATGGCAGAGTAGTCTATTTGGACCTAGTGAAAAATCAGAAAATCTACCCTCTAGGGGTCTTTGAGAATGGACTAACTAAAAAACTTCTCTATAAAATACATCTTCAGGAAGATGGTATAGTATGTGCCCTCTCAAATTTGTCTCATTAATCATCAAAGATATCTTGTGATTTATCCTACTCAAGGCATCTGGGACTACATTCTCCTTTCCTTTAATGTAATGTACATCAAAATCATATTCACATAATAACTCCATCCATCTCCTCTATCGGGCATTCAGATTTGGTTGTGTGAAAATATACTACAAACTTTGATAATCTGAAGTCCTAGAAGAAAGTGGAACCATCTTCACAATGCATGAACTACTACTGCAATCTCCAAATCATGGGTGGGATAGTTGAGCTCATGAGTCTTAAGTTTCCTAGACTCATATGCTATGACATGACCATTTTGCATGAGATCAGCTCCAATACCATCCAGCAAAGCATTTGTGCATATTACAAAATTTGATGAAGGATCAGATACTACTGGGATTGGTGCACTAGTGAGTGCCCCTTTTAGTTCTTGTAAGACCCTCTTGCATTTGCCTATCCATTCAAACTTCTTCTCTTTCCTCTAAAGTGAGGTGATGGGATGAGCTACTCTAGAAAATCCTGCCATAAACCACCTATAATACCCTGCTAACCCCATGAAGCTTCTAAATTTTGAATCATTAGTTGGTGTTGGGCAACCCATGATGGCTTGGATCTTAGATAGACCCACTACAATTCCATCTACTGATATCACATCACCTAAATAATGCAATTCCTTCCTGAAGAAGGCACACTTGGAAAACTGCCATATCGTTGATTTTCATTAAGCATTGCAATACCTACCTCAAGTGTCCTTCATGTTCCTTCCTTCTTATCACATGAATATATCAATATATCATTGAGGAACACTACTACAAAATTATCCATAAATTTACAAAATACCTTGTTCATAAGGCTCATGAATATAACTGGGGCATTTGTAAGGCTAAATTGCACCATTGTGAACTCGAAGTGGCCATACTTTGTACAAAATGTGATCTTATGAATGTCAATTTCCTCAATACACAATTGATGATATCCTAACTTCAAGTCTATCTTGGAGAATACTCAAGCACCCTACAACTAATCAAGTAGGTCATCGATTCTAGGTAGCAGGTATCAATTCTTGATCATTACCTTATTTAATTATCAATAGTCGATACATAATCTAAGAGACCCATCTTTCTTCTTCACAAAGATCATCGGCACACCCTAGGGTGATACACTAGGATGAATATGTCCCTTCTCCAAAAGTTCCTCCAACTGAGTCTTAAGTTCATTGAGTTCATGTGTAGCCATCCTATATGGAGGTCTAGAAATGGGCTCGACTCCTAGCACCAAATCTATATAGAAATCAACTACCCTAGGTGGTGGCATATCTGGAAGCTCTAAGAGAAAGAAAACCTTGAATTCTTGTAGTACTAGATAGTCATCTAAAGAAGGTTTCCTCTAATCATGTTCCTCCTTATTATTGATGGATACTACAAGCAACTGACATCCCTTTTGTAGACACCACTTAAGCTGCATGGTGGAGATCATACGAAGAGACACTGGCCTTTGCACCCCTAAAATCACCATAGGAGTATCACAATCATCAAAACACTCAACCATTTTCTATTTTTAGTCCATCTTAGTGTTATGTGTGCATATCCAATCCATACCAAGGACTACATCATATGATCCTAAGGGGGTAACTCAAAGATCTGTAGTCATGCTCATGTTTCCAATTTGAATCAAACAATTATGTATATAGGAATTAACAATCACCTTAACCCCAAAAGCCAATTCAATTTCCCAATTATCATTCTACCTAGCTACCACTAACCTACAATGCTCCACTATAAAAGGAGATACAAAAGAATTGGTAACTCTAAAATCAAACAAAATAGAAACCTTCATACCCTTGATTATACCTGTAGCCTCAAAGAAATTAGCCTGATGCTTAGCTTGGCAGTTATCAACTACTGCAAATACCCTATGGGATCTACCCATGTCTCCTATTATAGGCTCTAAAGTGGCTCGTCACTAATTATTGGCTGCCAATCATTGAGGACACTCTCTGGCTATATGTCCCATACCACTGCAAGCATAATAAGGCCCACGAGTTTGAATTTGAATACCCTATGACCTAGGCTACTGCTAACCACCTATCCTATTAGATCTTCTATACCCACCATAGGAGGACTCCTAAGTTCTAGCTAGCTATGCATTTGGAGCTTGTGGCCTCTGATCTAGCCAAGACCCCTGTAATTTCCACTGCTTGGGCTTAGAGCCCTGATACCCCTGTGTTGACTTTTGTCCCTTATTCTATTGTGACTTTTGCTATACTTGTGGGGCCTAAGAGGACCCTGCTGAATGACTCTCATTACCCTTCCATGAGGGTTTAAGTTTTCCTAACTTATGGGAACAATTTTAGTTGTGGGACCAATCTTGGGATTCCTATTTATTATGGAGATCATCTACAACCAAGGTTGTCTCAACTGCCTCCCTGAAAGTGCTTGGAAAGGCTTGGTGTACTCAGTTCTAAAGTGACAAATTAAGACCCTTGGTAAATTGGTAGATGCATAGCTTCTCATCCTTCATGTACTCGGCATAAGGAAGGAGCTCTTAAAATTCTCTCCCATACTATGCTATAGTAAGACCCCTCTACTGAAGGTCATGGAACTCCTATATCTAACTCTATCTAAAATTCTCTGAGAGATACCTATCTTTGAACTTGGCTAAGAATGCATCCCAGTTAAGTGTGTCTACTTTGACTCTACCTATGGTCTTCTCTTCCTTCCACCAATTGTAAGCATTGTCTCATAATAATTGGATAGTAAGTTGGGCCTTCAGATTGCTCTCATATGATTGCAACCTAAAACACCTCTCTAAGCTCTATAACCATGCCTCTACCTATGTACCATCTATGGTTCTAGTGAAAAGAGGTGGTTTGAGTTGGATCAAATCCATAATCTCATTCCCTATGTTCTTGGGTGCTCTCACTACAGTTGGTGCCTCTATGACTAGTGGTGGATTAATTTGATGAACTGAGGCCTCTTCCTAGTCATCTTGTCCTTCTATATCTCTAGGTGGGGGACTCCTACTTCTTTCCCTATTATTTTCTCTATGCTCCCCTATTCCTTGTTGTTTAGGTTGTGGCATTTTAGGTGGTGTTCTCTCCTACATTACTTTGATAAGGTTCTGAATGGTTCTAAAGAGTCAATTAAGATTTTGAGGTTTCTCGAGTGGAGGTTCAACAATTCCATATTTTTCCCCTCCAGATGCCATCTATGCACCTCTAGGGCCTCTAGCCCTCTGACAACCATTATGAGTAGTGATAGGCATCTTACACACAAGTTTTCAATTTTACTGAGTTAAGCATAATGGGTTAGGCTCTAATGTTGTAACCAATTTCTTTGATACTAGAATTTTATGCCCTATATTTATGAGGCAAACACAACCATTTTTTTTTTTGTTTGAAGGTATACTACACATTTTATGAATGGGTCTATACTTTTTATGAATGTTCTATTGAATGGTGAGCTAGTTGGATAATGATTTATATTTTCTTCTAAGGGTGTTGGAAATTTATTGATTCTACCACAGATTTTGGTGATGATAAGGCTAGTTGATGTAATAGAATTGGTTCCATTCAAAATCTTGTCTACAAATTTTCTTATGAGAGGTCACCTAGTTTTCCATCAATAATTTCAATACTAAGTTATAATGATGTTATGGTCATATGCCTTTCATCTTCTATACTCCAATTAAGACACTCTGTATATGCAACTGAAGTTCAATTGCTCGTCTTAATATAGTTACAATATTTCTAGGGTTTTGCAAACATGAAGATGTTTAATAATTATCCTAAATCTTTTGAATACAAGTTAACCTATCACATACATACCTTTCCCATTTATCCTCCATTTCCATTTTATTGCATATATATATATATATATATATATATATATATATATATATATATATATATATATATATATATATATATATATATATATATATATATATATCCCCTTAGTGAACTACTTATCATTTTTTTCCCACTTCGACCATCTTGGTAATTTACCAATTAGATACTACTAACTAGGTCCCAAATATTAATTATTTATTGGATTTTTTATTTTATTTCATTTTATTATTATTATTTTTACATATACTTATCTCTCTTCTAATACCTATATGAAAGTTAGTTAAATTACTAAATTTATTTTATAAATCCAATGTCCATTCCCTAAAATGTAATCAATTTGTAACATGGTCACTTTATGATTTATTAAATAAATTCTACTAACCACCATTAATAATATGTATTGATAATATACATTATTTTTTCATCATAACTCTTTTTAAAATTTATAATTTTAACCTCTAACACATGACACCAATCATAAACATTTTAATTAAAGAAACCCATGAACAAAACACTACAATGAAATAACTTTCTTTAATTCTACCTTTTACATCTTTTCCTATCTTTCCAATGTTAATTTTAAACTACTCCTAGATTCCTACACCTAATAATTTATAATAATGACACTAACCATCACAACTCTTTATCCTAAACTAACACATGTCTTCGTAATACCACCTAAGACACATATGACATTCCAACTATTAATACTATTTTCTTTAAAAAAATAACTCCCCCTTTTTGTGCAAAGTTTTCCTCCCTCCAACTCATGTACTTTGGTGTTCTTCCCAAGGTGAGGTAAAAATCATGTCAAGTGCAGATTTAAATCCCAAGGCAATTCAAATTTGTCATTTTTTTTCAAACTTGAAACATTTCCCAAGTCTTTTCTTACTCCTTCCTAGGCGTGGGTTGTTGGGGAAGGAATATGGCATGACTTTTTCATCTCATCCAAGTGGTAGACACATAGGAAAAAGGTGTTGTCATATGTTAGATCATGTGTCATAATCATTACCTTTCCCAAGTCTATAGTGTTGATGAGAGCAAGGACACTTGGGTAGGATAATGGTTAGTTTTTTAATGTTTTCTTGTATCCTTTAGTTTGCTTGTCTCCCTCTTTTTGTCCTCTATAAGCTAATGATTTAATTATTGTTTTTTTCTTTTTGTTGAGCACGTGACTCTTAGGAGTCTCTTCTTGCATAACTTAGAGTATAGGTTTTTTTGATGTGTTAAAGTCTTTGTCTTTAGGACATATGTTATATGATTAATATTCATGTACTTATCTTATTTTAGTAATCCTCCAAGCACAAAATTCATAGTATATTCTCCTTGATTAAAATATTGTTCTATAATCTAGGGAAGGGAATTAATTTTCTTTCCCATACATTTTCCAGAGACTTAATGTGCTCCTACAAGCTTCTCCCTTTATGGGTATTGAACTATGCCTTTATTTTTCAAACTAGATTTCTCCTAATTCTACCATGACTTTTTCTTTGTGAATATGTTTTAATTATGTGATGGTATTACCTATACTAAAAATCTATTAGAACTAGCAAAGATAAATGATTTAATTTTTATACACAAAATGAACTATCAAGTAGGATATCTTCCTTTCATTTATTGAATACATAGCCTACACATTTATAGTACAATTGATTATGAATTGAATTAAATCAACCATTTCCAAGAAAAAAATTGCTAGCTCTTATCAAATATGTACACTAATTGAATTGAAAGGAGAAGTATTTTATTTACATGATTTCCCATATTGCATCAATCACACAATGTATACATTTACAATGAATATTCCCTTACAAGAGAACTATTTACAATTTCTCAATATTCCCTTACACAATCTTAACATTATATAATGATGAAAAATCCCTTTTACATCAAAATGCAATAACAATGAAGACTGAAAGACCACAATCCATTTGAGATAACATAAAACATTGGTCTTTCTTTACACATTTGATTTTCCAACTTGTTGAGCATGAATCCCTAACATCTTCAAGGAAGCCATCTTCACAAAACTTGCACATAATACACAAACTAGGAACCATGGAGGCTCACCTCCCATCCTAGGCTTCTATGAAGCCACCCAATGAGTAGGGGAAACAAGGTCCAAATGGGATACACACAGACACATCACTTGCCATTGCATGAACACAACACATAACACAAACAACTCCCTCCCATGGCTTGCACAATGATTCACCATTAGAATCATTTCACATTGGGTGAACATGGACTCTTCAAAGAAGAGATGCCATAACCAACATAAACATCATTTTGTGCTTACATTTTCCTTTCAAGGCCATCATAAAGATCTCCTCCTTCTTACATACAAAATCCCTTGTATCTCCCAAAATAACAAGGTATATGGCTTCAATGGAGCCCATACTCCATGAAAGAAAACAACTCCTCATCATGAGGTAAATCTTCTCAACTGCAATGTTGAGCCCAACTAAGCCCCTTACCCAAGGCTTCTCTTCGCTACCAAGGGTGAGTGAAGCCTTCACACCCATGAACAAATTCAACACTCAAATTCAAAAAAGAAAATCAAGAAGAAAATAAAACCAAAATAAAATCATCAAGGACACATAGCACATTCACATTTCCACAACACAATTTCCCAACTCCATAATGCAAGATTCACAATACAATTCATGCTCCATTGAAAAAAACTCCATACTTGCAAATTTATTTTTCCTTACTAAAAGAAAGAAAGAAAATAAACATGTTTGAGACACCAACCTTGGTCCATGCTAAAGACAATGATAGTTGTAGTAGAGCTCCCTTAATCTCCCTCTAAAACCCTAACTATCTCTAAACTTAGAAAGTGGGTGAACAACCTACTAATTTGACCAAGACTCTCTAATAAGGCCTTCCCACTAACTATTTTAGCAAAGACACCTAGCCACTTCCTCTTACAAACTTGTCTCCTCTAAATTTTCCATTTTTGACTTAATGGGAACATGGGAGAAACACATGTGACAACTCCAAATTCGAATTGATGGAAGAATGCATGGGTAAAGTGTCCCCCTAGGCTATCTAGGCACTCACATGGTCAAAATTAGGTCCCTAACTTGATATACTATCATATGGGTAACTTATTTTATCATAAAAAACACCTTGGGACCACCTAATGTGCCCTCAAAATCCTAGCCAAGTCCAAATTCGAATCTCCTTTGATGGTGACCCATACTACCCCTTGTCAAGTGGATTTACTTACTCATTAATAGGGTAATTGGTTTAGGATAAATTGCCACCATGATCAAAACCCTAATTAACATGTTAGTTACACACAAAATCCATAAATGTTAAGTGACACATAAAAAAATCTTCCACATCACCATGACATGCTCCTAATGCATCTTTATTATTAAACATTCCCACATGTAGGCAAACTCAAATTTATGAAGAAAAATACTTTCACAACAAAGCTTTTGAATCTTCCAAAGATTCATCTTGGTTAAACTATGTTCATAAAGGTTTGGAACCTATTTCCCCCAAGAATTTCCATGGTTCCATTTCCTATACATTAAACTCTAAGATCAGTAGTCCAAGGGGGTCGTATAAAATACATATATCATAAATGCATATAATTTCATAATTCAAATTCAATTTCCTTCCCTAATAATTTTAAATAGTTTGTTTGAAACATTAGAATATCAAAATCTTCATATCATAAGTAATCATAATCAAATAAACATTTATTAGCTAATAGTATCATGTCATAAAACTACACCCATATGTGTTCAATCATTTCATACACAATACCAAGTTCTTAGTGCATATCATAATGTAAAACACTACTATAGTATCACAATCAATAGATAAATCAATCCACTATCCATCTAAGTTTTGAATAGCTATCAAAATATCAAAGTATCAAATTTCAAAATGTAAATAAAATATCTATGCTATGACGAGTCAGGGTGAGGCCTCACAATTTACATGAGCACAATACACAGTCACATTTTCACAATACAATGCCAAAATCTACAATACAAAAATCCATCACACAATCCATGATTCCATGACACATACTCCTTGCTTTTAGATTTGTTTTGCACTACGAAAAAGAAATAAAACAAACATAGCTTGATTAACCAACCTTGGTCCAAGCTCAAGGCAATGATAGTTGTAGTAGAGCTCCCTTAATCTCCCTCTAAACCCTAACTATCTCTAAACTTAGAGAGTGGGTGAACAACCCACTAATTTGATGAAGACTCTCTAATAAGGCCTTCTCACTAACTATTTTAGCAAAGACACCTAGCCACTTCCTCTTACAAACTTGCCTCCTCTATATTTGCTATTTTTGACTTGGTGGGAACATGTGAGAAACACATGTGACAACTCCAATTTCAAATTGATGAAAATATGAATGGGTAAAGGGGGTCCCTAGGCTATCTAGTCAATATCATGGTCAAAATTAGATCCCAACATGTTATTCTATCAAATGGGTAGCTCATTTTAACATAAGATACATTTTGAGACCACCTAACGACCCCTCAAAATCCTAGGCAAGTCCAAATTCGAATTTCCTCTAATGGTGACCCATCCTACCCCTTGTCAAGTGAGTTTGCTAACTCATTAACAAGGTAATTAACTTTAGGGTAAAATTCTACCATAATCAAAAACCCTAGATGACATGTCATTGCACACAAAATTCACAAGTGTCAAGTGACACATAAAAACACATTCCACGTCACTATGAAATGTCCCTAATGCATCTTTATGATTAAAATTTCCACATGTAAGAAAAATCACATCTACGAAGAAAATTACTTTCACAATGAGGCTTTTGAATCTTCCAAAAATTCACCTTGGTTACACTGTGTTCACAAAGGTTTGGAACTTGTTTCCCCCAAGAATTTTCATGATTCCACTTCCTACACATTAAAATTGAGCATCAGTAGTCCAAGGAGGTTATATAAAATATATGTCATAAATGCATAGGATTTTAAATTTTATGAAATCCCTATTAGCATAATTCAAATTAAATTTCCTTTCCTAATCAATTCAAATAAATTATTCAAGATGTTAGAATATCAAATCTGCATATCCTAAACCATCATAATCAATTTAGCATCCATCTGCATATCATAAATCATCAGAATCAATTAAAAATTTCTCTACATATCATAAATCATCATTATCAAATTAACATTTCACATCGCATTATAATCTAATTCTCTCCTATCATAAAGTTGCATCCATATGTGTTTGATTATTCCATTCACAATATCAGGTTCATAGTACATATTATAAATGTAAAACACTATTGAAATATCAAAATCAATAGATAAAGAAATCCATTATCCATCTAATTCTTGAATAACTATCAAAATATCAAAGTCTTGAATATCAAAATGCTAGTGACATGTCTATGCTATGACGGGTAGGGGTGAGGTCTTAGATCCTCCCCCTCAGGCATGAACCTCATCCTAGAGTTCATCAAAAGGGGTATGGGTATTGATATTTCATCCATGTTGCATCCTCATCATAACAATCTCATTGGATTCTAACCTGGTTCAACTATTTTCCTAGAAGTTTGAGGGTCTGTCAAAACAAAAAGTGATTGAGTTCCCATGTTATCTATATTTTTGTCCCCAACTTCAATCTCAAAATCTATAGCTTCATGCTCTTTTTTATGAGCATAACTTACTACAATGACCTTGTGGGCCTTGCCCAGGTCTCCTATTGTGGGCTCTAAAGAGGTCCCATACTGACTACCTCCTATCAAAACTTGTGCGCACTCTCTCACTAGGTGACCCATATTACCACAAGTGTAACATGACCCTCAAGTATGAATCTAAAATTCCTATGATCTTGCCCACTACTAGCCCCCCATCTTAATTAGTCCACTGTAACTACTTATGGATGGAGATTGAGTCCAAGCTAGTTGTTCATAAGGAATTAGTGTCCACTCTTCCAATGTAGGGCTAGTGTCCTGTTGGAACCCCTGTTGTGTCTATGGGACCTTAGAGGACCCTACTATGTTATTATAGTTTCTCTTACAAGGGCGCCTCTAATATCCTAACGATTGAGAAGGATCTTGGTTATGAGATTGACCCCAAAAATCTTGTTTATTATGAAAATCTTCAGCAACAAAAGATACCTCAGCTATATCTCTAAAGGTATTCAGAAAAGATAGGCATACTAAATTCTAAAGAGACAAGTTAAGTCCCTTGGTGAATCAGTAGATCCATAGCTTCTCATCCTTCATGTACTTGACATAAGGAAGAGGCTCTAGAAATATACTCTCATACTAGGCTATAGTAAGGCCTCTTTGGTGGAGGTCACAGAACTCCTCAATCTAACTCTGTCGAAAATGCTCTGAAAGATACCTATCTTTGAATATGGCTTCAAATTCCTCCCATGTAAGTGTGTCTACTCTTACGTTACCTATGGTCTCCTCCTTTTTCCACCAATTGGAAGCATTTTCTTGTAATAAGTGGATAGTAAGTTGGGCCCTCAGATTGCACCCATATGGTCGTAACCTGAAGCACATCTCTAAGCTTTGTAACCATGCCTTTGCCTGTGTACCATCTATGGTTCTGGTGAAAAGAGGTGATTTGAGTTGGATTAAATCCATAATCTCATTTCCTATGTCCCTGGGTGCTCTCACTACTGATGGTGGTGGGTCAATCTGATGAACTAAGGGCTCTTCATGGTCACCATGTCCTTCTACATCTCTAGGTGGGGGACTCCTACTTCTTTCCCTGTTATTAGCTCTATGCTCCCCCAATCCTTGTTGTTCCAACTATGGAACTACAAGAGGAATCCTTTCCTACACTATCCCAATAAGGTTCTAAATGGCTATGAATAGATGATTGAAGTTTTGAGGTTTTTTGGGTGGGGGTCCACCAATTCCCTATTCTACCCCTCCAAATGCCGCTTAGACACCCCTAGGGTCTCTAGTCCTTTGACAACCATTACAAGTAATGGTAGGCATCCTACACAAAAGTTTCAGTCTTAGTGAGGTAAGCATAATGGATTAGGTTCTAGTGTTGTAACCAATTTCTCTAATACTAGAATGTCATGCCCAAACCTATAGGATAAAACAAAACATTTTTTTCGTTACATAACTTAGAAGTTCTCATAATTAATTATTCATTTTTAACTCGATTATCTCTAATTAGAAGTTTAGGGCATGCTATAGTTATGAAAGGATAAGCTATAGTGACAAATGATTTATTGAAGGATATGGAGCATATCAGGTGAACATTTTCCCTAAACATTTATAATACCAACCCTAGGTACTCATTTTACTCAAATATGGGTTATAAAATACACTTGATAGTTAAAGTCTATCTCACCTAATTTAACTTGAACCTACTCTCTAGGAGATCTTATGAAATGTACACTTGTGGGAATTCTCTCAATTCTTAAGTTAGGTAGAAATGTGTGGAATTATCTTAAGTTGGGAATATAGTTTTATTATTCATTACATGAGGATGTGTTTGTACTACATAGGGTCTAGTATAAAATGTCGATGCTACTTGTTACGAGTTCAAATTATCCCATAATGACTATCCATTATTAAATATGTAGTATTAATCATTAATTGTTTATTTTTCCAAACTACTACAATTGTATTACCATTCACCAACCCTGAATAAATGATTAATTTTTCAATGATCCTAACACACCAAAACTAACTAGGCATACATGTCCCTAACAAACTTTTCTTACTAATAAGGAATACTTCGCTAGCTTCATTGATATTAATCAACATGGAAAATTTAACTCTAATCAACTTCTTTATATGTGACTTTCTAATAGATGATCACCTAAATCTAGGAATTTTAATTTCATGTTATGCATCATTATGTATCATCAAAATTGATATACCTATTATTTAATATTTTCTTATTAAGAAATTTTCCCACACAATTTAACCTCTTCATTAAACACTACTAATTCAATTATAGATTTTGCTACTAATTTAATTGTAACTACAATTTTAGTTATAATCTTCAATTATTAATATTTAAAATAAAAAAATCTAACTATCATCTTAACTACATGTTTATTCTCCTAAGTAGTCCTTTCCCTTACAATCTACTTACTAGGTACCTCTCCCCTCACATTAACTATAATGCTTACTACTAAAACATTATCAATATGTTTATTTAAAGGTAGTACTACTAACACCATTATTACATATATAAATCTAACCCAAATTTTCCTTACCTATGTCTATCTAATTCTCACCTTGTAGAAATTCTATACTAAATCCATACACCAATAATTTAGATGGGATCTATATTCACCACTTATTTGCTTCTAACCTAAACTGCACATGCCCCACCCAACTTAACCATAATTTAAAACCCTTAAATCTTCCCAGGAAAATTCTTTCCCAAGTCTAGGGTCACGTGTCCCCTTTCTTCTTTCTCCAAAAAGGTTTAGGAAATGATGGTTTTACCTCCCCCCTAAAACACCATTTTTCAAAGTCAATTCAACATTGATCATAAGGAAAAATCTATCATGTTCCACTTTCCAACCAAAAACTCTACTCCTCCCAATTCCTCTTGTATTTACCTTCTCCTTCCTAGGTGTGGTGGGGTTGTAAGTTTGTTAGACGCCTAGGAAAGAATGCAATTCTTAAATCATATCAACAAAGTCTTCATCATTTCCCTTTTTGCATAACCCAAGACATGACCAATGCAAGGATAAATATTGGGGACCACAACCCCCTTTACCTCATGTTTTAAATAGGAAATTAGTTTAAAGATGAGGCCTAGGTTACATGGGTTGGTTATTATTATTATTTTTTAAGATTGATTAATAGATATTATTCTTTTTTTTATGTCTTGGTTATAATTTCTTTTTATTTTATTTTTCTTTTTACTATATGTGATTTGTATATTTATTTATGTCATTTTTAGAAACTTGTCACTTAGGAAATACTTAGGGAACCTACTGTTAGCCATTTAATATTATGACCCCTAAGTCTTATAGGTCTTTACTAGGGTATCTATTATATTCTCTTATATTTTATTGCTTTGTAATCTTGGGGAGGGAATTAATTTCCTTCCCCATAGATTTTCTAGAGGCTTAATTTACACCTAGAGGATTGTTCCTTTATGCACTTGGACTATGTGTTCTTTCCAAGCTAATTTTCCTTTTTTTAAGTCCTACCATAGGATTTTAGTACATATGTTTGATGGTGTGATGGTGTCACCTAATTTTTTTTTATTAGAACTTGAAGTCCAAGTGACCTAATTCTTCATGCACATGGATGAACTATCAAAATATGTTAACTTTCTTCCATCATATTGTATGCAAAACATATATATTTATAATACAATACAATGATTCTCCATTTTGCATCAATTTACATAATGTCAAAATACTCACAATCAATGTTTCCTTACAAGTAAACTATATAAATATTTTTTCAATCTTTCCTTATACATTTTCAACAGGATACAATAATAATAATATCCCTCTTTACATCACAATGAAATGAACATGGAGAATTAACATCCTAACACATTTACAATGACATGGAGGATTTGTATCTCCACATACACTTGGTTTCCAAAATTTCCAAGAATAAACCCTAATATCTCCAAGGAATCCATCTTCACAAAACCTACAACACAACACAAAAATTGGAACCATGGAGGCTTACCTCTCATCCTAGTCTTCTATGAAGCCACCACTGAGCATAGGAAACAAGATCCAAATGGGACACACAGACATACAACATATGATAATGCATGAGAAAACTTACAAGATGCCACATAATACTCCCTTCCAAGGTTTACACATTCTTTTATGATTGGAATCATAAGAACATTGGGTGAAGGTAGGTTGTTCAAGAGGAGATTTTCCATGTCAATACAACTCACACACATTGAATTTCACCATGCCTCTACAATGATTTCATCATACATTCTTCTCTTCATAATTTCTACTTATCACCCCCAAATTCATACTTCCACTTATCACCCCCAATTATAGTAGCAAGACAATGGCTTCAATAGATCCCATACTCAGTGAAATTTTCCCCCTTCTCTCCAAGAGAAAAGGCTCTCTACTACATTGTTGAGCCCAACTAATCCCTTTAGCCAAGGCTTCTCTTCCCTCCCAAGGGTGAGTGAAGCCTTCAGACCAATGATCACATTCAACATACAAATCAATACAAGAAAATTAACAGAGAAAGCCAAGAAATTTACATGAACATAATAAACATTCATATTTTTACAATACAATGCCAAAATATACAATATAAATATCCACCACACAATGCATGATTCCATGAAACATACTCCTTTCTTTCAGATTTGTATTACAATACTAAAAAGAAAGAAAATGAACATGGTTTGATTAAAAAATGTTGGTCCAAGCTCAAGGCAATGATAGTTGTAGTAGAGCTCCCTTAATCTCCCTCTAAACCCTAACTATCTCTAAATTTAGAGAGTGGGTGAACAACCCACTAATTTGACCTAGACTCTCTAATAAGGCCTTCTCACTAACTATTTTAGTAGAAAAACACCTAGCCACTTCCTCTTACAAAGTTGTCTCCTCTAAATTTTCTATATTTGACTTGGTGGGAACATGGGAGAAACTCATGTGACAACTCCAATTTCTAATTGATGAAAATATGCATGGGTAAAGGGGGTCCCTAGGCTGTCTAGTCACTATCATGGTCAAAATTAGATCCCTAACATGTTATACTATCACATGGGTAGCTCATTTTAACATAAAAGACACTTTGGGACCACCTAATGACCCCTTAAAACCCTAGGCAAGTCTAAATTCGAATTTCCTTTGATGGTGAAACATCCTACCCACTGCTAACACATTAACAAGGTAATTAATTTTAGGGTAAAATGCTACCATAATCAAAGAGCCTAGATGATATGTCATTTCACACAAAATTCACAAGTGTCAAGTGACACATAAAAACACATTCCACATCACTATGACATGTCCATAATTTATCTTTATGATTAACATTTCCACATGCAAGAAAAATCACATTTATGAAGAAAAATACTTTCACAATGATGCTTTTGAATCTTCCAAAGATTTTCCTTGGTTAAACTATGTTCACAAAGGTTTAGAACTTGTTTCCCCCAAGAATTTCCATGGTTCCACTTCCTACACATTAAATTTGAGTATCAGTAGTCCAAGGATGTCATATAAAATATATGTCATAAATGCATCTGACTTTAAATTTTATGAAATCCCTATTAGCATAATTCAAATTAAATTTCCTTCCCTAATCAGTTCAAATAAATTATTCAAGATGTTAGAATATCAAATCTGCATATCCTAAACCATCATAATCAATTTAGCATCCATCTACATATCATAAATCATCAAAATCAATTAAACATTTGTCTGCATTTCATAAATCATCATAATCAAATTAACATTTCACATCACATTATAATCTAATTCTATCCTATCATAAAGTTTCATCCATATGTGTTTCATTATTCCATTCACAATATCAAGTTCATAGTACATATCATAAATGCAAAACACTATTGAAATATCAAAATCAATAGATAAAGCAATCCATTATCCATCTAAGTCTCAAATCACTATCAAAATATCAAAGTATCGAATATCAAATTGGTAGTAACATGTATATGCTATGATAGGTTGAGGTGAGGCCTCACATAGTGCCTCTTGCAAGGTTCTGTGGTAGAGCCCCAAGAGCACTCTTTGTTACAATATAGGGTAGGGTCAAGGGGAAAATCCCCTGAAGGGGTTTTCTATGATAGCACCCCTAAAAGTTCAGGTGACTTTATTGTTGTAAAATACATCACCTACAATTTTTCCATTGAAAAACTTATTCTAACCCTAATATTGGAAGTGGAAAAAAGCTTGTATGACTTAGGGTTATGCATTTAATTATTTATGATCTAGTAGCTTCTTGGAGTAGTATTGAGCTATAAGGGATTAGAGATTGTAATCACTAGATAATAAGAATATTGAACTCCTTGTTTGGATGATGTAGCCTAGGGATTGGGTGAACCACATTATATCTTTGTGTCTAGTGTTCTCTTCTATGTGGTTTATTGTTTTTTAATATTGGTTATATTTGTGCATGTAATTATTATTTCTATCTCATTAATTCTAATAAATAATGTGACTAAGAAATGAAGAATCATAACCCTATCTCTATGATACCATACAAGTACATTCAAATACATCATGAGGCCAAATCAAAAAAGGAAGCAAAAAGGAAATGGGAACATAAATTCGAAACATGTGTTTTAAAATAAATTGTTTTCTTTATGTATCAATATATGTGTTTACAAAAATGAATTTATATAGGTTCCTATTGATTTTATAAGGATGCACAACTATATTAACAATAAATAAAATAGTATTTAAAAATGAACAAAAAGTGTTAGATCTCATTGAAGCAAGAGAGGAAAACATATTTTATTGATAGAGCATGGTTATGAAGTTTCAATACTAGTGTAGCACCATGTGACAAGTCATACGAAGAATGAGAGAACAAATTAGCATGCCTAACAAAGAAAATATTTGTTATTCTTAATAAGAATTGAGAGGGGGTTTGAATCAGTGCAATAATAAATCTAATAATTGAAAATACAATCTTCAAAAAAGAAACATGAAAATCTAAAAATAATGTGAAACACTATCACATCCCACATCCACAAGGATTGACACAATATACAAGAATTTTTGGTCTTATGGAAACCCTTGTTAAAGGGAAAAATCATGGTGGGGATGACACCAACAATATTTCACCAATCTCAATAAAATATGGCATATTATGATGAATTATAATCAGCCTCTTAAAGGAATACTAGGTTAACAGTATCTTAGATGTGTTAGGAGATAGAAAGTCTTGTTGTAGACTACTCTATTAAGAGATTCAAAACAAAAGTTAATGTGATACCATGTTAAAGGATATAGCCTTTGGATTCTATTAAAGATCCTACAAATATTATTAAGGATGACCTTGTTAAGGGATTTAGCTTGCTACAACAATTAAGGAATAGGTGAAATGGTCTAATTGATAGTACCAATATCTTTCTTATCTAGATCCAATCAATCTCAATCATTTTTATTCTTTCATACAGACCTACTTTCTAATTTAGACCTCTTGAAATGCATTCTATCATCACAACACACATAATATTTTTACTATCTTCATTGGAAAAAAATTGTACATGAAAGTATATTAATATATTTCATCAATCAACATTCTCTATCACCTCATCACTTCATATAAAATTCAAATTTCCATCCTTAGAAGTCCTGCAAAAAAAATTTGAATTGATTTGTAGTGCACACTGACAACAAGATCCAATTGCACATTGATTCAAAAATGAGTCAAAATGTATTACACTTCCCTATGTGTATGCAGATCTTTATAAATATATAATCATATTGACCAATAAAAATGATACCTTATTTTACATGTTACTTTGTACATATCATCACATATTCTTCAATATTTAGTTGGCTCCACTAATAGATCTTCTTTTAGTGATAAGAATCTAACTATTTGTTCTTTATAATTATTTTCTTCTTTATTGTGAGAGGTTTAGATTCCTATAACTCAAACCTTGGAACACCAATCAATGTGTGGTTGCAAAAAAACTCAATAACATCATCAAGGTCCAATATCTCCAAAAACATGATATGATTCCATTCTTATAGTTTATAGATAATATTGTTGATCCATTTCCCTATCTACACCAATTTGACCATAACTTGCACCAAATAGAGCTTGATCATGTGTGATTGTAGATATTGAATTATGGGTACCTCTAGAAACCATGTACATGACCACGTACCATAATACAAAAAATAACTCTTAGTTTATGTAGGATTTTATTACTTGGTACATGAAGAACTTATTTGATCAAGGATACATATGTCATTAGAAAGATTGATCTACATCCATCTAGCTAACCTCATTTCAAAACCAAAAAGAAATTCCTAATAATGACAATGTGATACCTGCACTGTTGCATTTAATTAAGACCCTTTAGCACCATTTTCATAATTCCTCTCTCAGACCATGGATGGACCTATGCTCAATGTCTCTTCTCCTCCTCTCCCATTTCATTTCATGCTTCTTTTTCATGTCTCACTTTTTGACATGGTCTTTTGGGTATCAATTTGATACCCTTTTGACTATATCTCATAATTAGTCTATCATCTTCGAGTTTCACTTGTACCACCTTTTGAAGATTTCTATGGACTTTCAAACCTTTCCACTAGGACTAGGTTGATCTAGGTTGATTTATTCCTTGTTGGTTGTAGGGTTTAGGGCCCAAAAGTCCTTGAGTTTTCCTATTAATTAATTTTACTACCTTGTCAGGTAGAGTTATTTTCTTACCCAAAACTTGTATAAAAAGAGTTTTGGGGGCTTCATTTTCATATCTCATCTCATTCTCAAGACATATCATAAAGCACTCAAGGTGAGGGATTCAATAATTTGAGCAAGCAAGAAAATCTTCTTCAAGAATTCAAGGATCTTTTGTGGGTATTTCCTCTTCAAGATTTAGCATTTTATTGGCCATCAAGGGAGGAGATCTACATTGAGGCATTCATTATCTCCTCTATTGATGCACATACATCTATGGATCCATGAGTTGGTTATGGTAGATACATTGCAATTGTGGAGATATCTTGTATCCTTCATACCAAATTCAAGATCTACAATATTCATCACAACAAATCCTTATTGCAAAGAGTTTCTACAAGCAAGGTGAATAATTACATTTATATTTTGTTTCCTTTATATTTATCATTTATGGTTACTTCCTTACTGTAGGGCTTGACCAAGGAAAGCCCTTCCCTTATAAAACCCCCAAAACCCTTATTTTCTATATTAATTTGTAGGATATCAAAAAAAGGTGTACAAATTTGGAACCTAATTTTTGGGAGCTTTCTAGAGAATTAAATTTTAGGTCATCAGACTATGTCAAGCTAGTTGTAGGAAATCCTTCCAAGTCAACCTAGTCCTTTGGTTTCCTTTTTTGGGGAGGTTTTTGGGTTTTTTTCCTTTGGTCATCTTATTCTGAGATCCATGGATGAATATTTAGATTTATAGTTTAGATCTACAAGTTTTGGAGCTAAAATACATCTTCATCTACACATCTCAAGGCAATTCTTTCATATTGTATTTCCTTTAATATCTTTACCCTAGTTCTACATCTTAATTCAGCTAATTGTCTTCACATAGTGCACTCTAGATTTACATTATTTAAGCATTTAGTTTTATTTCACATTCACATTATGTTATCAAGGGATAAAGAGTAAATTTCCTCATGTTGAATTCCCCTTTATAATTTGAATTTAGTATCGGTGCCCTTCTTCCTTTTTGTTCTAGCTAATCTAATTTGGATCATAGGTGGAACTATATTTAGATATTTATCTATTTTCCTCACATACATATTTGAATTCCTTAAAGGACCCAGAAATAGGTAGACCTATAGTACTATTAAATTGTTTCCCTTTCCCGCCAAACAATACCATTATCACTCTCCCCATAATCATTATCAAATGTAGAAATAATACCACAAAGGAATTAATTAAAATACTTTTATAAAATTTGGAAATTAAAATTTTAAATCAAATATTATGCATGATACCATGATAAGGAATAACTCTCCTTTGGATACTACACCCTTAACCATTACATACAAATCTTTCTTAAATTTGAAATAATTATCTATACATACTCCTTGTTTGACAATGATGACAAAGGAACTACAAAAACTACGGCTGTATTCATTTAAAAGGTAGTTGCGTAGGGGAAAAATGGAATGAACCACATTAACACATTTAAAAGGGGAAATATCAAGGTCCACCCTTTAAATTATATTTTATTGACACAAAAGAGAAGGCCAATGTATAACCTAGTGTGAAAGGAGTGAATAACATGGATTTATTTCCCTCTCACCTTCATCTTAAGATGGTTTAAGAAAGTAGATATGTGATATAAAGCTAATATAATAAGAGGATAAATTGTATTAAAATGGAAAGGGGAGAATGATATACCTATTTAAATAAAAACCTATAAAGGTTGTCAAATAAGGTCCAAAACTATTGATTCCCTAAGTCTAGACTGAAAACTGTGAGATCTACAAAATCTAGAAATCATCCAATAATCTGGCAAGCACGAATTCCTCTAATAAATGTGATCTTTTTTATCCTTCTCCACAAGGGTGACCTTTGCAGCCTTTCTAAACTATGTTTGGCCTTGATTCTAATTTTGTAGTTACACAAAATGATGAAAAGGGTATCTAACTCTACAACTTGTTTCATGTTTTCAATCTAATATCATAAACTTGCAAAATAAATGGTTTTTAATTGTTATTTGGGGGAGTATTCCTTGATCAAAACCTAGTTTAGAATTCTTGCAAGTAGTTGTGATAGATCTAACATAAAGAAATTTAAATCTATGATAATTCTCTTAAATAATGGATGCAATCAAGTATGTAGATGCAATAGCCTAGTCTTAGCTTCAAAATCGCTAGGAAAGTAAATTGAAGTAAATAAAAACTTTCATGATTGAATGTTCTTGAAATGTGGAATAGCAATGAATGTAGATCTTGAGAGGATGAGTGTAGAAGATACAACAAAGGATCTTGAAATGTACGAAGGGAGATCTTGAATGTTGAATATGTTATGGAATATCTAACATAAACTCCTTTAATAGCTTGAATGAATGAATCCTTGATCTTCAATGGAAAGATTTCTTGAATTCCTTGAATTTTTGAAGAGTGCTTGAGAACTTAAAAGCATGAGCATATAATAAATTCTTGTAGATAATGGATATGAGATTTACAAAATGGATGGGTTTTTAAGGGTCTCAAAACTAAATTTCTCTTGTAGGTTGACCCATCTAGAATTTAACATAGAGAACAATATAGACATGGGACCAAAGAAGCAAACTCAAAATAGAGCCAACAAAGGTATGCACTATGCCTCAGATTGACTTAGCAAGGGTGTAATACATCCTTAATTGGGAAAGGAAATACTATGTCCTTTCCAATTAAGGCCCATAACCCTCATGGTTCCCTTGGGGTCCCAAAATAGGTCTCTAATCCTAAAAATTAGGTGCATAACTCAAGATATAGTTTTATTTGTGAAGAAAAGAGATTTTGAGTGATTGGATGAAGGAAAGGGAGGACCTTGGTGGTTATATCCTACCTTGAGCTTTATGCCTTGAAAATGGGATCTTTAAAGAGGATCAATTAGGTCTTACACTAATTCCATCTAGGAGAAAGGGGAAGAAAGAAGAGGAATGAAAATGAATGTTGAAATCACATAAAATAGGTGTTGAACCATCATTAAATTGAAATGCTTCCAATTTAAGATGGTACATGTAGCCTTCACTTTAGTGAGAGTGTGAGTCAACCCATACTCATGGTAAAGTAGAGAGAAGAAGAAGAAGAAATTTTAGTGAATCACAACCAAGGGTCCTAGTTCCACATTCATGCATAAGAATGCAAAACAAAAGAAAAAAATACAAAAATACAAAAGGAAAAAGACACAAGGTGTTAGTGCTGAAGAAAACTCAAATCAACTAGTGAAAGAGACCTTAGTTGAAGAAATGTCTCACTCACTAATATCATATTTGGAAAGCTAGTACAAGAGCATAAATGGTGACACCAAAAATTCAAGAGAATTATCATTAACAACATAGCTTTAGGATCTATCTCTACTAGCATGAAATAAAAAGAGTGAGAAGGGAGAGAAGAGTGATTACCTCTCCCAATAGAGTGCCCACCCTACTATGAATCACCAGAAGAGTTTCTTGCAAAAGATGGCATTAAATAGTCTAATAGGGTGGTAACCCACTATTCAACCCACCAAAGTTGCATCTATAGATCAACATCCTTATATCACCATGGCATGGTCTAGTAAAATTGTTTTACCCATTATGGGACTTATCATATCATGCTTGAATTTATTACCTATATATGATATTTAGCAAGTTTTTTTGTGTCACCATATATAATATTTATCATTTATGCATGGGTGTGTTACCTGTATATGAGACTTAGCAAACTTGTACACATTAACCATATATGATATTTAGCATGTATATAGATTTGTTAGCCATAAATGAGATTAAGAAAGTTTATCTATGTTACCCATTATGAGATTTATAATATGTTTGTGTGTATACAAAAGGGAGATGAAATAACAATACATAGATTTGAGAATAAGGTAGAAATCATACCAAGCATTCAAGGCTAAATTACTCTAAGCCATGCTCAAAATTTGTAATTTATACCCCATGGTTATGAGAATAAAATATGTACAAGGAGTGTGTATGTATTCCCCCTCCTCATCATGTCTATATACTAGAAATGAGAAGGAAGAGAAAGATGATACCCACTGTATACAACATGGAGATATCCTTAAAGTAGCAACATAGACTGCATTCATAGTGAAGATCTTTAACTCTTACAATCTAAGAATATAGACAATCATGAAATAATATATCACTTATGGAAAGAGAATCCTCAATAGGGAGAAATCTTAATGATAAGACTTCTAACCAAGAGGAGTGCTTGATCAAGATAACATCTCCAAGAAGAGGGGAAGAAGAACAAGAATGTACCTATTCATCCCCTTGTGTGTGTGTGTATAAGTGGATAAGGATCCTTGGATGAAGGATAACAATCTCCAAGTAAGGGAAAGTGTATAAGATAGATATATCTTTTCTTGGTAAAGAAGAGGCAATAACATATCACATACATCTCTTGCAAGAGAGAAAATCCATAGCTAAGACATAATCCTTCATAATCAAAGAACAATGTCACGTAATAAATGAATTTCACTTAAGCCTATGGAAAGTAGGTACAAAGAGAAAAGAAATAAAGAAAATACAAAGCTGATTGTTCCCAAAGTGTGAGACGAGAAAAGGAATTCTATGGTAGATTATATAAAAAAATCTTGTAAAGTATAAGAACGAGTCATAAGAAAAAGCAGATAGTCATGCACAAAACACAAACATCCCATAGTGAACAAGAAGTATTATAAAATAATGTTGCACCATATTGTAAAGAAAAATAAGAAACATCATAGGATAATAATTATAAACAAAATAAGATGCTAGAAAAGATATCACATATGAAGTAAGCTACAGATGTGTTTAGTGGTCAATGGAAGAACTTTAATAATGATGTAGACTTCCACTATATGGGTCACTAAGCCATTCATATATGTTTGTGAGGGAAAGAGGGGAATTTCCAAGTATGATTCCACTTATGATCCAAATTAGATTAGCTAGGACCCAAAGAAAGAAGGGAGCTAATACTAGACTCAAATTATAAAGAGGCAATACAAGAAAATGTACTCTCTTTGGCCCTTGATAGGGTAGTGTGAATGCATAATTGAACTACTTGCTTAAATAATGTAAATCTAGATGCTATGTAAACAAAATATGCCCAATTAAGTTGCAAATCTAGGGTAAATATATGAAAGAATATTAAATATAAATAAATCATCTCAAAATGCATAGAGGAAAAGGTATTTTTTCTCCAAAACTCGCATATCTAAACTATATCTAAATATTTGTATGCATATCATAGAATGAAAAAATGGAAGGAAAAAAACGTAAAAACCTCCTAGAATCTAAGATAAAAGGACTATATTGACTTGGGAAGATGTCATACAACCAACTAGAAAGAGTGCAGTGATATGCAATTGTCAACTCTAGAAATATTATGAACTGTAGGTTTGAAATTTGCAATCCTTTTCATTGCCACCCTTTAAATCAATATTTAAAGAAAATCTTTTTTGTTTGAGGTTTGATGAGGGCTTTCCTTTGTCAATCTCTAGGTTAAGGAATCAATCACAATAGAGAAATATAAATGTAAATGATATAAAACAAGATAAATTTTAGGATCAACCTTGCTCGAAATCCTTGTTTGTAAGGATTTTGTATGCAAATATATTGTTGATCTTGAATTAGGAATGTAGGGTGTCTTTGCTCTTTGCAATAGATCTACCATAATTCCATCATGGTGCCATGGATGTAAATGTGAATTGATAAATAGGATAATGAATTCCTCAATGTACATCTCCTCCTTTGATGGCCAACAAAATGCTAGATCTGTAAGAGGAAATATCCACAAAGAATCCTTGAGTGCTTGAAGAAACTTTCTTTCTTAAATTATTAAACACCTTTCCTTGAGTGCTTGATGTGAAAAAGAAGTCCCCAGGCCTCCTTTTATACTAGTTTCCTCTTGTGAAAATAGTTAAAGACTTGAGGTTGATTGTTAAATGGAGAATTAACTACAGGCTAATTGTTGAGTGGAGAGTTAAGTGCAGGTGATTATTAAGTGCAAAGTTAACTTCAAGTCAACTATTAAGTAGAGAGTCAACTTTAGGCTCATAAGGGAGAGAAATAAATCAATTGGTAAACTCAAGGTCTTTTGATCCCTAAAGATTACACTCATCAAGGACTAGGTCAAATTGGGTTGACCTAGTCTTGGATCAAGTTTACTTGGGTTGACCCTAACCTAGAAAATGGAGGAAAATAGGCCTCAAAGAGGACTATGTCAACTAGGGTCAACTTAGTCCTAGACTAGGTCACCCTAGCTTAACTTAATCCTAGATACTAGGGACAAAAGGCCTCAAAGAGGACCAAGTTGATCTAGATCAACCTAGTCCTAGACTACGTCAACCTATGTTGACTTTTGTTGGAAATATTCTTAAAGGCTAAGTTACTAAGAGGGGAAGGGTGAATCAGTAACTTCTAAAACTTCTAAAACTTTAATCCAATATGAATACTATGATCTAACTGCATGCATGAGAAACTGAAAATATGAAAACATACATAAAAGTTTGACACAAAGGTTTGGCGACCCAGAAACCTTCCAAATAGAAAGTAATACTAGGGTGGGGATAATATCCACAAGCTTTAGTACTATAGTATATAGTTGGCATGATACGGCTTACATTGATCACTTCTAATGATCTTCCTTGTTGGGATCAATAAGAACTACTAAGTCCACCTTGTTAAAGGATTTACAAATATACAATGAAGTATGCACTTGGTAAAGAGATTTTCATAAGACTGTTAGGTCTACCTTGTTAAAGGATTTGACTAATCCACCTATTAGGATGAAGCAGTAGTTGATCTCTAATTTGCAGCTTGGTTTGTTGAATGAGATTCCTTTAAGTGTATAAATCACCTTGCTATGATAGATGAATCTTTGCTTCTCCTTATACTGTTGTAACCTTTTTAATTCATACTTTTTTCTCTTCTCTGATGATCACATTAATTTCATATTCATAGTCACATTCCTTCGATGTGATACAATACATTACATATATACCAATCTAATTATACAATTAAAAAGTTGGCCACAATACAAGTTTACACAAATATAACAAAGTCGGCTCAAATGTAGACACTCAAGTTTTGAAGACTAGCTCGGTGAGATTCTAATACTTGGCATCCACTATCAATGCTCAACATCATCATGCACTTGGTAGACATAGAAGCTTAGTTCATATTGATCACTTCCAAGTAGTCTTGAACTTAGTCTGAATTGGTGACTTGGCAATTACTATGAAACTTGTCATATAAATTGAATAACTTTTTTACCATAGAATAGTTCTATAAACACTATCACCTTCAGCTCATTATTAACTAAGTCACTTGTTTAATAGTGGGTAGCTCAATTAAAACTAGACCCACATCACATCAACTGTGAACTCGGTAAACACTGCATAGCTCAGCTTGAACTACTAATCTTCACACTAACTATAACTGCTCGATAAACATTGGAATTTGTTTAAAGGACTCGATAGCAACTATAGAACTTAGTAACAACTAAAATGCTTGGTAAACATTGTTATCTATATAATAAGTTCATTAAATACTTACAATCTAAATAAGTGTATGTCACTAATAACAAACTTGATTGATATGTCAACAATCTCTCCCTTTGGCATTAGTGACAAAAAACACTTATTAGCCAAAACTAAATTCAAAAAGAGTTGTTGATTATCTTTATCCATCACCTTGTGATTCTAGCTTGGTAGAGTATACTATTTTTGAGATTTTTCAAAATTGGTTTTGTAGGATATATTTTTGTACATGGTAAGGCTTCTATATAGTATACTATACATACTTTTTATACATCTATTTCACATCTATCTCCCCCATTTCCTTTTACAAATTTTGCACCAAATCTTACATCTTTCTCCCCCATAACTCATCATTTTCATATCTTTTCCATATCGTCTCCCCTTATATCTTCTATGTCTTCTCTTCTCATATCTTCTCCATATCTTCTCTTCTCATATCTTCTCCCCCTTTTTGACAATAATGCCAAAGATTTATTCTATATATTTACATATTAATGCCAAAATGAGACAAATAGTCTGAATGTACCTTGAGTATTATAGCCAATGTTTTGTTTCAATTATCCTACAAGACCTTAAATCTGTGTAGTGTAATCTACACTTCTACTAACAACTCAATCATGTGGTCTACTATGGAAAACTTGTTGTCATGGATGAGAGTTTTGGAATGTGCAACATGCTTTTGTAGTGCATCCATGTTGGGAAGAATCATATTCTACATATCTACTAATGTAGATCTGATTCTAGCCTCTTCTTTAAGAAATTATACCTACAAATCTATCAAAAATCTAATCTTATGGAAATGTACAGAACTTGAATTGGGGTCAAGCTGCAACTGCTAAGCACTCACCTTGAGGTCTTCATCAATCTTGGACAATTTTTCCTCTATTTCTTTAGTGAAATTTGAAACATCACATAACTTACCAAAAATTAATGGTACATTTGTACAAGAGTTTTCTAGAGAACCTAAAATGGTAGAGAGTTCTACTTGATAGATGGCAATGTGCTCTAACACTTTATTCTCAAATTTCTTCTCTACCTTCTACAATAACTTGTCCTATCCATCTATATCTTCATTGAACTTGTAGATTGCCTCTACTAGTTGAAAAAAAAATTCTTGAGATGAATCAACCTCTACACCTATAGCCTCTACCAAAATATTCTTGGCATCCTCAATGATTTTAAATTCTTTCTCCCTTTCTTAACTTAGCCTTTGCTACTTGGCTTTCTTTTGAAGAAGTTCACCAAATGTTTGTATTTGATCTAGATTAAGTTTGGAAATGTCTCAATTTGGGATCATATATCCTCATAAAGGTCTATTTCCTCCTTTCTTTTCCATGGCCCAAAATTTTTCTCCTCAGTTGAGACTTGGTCTCAACTATCCTTACACTTATCTCTTGCTTACAAAGAATGGAAACAATAGTAGACATAATATGACTAGCTGCAAAAACTAATGCTACACTTGTTGTAGAAATAACTAAAGTAGCCAAAATTGATGTATCCAAAACTAATTTATCCAACATGGTAGAAGAGAGAAGAGTGTACAACTCAGTAGATAAAATGGAGGTCACTTTAGTCAATGATGTGTTGAGCTGAGTTGGTGTAAAGATTGATTGGCTAGTTATACTTGGATTGTTGGTCACTATCAATCCTATAGAGGCCATGTTTGTGCTTGATGTTTTCAATACCTTTCTTGGAGAATGAGGAAGTGAAACTATAACCATTGCAACAATCTTGACTAGGTTAGTTTCCTCATCATCCTACATTTCTTATTTGGTAGCCTCTTGCTCCTATTCCTCTTCATCATCAATGTTATCAAAATGTATTATTTATTAAAAATTTTCCTCTTCTTTATCATCACCATCATCATATTTCACATCAATAGAAAAATAACTTAGTTTATGAAGAAGATATATATTCTTCTAGGTATTTGTTGCATTCCTTACAACATGCTCAATATCTTTTATCAGAGTTAGACAAGTGTTGAATTTCAAAGTTAATTTCTCCTCATTTTTCTTTAGGGATTCCTTAACCTCCTTGTCCATTAAGCTCAAAATAATTTTCCTTACAATTTTCCCAAAAATGTCTTTTATAGTTTGCATGGAAAATTCCCATCTTGGCTTAATCTTATCCATCAAAATATTAGGATGTTGAGAAGTAAGCTAGTCTGGTTAGTATTTCCTCTTACCCATTTTGTCCATCACCAGGTTTTTAATTTTCTTCTGTTCTTCCTTAGTCCTAGTTTAATACTTTAATTCTTTAAAAAAAATTATACTAGCCCCTTCCTACAGTTCTTCTAGTCCATCTTGGAAGGTGGGTGGAGGTTTTCTGAATATTATATCTCCTCCTTCCTTATCATTTTTCTCCTTTGAGGACCTTCTAGCAAGCACAAAAGTGGATGGCTTAATAGACTTGGTAATGATTACCTTTCCCTTCTTCTTCAGTGGTTCCTCTTCCTCTAATTATTTCTCATCCTCTAATTCTTCATCCTCACCTTTTCCCTTAGTCAACAAAAGTGTAGAACTAGTTTTCAACTTGGCAATTATTGTCTTGCCTTTGTTTACTACTTGAGGGAGCTTGAGTTCTTATTCTATCCTAGACTTGGCTTCATCATATGTACCAAAAATATGTAGTCTTGGGATCAACTAGTTCATTTACAAGTGCCTCAATAATATCCTTAGTTTCATCTATATTAATCTCATATCCAAGAAGTTTCACCCATGTAATTCTAGGCATGACTGCTTGAATGCATACCTTATCACTATCTACCATGAACATACATCATCCTTGTAGTCTTCCACTAGTTTTCTTGGAATTATAAATATATTATTCATTTTCTCTCTAAATGCATGAACATAATTTTCCATCATACTATTATAGTTCTCTTCCATCTCAGCAATGTATTCATTAATTAGGTAGAGAACTAGCACATCTTTTCTCCATACAACAAAGCCATTTGAAGGGAAGAATTTCTGAACATAAAAGAATAAACAAGTCAATAGAGAGCCAAACTTACAAGGGTTTTTCTTTGACATCCTGATGCTCTCCATGTTTTTGTTGAATTATTTCAACAAAAGCTTGGCAATGTCAAGAGAAAGATTGTTCTTGACTACCTTGTATGCAAGGTCAACTGCCTCACATGGCACATTGTTGAACTCGCTTAAGCTATAGATCTTCTGTGTAATGATATGTATACCAAACTTTAATTCCATATTAGTGACACTACTTATCTTCATGCCTCTACCATCCCATTCTGCGAGGGTTTTCTTTTCTAGTTCAGCCCAACCTAGGGTTTTGGTCATTTTAGCCTTAGCCAACATTGGGAGACCAGTGATTCTATGATTCATCTTCTTCATGATTAAAATTGGTTGTTACAACCATAACTATCCATTATGCACTCAAATAAGAATAAACCTAACCCATTTCATTTGAAATTCATGAGGCATATGAGGAATATGAGTTAACCCTTTTGTTTCTAGGTGTTGATGCTCAAGTTTCAAAATGCCATTTATGCACAACTATCCTAGGGCTTCATCTATTTCCAAAGTACTAATTTCTTGAATCATGCATTTGAAATGAGGACAAATTTCATTAATCAATAGTACCTTTGGAGGGATTTGTGACAACACTCCACTCGGATCTAGGGTTTTGGCAATTACAAGAGTGAGTTTGAAATCTAGAGCTTTCCATTCAACACCATGAACTAGCATGTTTGAACCTCACTTTGTCTTTCTACTACTAGATTCCATCTTCACTTAGTAAGGTTTTAGAGAATTCAAAATATTTTAGTAAAAATTCACTCAAATTGCTTGAATGTTTTTGAAGATCACACTATGCAATAACTCTTGAAATTTTATGGTGAAAGTGATTTCAATTTCATTCCTTTTATCAAAATTTTCCATAAATGTTTGGTATAGATGGTAGATCAAAGTGACAGACTATCATCCACTTCCTTGCATTGATTACTCAATAGAGTCTTCCATCATTTGATAACCATATGAAATTTAGTTACTCCCGACCTCACTCGGTAGAGTCTATGACCCGACCTTACTCAATAAGGAAAGTAGGTTGGTAGTAACTGGTACCCTTTCACTCAGTGATCCCTTTGTATCTTGAATACATATATGGATCTTTTGTCCTTTGAACTAAAACTGATTTGGATGTCTTCTTTGATAGCCTAGTCCCAATTTCTTCTTTGAGAACTCAAGTAGAATGTGGAGCCACCCAATTCTTGAGTGACTTGTTCATCATTGTTTGGACTTACATTATTGGTAGACTTTGGAATCCATTGTTGTCTCATCTATTTTTGGATGTTATCAACCTTTTCCTTCTTTTCATCTTCAATTCTACCAATATTCATGTAGTTCTTGGCAAGATGACCAAATTTAGTACAAATGAAGCATCTTTTAGTAGTATCTCGTTTCTTGAAATGATGCTTTACACAATTCATTCCAATGTATCCAAATTCTTCATAGTAATGACATTTGCACCAAGTGAACATAGTCCCAACCAAGTATAGCTTTCAAATTTTTTTCTATTGGATTTAATATCTTAGTTTTTCATTCTAATGATTTGTGCCCATGCTTCTTCCATTTGTGACATTTTCCTTTGTTGGTGTAAACTTATTACACTTACTTAAGTTTACTTAGGTTAATGCATTTTTTTTTATTTTGCATTATTTTATTATTATTTTAGGTGAGACACTTAGGAGTTTGTGTACTATAATTGAGTTACACAACTCTAATTATGCACATGTGTCTACAACATAGGAGTATGCATCATTCACTGATTTTTCATGTTGAAAACACAGTTATATGCACTCCTCATTTAGAAAATGTTGTCTACACCACTCATTTGTGTGTTACAACATTGCAGGCTTATCCTCACATCATCACACTTAATCTCATCCTTAATGGGGTAACCCGTATCTAGTGGACATGTGCCTGGTTGTATGACATATCATGATGCTGACTTCTATGCATTCTAGAAGCTCTCATGAGGCCTTTATATTTAGGCACTCCTAGTGTACTCTCAAGCTGTCATATTGAATGAATATTGTCATTTTGATCGTACTCTATCTATTTTGGTCTGCTGTGTGCTTGTGTTGAGTTCTTTAGTTCTTGGATGAATTTTGGCCTAAGCCAAATTCTTACATGGTATCAAAGCTCTAAGGGAGATTCTCTACACATAGCCATTTGAGACCATTCATGCTTCAACACCTCGACATGAATCCAAAGGATCTGCTAAAATTGGGAGCATCTAAACCTAGATCTAACCTCATCGTTGTGTCCAAAGTGTCAATTCAATGAAGATCAACTATAAATTTGCCCATATTAGGTGAAAGTTGATTTAGAGGGAAAAAAATATTTGCAAATCGAAACCTAGAGGAACCAATTTGCAAATCGGGTATGGTCATTTTAATTGATCAGATTATTTATTTTCAGATCTAAATTAATTTTTCTCTACTGCCATTATTTGGGTATTTTTTGAAAGCATTTTCAAAATTATTATTTCCTAGTCAGAGAAAATTATTTTGTATAACCTAGTCATCACACCCCAACCTATAGATTATTTTATTAATTTTTTCATAGGCATTATATTTTCATTAGTGGGCTTTATTAGTTAGCATTAATTTCCAGCCAAACACCACCTAATTTTGGCACCAAACTCTCACCAGTCGAAAGCCCACAAATTTAGGTGGCCACATAAAACTTGGCCTTCTACATATCTAACAGGAAAATTCTACGATAGGCGACCAACTCACAATAACTAGTGTGAGACATGTTCTATTTAACATCTGCAACATGACCATTTTAAACACTTCGTAGAGTGTAGTCACCATGCATTTGGGACTATAAAACCAAAAATTTGGTGATGCCAAGCTCAGCCCCGGCAATGATAAAATAAAATTTAGTAGTCTACAATTCTAACTAGCACATCTACAGGTTCTGACAATTGATCTATGACCTCAAAGTCTATTTATGGCATTGAAGTCTGCCTCAGGCAAATATTCTATCATTGTCAAAGATTTTGACAGATTCTACAAACTATACTCTCTGCTAAGACAATGCTTATGTTAGCATCCAAATCATCTGTACAATTAGTAACCAATCAACAATTTTTTACTTTGCCACATTATTTGTCCATACAGTCTGTATAATGCTAACATCATTAGGTCATCATACTAACATCATTAGAGGCTTGAAGGTGTGCTGATGTCATCAATCGACTATCCTAAAATTGACACCCATATGGACATCATTTTAGGGAAATATAGAACTACTACAGTAGCCATATGAGTGTCAAATTTAACTTACTCTTTCACTGATGCAACCCCTCTCCAGATTCATTTTGGTTTTTGCAGTTTGATTTCGAGAGGCCATAACTCAGACATCCAGACTCCAAATCAGGTGCAATTTTTTTTGAAATTGGGTAGAATTTCCTATATTTTTTAGTTTTGTAGCTCTTTTCTAGTTTTGGTGAATGAATTATTCAAAATTTTCATTTTTTGGCCATTGTATTTGCATAATCCTGTATTTTGCAACTTCAAACACTCCGTACAGGCACATCTAGAGTAAAAAATACGTTCTATTTTTTTTAAAAGTGATTTTTTTTGTCTACTTTCTAGATCTATTATTAGATTATAGGGTCTATGGACAAAAGTGTCACTTTTAGCAATATGGCATTTCTTTGCCTTGAAATGCTTCAAAATTGTAGCACATTGTAAAGCTTCAGATTTGTACTCTATTAAAAGGTTGTAACAAGAAAAATTAGAAGTTCACAAAGGCCAAAATTGGCAAGTAGCCCATTGTAATATCACTACTAATAAAGTTCCCAAAGCATCTATTTTGGGGGGGTTTCTTGATTTAGTGAAAAGGGGGGGTGTTCTTGGTGTTGTGTTTTCTCTTTTCTACACTTTTCTTTCATTTTCTGCATTATGGGAAACTTTAAGTTTCCTAAATTAACTCCTCATAACTATGCTACGTGGTCAATCAAAATGTGTTATCACTTAATGCATAATGGAGTTTTCAATATGTAGATGGTACTCTTCCTAAACCAGTAGGTGATAATGTATCAGCAAGTGATATTTCATCTTGGGTAGCAATGGATAGGAAAGCCCTAGGTGATATATGTTTGGGGGTAGATGATAAGATCATGTATCAAATCAAGAAGTGTACTACATCCAAGGAAGCTTGGGATACCCTCAAAATCCTTTATGGTAAAGTGTCTAAAGAGGATGTGTTCAAAATTGAAGATGAGCTTGTCTTCTTAGATCCTAAGTCATATGACTTAATATAGGATTTCATCATCAAGGTGAATGAGCTAAGGACAAAGCTTACTAATTGTGGGAGTTCTATCAAATATGACAGACTAATCTATCTCATACATAACAAGCTACCATCAAAGTATTCCACATTTGTATCTTCTTTTAACACTTCAAAGACTACCTTAAGTTTTGCCTACAAGAAAGTCACTTTTGATGAATATGCTAAACTATTGGATGATGAAGAAAAGAAGTTGAAATCAATGGGAATTCTCAAATCACCTCAATCCAAAGCATTGGTGGCCAACAATGAGGGTTCTCAAAATTCAATTGCACAATCTTCAAATAAAGGAAAGGGCAAGAAGAAATGGAAGATCAAATTAGAGGATGTAGAAAAGATAACACCACAATCCAATCAACAAGGCAAGTCCTCAAATTCTAACAAGAAGGGGGACAACAACAATAAGGAGAAGAAGAAGTGCACTTATTGCAAGAAATCAGGTCATGAATAGCATGAGTGTTATCTCAAAAAGATTGATGAATTGACCAACATCATGAAGAAACATAATGTTACATTTCCTAATGCTTATAGGGATAAAGGGTCTTCTTCAAATTCCAAGGGCAAAGTACAAGCACTCATGGCTAATTCAAATTCTTCAAAGGAATGTGTATTTGACTCAGGTACCTCATATCAGATGGATTCTTCAAAGGAGGATTTTTCTTCAATGAAGTAGTCCAAGGTACCACACATCTTCATGGGAAATGATAGCAAAATGGAAGTTGAAGGAAAAGGAAATTTGGAAATAGAAAATGGAGAGTTTCAAGGGGTTCTATATGTTCCAAACCTAAGTTCAAATCTCCTATCAATCTACCAAATCGCTCACCTTGGAGATGGACATAGAGTTGAGTTCCTTCTAGACTCAGTAAAGGTGCACAGTCTAAAAGATGATTCCTTGGTTGCAGTAGGGAAAGTGAATGATAATAAGAGGTTGTACTCTTTCTCTCATTTTGTACCAAGTCTCCTTTAAAGGCCTTATTAATACAATCCAATTCAAACATGCAATTATGGCATGAGCAATATGGTCATCTGGACTTCCACTACCTTCAACAACTTTGCACATACCACATGGTGAAAGGTCTACCTCAAATCAATTTTTATAAGGGTGAATGTTTAAGAGATTTAGTGGATATGCATCTAGAAGGGAAGTTATGGAGAGGGGAGTCTTCAAGAGCAATAGGTATTCTACAAATGGTTCACATGGTATTGGCAGGTCCTTTTGCATTCAACCAGGGTTGCTATATACTCACCTTTCTTGATGACTTTTCAAGGTTCACTTGGGTCTACTTTCTACATGGTAAGAATGAAGTGTTGGACACATTTCTAGACTTCAAGACTCATGTACAATGGAAATCTAGGAAAGCCATCAAAGTACTTCGCATGAACAATGGAAACATGGATGTGAACAGAAGACTTAAGGATTTTTGCAGACATGAGGGAATTGATCTTCAGACTTCACCAACATTTAGTCTCCATAAGATAGATGTTGCAGCTTTGAGGATCCAAACTCTTAAGTCTATGGAAAGTTGCATGATTAATTCCAAGTCTCTCAATCCATCATTAGAAGTTGAAACAATCTCCAGTGCCACTCACATTCTTAATCGTTCTCCTCATCCAACCTTAGATGGCAAGACTCCTTTTGAGGCATGGTGCTACAAAAAACCTATTGTGACACACTTTAGAGTCTTTGTTTGTCCTGCATGGGAAAACAAATCTTCCAGGGGATGCAAGGCACATCCATCTCAACCTTGTACATTCATTGGTTATGAAGACAATGTGAAGGCATACAAACTTCTAGATCCTAAGACACATTAGATCTTTGTGGAGAAGGATGTATATTTGAGGAAAGTTCACCAAGCTTGTCCTCTACTCCTCTTCACACATCATACAGTGTGAAAATTGATAGTGATTTCAGTGTTAGTGCTTCAATAGATTCAAACACATGGGGTTCTATCGACAGATACAGTGAGAGGTTACTTCATTAATTCAGTCCACATGCATACATCACCACATTGATAGGTCCAAAACAACAAGTTATATTCAGTCTTTCAAATATAGGTTTAGTGATAGATTTGGGGGATAGTATTGATGATCTACCTCTTCTTCTTGATGTATAATGACCTTCTTTAGTTGTCATGAGGTCTCCATCCAACTCTCTTGTTCATTCTCTACATGATCAATCCTCATAGGTTGAAGTGATTGTGGATACTTATGATCAATAGTTGAATCAGGGTTCTTCATTAGTTGCAGAGACAAATAGTTCTTTGGGATAGGCTCTTTAGCCATTTGAGTAGTGTTTAGAGATATCACTTATCCATGGGATTCTTTCCACACACAATGGAAGCATCTCATTTGTACCTTTGTCTTTTTTTCTTCCTAAGGGGAGGAACACCATTCTGTAGTCTGGGATCAACTTCTTCATCTGAGCAGTCACTATTTGGCATTCTTCTTTTGTGGGGGGGGGGGGGGTAGGGGAGCCTATCCTATCTCTCTTCCTCTTCTCATCATTCTCTTATGTATATACTAGATGTATGTTGTAATGGGGGGGTCTTGATTACTCCATCCATCCATGCATCCCTATTTATCTCTCTTTTTGGGAGAGGGTTTTTCCCATGAGGTTTTTCCTCTTTTCCCACTTTATAGGAGATTGTGTATTATTATGTACATGGGTACCTAACATGGCCTAGTAGCTGGGACCCATTCTGCATTGCATCCTATATTTCGTAAGCTTAAGGGCATTCCCCTAAGTTGCACTTAAGGGGGGGTGTTGGTGTAAATAAGTATTTACTTATTACACTTACTTAAGTTTACTTAGGTTAATGCATTATTTAATTATTTTGTATTATTTTATTATTATTTTAGGTGAGCCATTTAAATTTTTTTATACTCACATTGAGTTATGCAACTCTAATTATGCACATGGTGTCTACAACATAAGAGTATGCATCATTCATTGAGTTTTCATATTGACAACATAGTTATCCGCACTCCTCATTTAGCACATGTTGTCTACACCACTGATTTGCATGCTACACAATTGTAGGCTTATCCTCACATCATCACACTTAATCATGTGCTTAATGGAGGATAACCCATATTTGATGGACATGTACCTAGTTGTATGACATATCATGATGTTGACTTCTATGCATTCTAGAAGCTCTCCTAAGGCCTTTATATTTAGGCACTCCTAGTGTACTCTCAAGTTGTCATATTGAATGAATATTGTCATTCTAATCATACTCTATCTATTTTGGTCTACTATGTGCTTGTGTTGAGTTCTTTAGTTCTTGAGTGATTTCTAGCCTAAGCCAAATTCTTACAGCCTTCAAATCTTGGTTTCTCTTTGCATTCATTTCCTCTATGACCATATTGATTACAATTGTAACATTTTCCATTGAATTTTTATTTTCTATTACTCCAACATTTGTTGGAATATTCAAATATGGAAAGAGTACTTATGAGAGGGGGGGGGGGGGGGGGGGGTGAATCATAAGTATCATACTTTAGCAAATAAACTTTTAACTGAAAGTAAATTGCATGCATGTAAATATAACAAATATGCATCAATAACTCATAACACTGGAATTTTGGTAACCCAAAAACCCTCCAGGAATAAGAAGGTAAAACTAGGGTGGGGATGATACCCACAAAAATTACTGCAGCAATATAGTTCAACCACTTTTGATGGTTTGCCTTGTTAAAGGCCTGCCCTGTTAAAGGCTTTACACTATGCTAATAGTGACCTGGTTAGAGGATTTGCAAACACTTAACATGAAGTGTCACTCGGTTAAAGGATTTTAATCACCTAATCAAAGGTTCTTACAAAATAGCTGTAAAGCTAACCTATCACCATAGGATTTTTATTATAATACAATTGCTAGAGAGTATTAGATGCAATAAACCTGACTAATTACAATCCTTGATTGCAGATTGTAGGCACTTGTTAAGATTTCTCTGATCTGGATCCTTTTTGTGATCTGAATAATCCTCACTTCTGAAAATATAACTCCTTTTGAACCCTTTTAAGTCTTCTCACACCTCTTATCTTATTCCTCGTTTCACTTTACAATGAAGTTTCATCTTCCTTATAAAGAAATTTGAAAGTTTAGGGTTAGGTATGGATCTACGATTCACATTCAATCTTAATTTTCTGTTCAATACTTATCTTTTGCTGATTGGTTGCATGCCTTTAGTTTTTTTTTATTGGCTACATGCAAATTGCATAGGAAAAATAAAAGATTTGATCTTATCATTCAATCCTTCAAGATTTACCTTCTGTCGGCTACAAAAACTATTTGCATCATAGTTTGTGCAATTCCAGACTTTTATGTTGTTCTACTGAGTTACTCGGCTCCTGAAGTATTTTTGATACTCGACACCTACTATTTTCTAGATAGCTCAGTACTTGAACAAAAATTGTATCACTTGGCACATGTTGTGTTCGGCACCCATTGTCACTCGGCACTTGTTGTCACTCGGCACTAACTCTTGATCTTGGTTAAGTGTATTGACACTCAGTTGTCAAATTTATTCTTTAAGCTAACAATCTCCCCCTTTGACATAAGTGGAAAAAACACTTAATTAAGATCCATGTGACTCAGTAATTTATCCTTTATTCAAAATTTACTCCCAAAATTTACTATCTCCCCCAAAATTTCACAAAATAAATTTCACAAAATTTGCTATCTCCCCCTTTTATTATACTTATCATTTCATTCCTGTACTCAACTCTATACTTATTCTCCCCCTTTTTGACACTTATGTCAATGGTCTTTATAGTGAAATGCCATACTTGGCCAAAAATGAGTTGTTTACTTTAAGGAGTACCTTCAAAGCTGCATCCCAATTTGCTAATGCGACATCCAATGTCCTATGTTGGATGGCAATCTCTGCTGCTAGGTCTACAAGTCCATCAGATGAAGAAAGGTTGGGATCTTTCCTGAGGACTGTTTCTACATTTATCTTCTCCTTATGAAGTAATTCCAAATGAGGAGTAATTGATGATTGAATTTGTATCAATTTGGCTTTTGTGCTTGCCTCCTCTGCTGCTAAAATAGCTAGCTCTCTCTGTGTGTGAAGCGATTGGACAAAATGCTTCTCACTCTGAGCTGGATTTGTGGGGAGTTGCATGCTAGAAGTTTTCAAATTATTTTCCAAACTCAGTATTTTCTAGCTAATGTCTTGTGTGAATGTGGAAAAATCACACAACTTGTTGTACAGGGAAAACATGTTTCCTAGTACAATTTTAACTATTATAATTTTCTTTGCCAGTTCTTCTTTAGATAGTGCTATATCACCGGATATTTTACTATTTACTTTACCTTGGAACTTCTTTTTTGACCATTCAAGCAATCTGTCATTTATTTCCTGGTCTTCATTTGTCACCTAGTCAACTATATCAGATAGTTGTTCCATGATTGGTCTTGACTCATCTGGATATTGTAAGCAAAAAGCATCTGTGAATATGTCTTTAATTTCATTTAATGTAAGCTTATGCTTGTATTCCTTTCTTAGTGCTTCTTGTCTCCTTCTTTTGTCTAATGCACTCTGAATTTCATTAATCTTTTCTTTAGTAAGAGTGCTAGATTCATAATATGGGATCTTTATTTCTTCATCAAGCTCAGGAACTCCATAGTGAAGTCTCTTGACTGCCTTTGATGAGCTCGAGCCTGGTGTCCTGATTTGTAGCTATAGTCCATCTGTGCTTGGCTGTTGAAGAGTTTGTGTAGGAGTACCAAATTTTGGTAATGCAACCAATGTTTGTATTGCAGTCTCCTCCTTTTTTTGTGTCTCTTTTTCTTCAGCTTGAATATCCCTTTTATGAATGCTAGGTGGGGTTGAACTTGTTGATTGTTTAGATATTTCTTTTATTTCCCCTGCTGCTGTACTCAGCACTTGGAGTGTATCAGTGATTATACTTGGTGGAGGTGGTGGTGGAAGGAATAGAATACCAGTAGTTTGTGTGGTCAAAGGTGGCACTTGTGCTTTTACCTTGACTTTTGGATTTTGCAATTCATCAACACTGACCAATACAGGATTTGAGCTTAATTTTTCTACAAGTGATGATTGGTCAAGGATTTCCAAATCCTCTACATTTAATGGATTGATGTTTAGATTTGAAGTATCTATAACATCCTTTATTTTTATGATATTTGCAGGTGTGATAGTGGCATGAGGAGGACTAGGAGGAGATGTCTGTATATCTTGTATACTTTGATCTTGGGGCTCAACTGTATTTTTATCTTCCTCTTTCTCCTCATTGTGTGCCTCTTCTTCCTTTTCTTCTTTACTCTCCTTCTCCACTAGTTTCTTCTCTTTTGTTTCTGATGCTTTCTTTTCCTTTGTTTTGGCAATTGCTTCTGCCTTATATTCTTCATTATATACATCCTCAATTTTCTTATAAACTATTTTCCACAATCTTGTGGATTTGGTAACTACCTCTTCAATTTTATTCTGTAATATGCTAAATGCTCTATACTTGGGAGTGAATATGTTATTATGCCTTTTTACGGCATTTATTATTTGATCTTTAGTCAGATTAGGCAACAATCTTGCTAATGTAGACTCCCTTATTTCTTTTTACATTTGTAAAAAAAAATGCCATTTATCCTCTACAATTTTATACAATTCTCTCGGCATAGATTCATCTAATTCTAAAGGTGTGTGCTCATACTCAGCCATCATAGCATACACAAATTCCTCTAGTTTATTTTGCTCTTCTTTGGTGAGCTTAGAAAAATTCAGGTTCTTTAGACCTTTTAAATCATTATTTCTAATTTTTGAACATAATTTATCAACATCAGTTTGAGTTTTGTGTCTTACCACTTGAAATTGACTATTTTCCTCTGACTCTATTTTCTCCTCATCTGTTTCAGGTTGGGGAATAAACTTCCTTTTCTTTGTCTCAGCAGTAGTCTTCTTTGTGTCTTTCTTCCTTCCTTTTTCCTCTTCTTGGTCTTTTTGTGTTGTAGCCCTTGTGGTAGGTCTCTTTGATGTAGGGGCATCCACTTTCCTTCCTTTGGATTTAGGAGCAGAGGGAGTTGTGGTCTTCCTCTTAACTGGTGCTTCCTTGGCTTCTTCTACCTTAGCACTTTCCTCTTCTCCTAACCCTTGAGTCTAACTTTGAATTTTATCTCCTTCTTCTTCTATTGTTCCTTCTTCTTCTTCCACGCCAAACTTTCTTTTGATTTGTCTCACCATTTTCTCTTTCTTCTTTACTGTTGAAGCAATTTTCAAATCTATTATTACCTTTGATTTGACAACATCATAGGTTCCAAAAATTTGTGCATTTTTATCAGCTTCTTCTGCAAGTAGAGCTGTTATTGCTGTAGAGGCTTGATCAACATCAAGTTCATAACCTAGTGGCCTAAGCCATCTTATTCTAGGTATAACTGCTTGTATGTAAGTATAATCTATATCTACAAGAAAGAAAATATCTTTTTAATATTTCTCAGTCAATGAGACTGGAATTCTCATTCTTTATTTCATGGAATTTTTGAAGTCCTCAAAATAACCTGTCATTTGGGCATCAAAAATTTCACCCATTTGTTCAATGTATCTATTAATTTGTTCAACAATTTTTTTATCCAGATTCCATTTTACTTTCCCCATAGAAGGAAATTATTTCATTAGATAGAAGAACATACACATCAAAATTGATCCAAATTTGCATTGAGCTCCCTTGCTCTTCCTTATAGCTCCCAGATTTTCATTAATCTGTTGAAACATGAGCTCTGCTAGATCATAAGTGTGATCCCTTTTGATTATCTTGTATGCAACATCAATTGCTATACAAGGTACACTGTTCAACCTGCTTGATTGATAGAATTTATGTGAAATAATTCTCACAGCAAAATCTAGTAGGGGATCTGTGACTGTGTCGATAGTCATGTTGGTGTTTTAAATGGTACTAAAACTACTAGGTGACAAAAAGCTTAATACTAGAATGACAGTACATACACAATCTAAAGACTAGCCTATTCTTATCAACAATTGCATATGTAAGGTATTTGGACCCAACTTCAACAAAACCACAAATGGTTTTCTACTCTTTTGGCTCTGCACAACCAGGGTGGGTATACCCAGGGATGGTTCAAATATGAAACTACTGTATGAGGATTATTCTTAGTTTCATTTTGATTCTCATTTCAAAATCCTCAAATATATACATAATTATTACTAACTTGCCAAAACAAATCCCATAAATAGATATGGCCAAGAAATCTTCTATAGATCTGCAAACATTTTCAACAACAATGGCTAACTAAAGCTAAAAAGATTTCATGCACACAAGTGTTGGCCAACTTCGAAGATCTATAGGAAATAAAAGTAAAATTTGATTTGATGATGTATTTGAACAACCATTTGTAAGATACTTCTCTTTCAGCTGAAATAACTTGATCAGTGCCTAATCCATTGGGGTTTCAGAATCTATAGCAGAATCTAAGATCTAATTTGTTGCCTTACAACAAATTGTATCAGCAATTCTTATCAGAATTTATCATTCAAAATCCTTTTCAATACTTAAGGAATCTTATCACATTCATCAAAGCTTTTACTTAATCCATTGAATTAACATCAATGATAGATGGATATACAACCTAACTAGATAGCATTCAATTGCACAGGCTTTTACTCATACAACATCAAGGTAGCTAAGTATTGAGCAGGAGACAAAATTCAGAAAGAACTGATACGGGAACAGTTCATAGTTTGTATTCATTTCCTTTGAAAATGGCACATCTTTTACAATAAACTCAGAATAGCCTTCAAAAATAAACATAGTTCACTCTATCTTCATGTATTTTCAGAAAATTTTGACAGAGAAACACATTACAAACTTGCCTTCAAAATTTGGACCAAAAACTAGACTAAGCACAATACTTAGAAGAACAAGAATTCAGACCCTTCTTTAGCCTTGGGATCTCACTTAAATAGTGTGAGATGCAAAAAGCTTAGGGCTAAAGAGATGAAAGGTGTCCTTCTAAAGACAGGAACAAAATAACAGAAAGGCTAATTACAACAAACATTTCTTGGCGGGTCCCTTTCTGTTATGCTTCTTTTGTTGAGATACAAATAAAAATGATCTGATCTTACAATCAATCTTCATCCTCGGAGTAAGTAGCCATGAGGTTTGAAAGTGATGTGTTGTCTTCAGTTACCTATAAATTTACTTCAACCTGGGGAGTCTCTTTGTCCTCAGTATTAACTTCGGGGGTGATTGTTACTTTTTCACCTTCTTCCTCATCATCTTCTGATATTTGTTCTAGAAACTGATTTTTCCATTTATTAAAAGCATCATCATCTGGCCAATCAAAGCTCAGAACTTCTCTTTGTATCATTATTAAGGAATTTTCTTTTTCTTCTGAAATATCAAATTCTTTCCCCTTATCAGTATAAAATAATTGTACTTTTACTAGTTCCTCATTAGTCTTAGCCCAGAACGAGTGGCTAGTCTCACTCACGATGTTTATCATTCTTTCATTTAATAATTCATCCATCTCCCTTTTCCACTTTTCTTTTTCTTTGAGCATATCCACAGATTCTAAAGCACAAGGAAAAAGTGTGAAATTTTCAGTGATGTATTGGGAAAAGCAGAGTGTTAATCGTCTCTGTAAAGAATCCCTTTCATCATCAAAATTCTCTAGCTTATTTAATAAATCAAAAATCTTCTCAACTTGATGATAGGGCATTTGAACTGTAGATATACATATAATTATAATATCATTATTTCTCTCCCTCCATTTCTGTGCAAGAAGAGTCAGCTTATCCTTATCCCTGTTCAATTCATCCATGAGGGCTGCAATTCTGGCCAACTGATCAAAGAATTTTGACCATTGTATTTTATCCCTCAAATATATTATACCCTATTTCAACTTTTCTTCATATTGATTTCTCAATTCTATCTGCAACTCATGCAATTTTGTTTTTTCTGCTTCAAAGTCCTCTGCAGTATAGAATTGGGGCCTTTCAGGGGTGTCAGGTATTTCAATGATAGGGGTTGATCCAAAAAATTACTGTGAAGGGTATGCAATTCTAAGTGTACTGGATTCTCCCACCTTTCTTTTCCCAAGTATCTTCTCCAATTGAGATACCCTGTTTTCCAGCTCAATTCTCTTTTTTACTTCTTGATTGGAGGCATCCACCACTATTTCATACTTATTCTACAAATCAGTCATTTCCTTTTCTTCTATTTCTGCAGTGGCCAAGGAAAATTTAGAATAGTCCACATTCATGTAGGCTGCCTGTACATTTGAAGTATCAGCGACCCTCCTCACAATGATATTCCCTGTTAGTCCTGAATCATCAGGCTGTAATGGAGTAGTCCTGGATCCTCTTCTTAGAGACCACATAATAAGGGCAGCTTGATCATTAATGAATGTTGTCCCTAAGAATTCATTTTTATCTGGATCCTGTAATCTTAAATTATTTGACACAGAATTAAAAATTAAGGCATCAGCAATATCCCAATTGGGAAATAATAAAATATTTGCATTTTTCACCATTTGTCTACCCTTTTCAGGGGTTATATTTTGGAATTCTTGTATCATTTTTTCTTTTATTTGATTCTAAATGGAGGCTTCATCCATTTCTAGATGCTCTACTTTCATATTCCTACACCTTTGTTCAAAAATGTGCATGTTTTCCCTCCATGCAAACTGATGGAAAGCCCCAGATTTTACCAAACTGTTATTAGACAAAAATTACTGACTGGCCTACTCGAAAACAAGGTCTAATTCCCTTCCTCTGAAATCTGCTACAGTCAATTCAAAACTTGGCATAGGAGGCTCTTGGGGGTTCCCTTCATCAATTTCTGCTTGAGTAACAAAAACTCCTCCTCGCGACCCCATTTGTTCAATTTGCTCATTGGTGAGCTGCTCTTCCTCAATTCTCATTGGAGTTTGGGAAGGCGAGTAACCTTCATCATGGGATTCCTCTTCCCTTATTATTTTTCTTCTTTTGGGAGAAGGTTCAGGGGGTCTTTCTTCAAGGACAGTACTAGTAGATTCAATTACTTGTTTTTCTTTGTTTACAATGGGCATCTGCTTCCGAATAACAGTATATCACGTACTCTTTCAGACAACCAGTGGACCTACTCCTATGTTAGGGGTAAAACCCAATTTTCTCATAATTTCTTTGGCTTTATCTACAAAAGAATCAATAAAATGTTGTTTCTTTTCATTCATTACCTCCATTATTTCTGAAAATGTACTCATGGGCTTATTTATCCTATCTGCATTATTTGCAACATTACTAAGAGGACTGTAATCTTTGTCAAAACAATTAATGAATTCCAAAACTTTTGAATAGACTCTCCATTTTTTTTTCTTTGTTTCTTGTTCCTGGAGAGAATATTCATTCCTTATGATATCTTCAGGGAAATAGAATTCATGCTGACTTGGACGAAGCTTGATCCTATATCTAAGAGCAGAATTAAAGAAGTCTTTTGTGTCACAAAAACAAGCATTAGATACTGCCATCTTATACTGATCCAAAAATTTGTAGAGGAAGATCCACCCTTCTTTAGTGATTACAAACTGGTGAGCTATAGTGCAAGTAGGAAAAATTGATCTTGTTCCCCTTTTGTGCAAAAAGGTCTCCTCCACTCCTCCCAACTACCATAAAAATTCAGCTACCCCTACCTTTAAAGGTACCTGATAGGGTAGTACATGGGGTGTCCCTTTGAAACCATAGACCCTAATGACAGTTGAGACTGGATATGGGATGATATCTCTCCAATTATGTGACACTTTTAAACTGTGGGGTCCGTCCATAGGGCTAACAAGATGCATTAGTGCCTTAGGAATTCTAGGATTGTCACTTAATATGAGGCATCTTAGTTTAGAAGCAAAATGCCTATCAAATCTGACAAAACTAGCATTTTCTGCCTCCCAAGTCATGTTTGTACTCCATAATTGAACTGGTAGTGCCTCCCCCTCTTGTTCCCTATTTAAAACCATTTCTTTAGCAAAATATGTAGCCCCTTTAAAAAGAAACATATGCATCAATAGGGAGTACTGACCCCAAACCTTTTCCACCTTGCCCTTTGCAATCCCTACTAATCCATTGTGAATCTCATTAGCCAAGTAGGATGCAAAATCAAAAAATATTTCTACACCGAAAGAAGAGATTTGGGTGATCATATACATAAAGCTCATTGGAATAAAGTCTTCTTCACCCTCTCTGAAGGCTCTGCACAGGGTCCTATATATTTCTACTGCCCTGGCATTAAAGCATGATTTCTTGAAAGGTTCTTTAGAAGATGATGTTATTGTTGGTAGGTTTCCAATTTTGCCTATGTGGGCTTTCAATGCACCTTGTCTAACTATATCCCTTTTGGACATATATTCTTTTTCTAACTCTATCAAATTAATGGGCACATGATACATGGTGAGAGGTCCCAGACTTAAAACCTTCCTAATTTCTTCTGGACTGGTGGTAATTAAAACCTCACCATCCATTCTTCTCACTACCTTAGTGACTAGATCATAGCTTTTCGCTATAATTTCAAGCAGGTCATAATCCATAAACACACTTGGAACAACAAGCTTCCCAAGATCAAAATTCCATATATTGGCATGAGGGGCATATAATTTCCTTTCTACGAACCATGTTTTGAATAGAATCAAACCAGTTTGAGAAGTCTAAGCATCCTGAACCCAATTACCCTTCTCATATAGTCCATTAGCTATTCTTAGCCTAGGGTTCAATGAGGTTAACCTCTTAACTTGTTTTGTCTCTACAGTAGACTCAGGAAGCAACTCAAGAAAATCATCATGCACATTCCTATCCAAATAATTTATTGCACTTGAAAATCCCTTCTTCGGAGGCATCTTGGACTTATTTTTTACAGAACTGGAAAACCTACGAGGATTATGGTAGTATTACTTACTTGAATTTTGTCTTTGTTTTCCTCTTTATTTTTGCAAACTTTTCGCGAACAAACAACTTCACAATTTCTACTAGGCTTTGGCACACTTTCCTTCAGTAATTGCTTCTGCACAAGAATGTCTTCAAATCTTTGCTCGCGTAAGATGAAACTGATGAAATCTCTCTGTATTATACTCTCTTTTTTCTCACGGATGATGCTTTCATGTCTAATTAATACAAGGAGTGGCACTACATTCTGTGTTTAAAATTGTGTCGTCGATCTTTAAAGATCCTACGATCATGTGATACGGAGAGAACAACTAGGAGTTGCATTTGACATGTCAGTCACTTTACCCAATGAGAACTTACCACGTATATCATTCTTTCCTTGATGGTGCTTGTATCTAAACCCATTGATATCTGAGGACACATGTTAGAATTTCACTACTTCGTTATGCATGAAAAAAAAGCATCTTGCCATAGCGAAGCAGCGACAATCATCAATCTGATTCAGAATCAATTAAATGATATGCTATTGGGCTTTCTTAGAAAGAAGGAGGTGGGCCCTATTCGCTATGTCGCTATAATTATCTCCCTTGTAACTCTTCATAGCGAGATGGCGATAGCCGTTGATCACATACTCAATCAAGGGTGAGGAAACTGCGCGGGGTCTTCTGATTCATACTCGCTATTTCGCATGGCTTAAAAAACATGCAATTTTGCATAGCGAGGTAGCGAGGACCGTTGATTCCATTCCAAGCTGATGTTCAGGATCTCTTTGTACATTCGGTCAGAAAGGCATTAATGAAAACAAAGATCTCTACATAGTTGGCACCTGTCAAAAATTTACTGTAGTCCTAATTATCATTCCACATCACCAAAGGTCACCGCCGATCTTTCTTTTTTACGGGGCCTCGCTACTTTGCTAACAATGAAGTATCTAATTTTTCTAATAGTGAGGTAGCGAGCTCTGATGTTTTAATGAATTTCATACCAAAAAATGCAAGGGGCAGAAGATAATAATTTTTGTTACTTAAACTGCTTCTGACAACAACATTTATGACTTTTCACGCCACCTGGTGAAGTCGAGGCATCAAAAAAATGCAACGTCACCGCCCCTTCAGACTTTACTGGGCCTCGCTACTTTGCTAACGGCGAAGTGTCTAATTTTTTTGATAACGAGGTGGCGAAGCATCAAAAAAATCATCATTTCAGCTCTTATTTCAGATATCCTGTTGGGTCCCCTTTCCTGTTTGGATGATAGTTGCAACGTGTAACTACACAATAAATCATTCAAAAAATAAAGCTCCGACCGCTGTATCTTCACTTTGCAGTCCCGCCTCATAAAATACAGCATTTGCTACCTCGCATGGCTTAAAAAGAATGCAATTCTTCATAGCGAGGTAACGACAGCGGTAGATCTACTTGGATCTGACAGTTGAAAAGATTGAGAAAAAAGGGGATCTCGGGGAAATAGAAAATAAAAGGGACAAAATATTCGTCTCACTTGAAAATTCAAAAGTTTCACGCCTGACAGTTTATGAACAGATAGAACATAGGGTTTTCATGAGTTTTTTCTTATGGATGGATTATCTAGAAACCCTATGTTTCACTTAGAAATAAAATTTTTGACTTTTCTATAATTTAACAAAAACCTCTGTTGCACAAAAAGTCAGACCAACAGCGGCTCTGTCTGGGGATGATAGACTACTTGAGTCTATGCAAGAATTTAGAATCTATGGGAGAGTAGACCACACATTTGGCAAGATGACAACTTCTTCAGAGAGCACAAAGCAACACACAAAAAACAAGGAACCAAACTGCACAAGGATACTTACAAAGATTTACAGAGAAAGCAAAATGACAAGAACCCTAAAACTACTGTTCATGGAAGAAAATAAGTATTTTTCAAGAAAAATACCTCTTCAAGAACTGTCCATGAACTGGAAATTCAAGAATATTGTTAGATATATCTTTGATTATATAAGAATCTTCACCCCAAGTATTCTCAATGAGATATGGGCCTAACCAAATAGGATCAAATTTGCCATGTTTTCAATTATCTTCAATTCTGGCATTCCACATCAAGACTGGTTCTCCATTTTCAAATTTTCTACTTATAGTTCTTTTTTCATAAAGTGTTTTGACTTGCAATTGCAACTTTTGGTTCCTCAAAGATGCTTCTCTTCTGGTTTCGGTCAATCCTACCAATTCATCCATTCTTTCTTGCATTTCATCTATAGTATCTTCATCATATAACTAGATGTAATTGTATAGTCCCATCAAGTTGTTCTGAGGCATTCTAGCTTGAATTCCATACACTAAATCAAATGGAGCTACACCAATTGCTTTCTTTACAGTTACTCTATCAGCCCATATTGCCAACTGTAACTTGGAATCCCATGCCTTTTTATTATCATCCAAGGTTCTCTTAATGACCTTCAACAAGCTCTTATTTGTGGACTCAGCTTGTCCATTCCCTTGTGGATGATATGGAGCAGATGATGATCTTGTCATTCCATATTTATCACAAAATTTGATGAACTCCTCAGATCTAAAACACATAGCATTATCTATGAAAATTATCTATGGACATCCAAACTTAGAAATAATATTATTCAATAGGAAATTATTTACCACCTTACTTGTCGCATTTCTTATGGGGATAGCCTCCACCCACTTTGTAAAGTAGTCAGTAGCAACTAGAATCCAAGAATAGCCAGTGCTAGACTTGGGGAAAATCTCTCCTATAAAGTCCAGACCCCATTGTTGAAAAGGTTCTTGAGTCTCAACTGGTCTCAATGGAGCATTTCCTAAGAATTTAAACTTTCCAGGAAACCTCTGACAAGGATCACATTTTCTAACCATAACCTGAGCATCCTTGAACAGAGAAGGCCACTAGAATCCAACCCTCATTATCTTATGTGCAGTAGTTTTGGGCATGTAGTGTCCTCCACATACTCCAGCATGCATTTCTTTCAAAATCTCTTTTGCCTTTTCTTTATCCACACATTTCAACAGGATTCCCTCAAAATTTCTCCACCATAAGTTATTTTGGACAATTATGTACCTGATGGCTTGCAATTTGGTATTCCTTTTTTCATTGTCAGGCAGATGGGGAGGAGCTTCCATATGTTTCAAATAATATATGACATTGGTGTACCAATCACATTGGTCCATGTCACATAAGTCGGTTCTGAGATCATCATTTACCAGATTTATCTGATTTGCCTCTAGATTAGTTTCAGCCATGAGTTTGGCCAAACCTTGACCTCTTACTAATTTTGTTATTTGTATATCAATGTTAAATTCTTGGATTCTATTGATCCATCTACACCTCCTGCCTGACACTTCCTGTTGAGAGAATATATCCTTGACTGTAGCACTAGGTACAAAAGCAAAAATAATAGCACCTACCAAATAACTTCTGAAAGCTTTTACAACCTTTACCAAAGCATATGCTTGCTTTTCATTTATCTCATACTTCAATTCAGCAGGCTGTAGTGACTTGCTGAAAAATGCAATAGGTTGCTCATATCCTTCTTATTTTTCTGTAATAAGACTGCAGCTACAGTATGGAATGATGCAAAAGAGAAAATATGCATGGGCTTTGCATAATCTTGGGTCCTCAATACTGGAGCATTCTTTATTGCAATTTTTATATCTTGGAATGCTTGTGAGGGTTCACCATTCCAATCTATAATAGCTCCTTTCTTGAGCATCTTTGAAATGGGTCTACTGATTTCAGCAAAATTGGTAACAAATCTCCTCAGAAAATTGACCTGGCCAAAAAAGGACTGAATTCCTTTCACATTTTTTGGTTTGGGCACTTTGTCAATAGCTACTACCCTCTCAGGATCTATTTTTACCCCATCCTTAGACACTATGTGTCCTAATAACTTTCCTTCTGTGACCCCGAATGTGCATTTCTTTGGGTTTAAAGATACTCCATATTCCAGGGCTTTTATAATAATTTTTTCCAAGTGTTTGTAGTGATCCTCAGCCTTGTTAGAATACCCTGTAAGATCATCATAGTAAACAACCATAAATTTTTCAATATATTCATGAAATGCTACATCCATGGCTCTTTGGAAAGTAGCTCCTGCATTAATCAAGCCAAAAGGAATCCTCACATACACATATGTTCCCCAAGGGGTTGTGAAGGCTATCTTGAACTGTTCACTTTCTTTTACTAGAACTTGATTATATCCAGAAAAACCATCCATCATTGACATCAATTCAGAGCCAGTCACTTGTTGTAATATGGCTTCCATATTAAGTAAGCCATAATTGTCCTTCAGAGATGCAATGTTTAAATTTCTAAAATCAACACAAAGCCTAATATCTCCATTCTTCTTCCTAATAGGAACCAGGTTTGAAACCCAGGTGGAATGCCTGATTGGTTTGATTATTCCACCATCTCTCAGTTTTATCAATTCTTCTTGCATTTTTGGGGCAAGGGTAGGATTGATTGGTCTCTGTTTTTGCCTAAACGGTCTTACATTTCCCTTCAATGGTATGACATGCTGGAAAAGATCCTCCCTATAAGCCTTAAGGTCATCATATGACCAAGCAAAAACATGTCTATATTTTCTAAGTAGGTCAATCAATGTTTTCCTAATTTCAACAGGCAAATGTTGGCCAATATAAACCCTTTTAGGAACTTCATCAGTACCCAAGTTTATTTCTTCTAACTCCTGAGGTTTGGGGTCATTTAATCTGGATTTTACTCTATCTTGATTATCAAAAATATTTTCCAAGACTACTAACCCCTTTGGCATCCTATTTGTTTTTAATTGCATTATTTCTTGACCAAAAATGGTTTCCTTCCCATTTATGGTTTCAATCAGTCCACTACAATCCATCTCCTGACCATGATACTTGTCTTCATTTAACAAAAAATTTGTAATATCTTTATCATCTTCAAAAACCTACCAATTTTCAATGTTGTCAGGTATGGAAGGCCTGTTTTGCACCTCAATCTGGGAGATTCCTGCAAATGATATTTCTTTTGGCTTGATGGCTACATTTTCCAACAGATCAGCCATCTTATTTTGTGTTCTATCTCTCCATGCGATCCCAAATGCATCAAAGAATTCTATCTGATCCTAGACTGCATTTCTATATTGTTTCAGTCTCCTACTTTTTGATGAATAGGTTCCTTTGATCTGAGAGATAATTAGTTCAAAATCCCCTATGACATATAATTTCTAAATCTTATGATGTATGGCAACTTTGAGCCCTAGCAAGAATGCTTCATACTCTGCAATAGTATTAGTGTAGGCAAACTTCAAGGTGAATGAATACCTAAAAGTATTATTTTCAGGGGACACAAAGACTACACCTGCCCCTGCACCCTCTTTAGAACTAGCCCCATTAAAGAAAATTGTCCATAATTTTGGTGAATTCATGCAACATTCAACCTCATTTTTGATGATAGCAGGTAAATTTTCAACTTCCTGAATAATTAATTCAGCCCTAAAAGCATTAATCCCAGTATCTAGGAAACAAGTGGTATCTGTAGACACCTAAAAATCCTTTAAAAGAAAAAAGTATTTTTATTTTTTGAAAAAATCTCTGATGACATCATCATTTATTAATTAATTAATTAATTAATTAATTAATTAATTTTTATGCCATTAAATCCCTTTATCTTAATTAAAAATATTTAATTAAGGAATCCCTCCCAAAAATGTTTAAATCTTATTTAAACATTATTTCCTTATTTATTAATTATTTAATTAATAAATTGACCAAAAATCCTAAAATAAATAAAAAATTTATATTTTGCCCAAAACTTGGCCAATTTCCTTATGACCAATAACCTCTTCCAAAATCTTCTAATCCTTCTTTAATTTCGATTAAAGGCTAATCCCATCATTTCCTACCCCTAATCCCAATTCAAAATATTTAATTAAGATTAAATATTAATCCTCATGTTTATTAAAAAAGTTTTAATAAATATCTCCTCAACCCAAACCCTTGAAATAAATAAAACTTTATTTATTTCCTAAAAATCTAATTTATCCTCATCCTAAGAAGTTCTAGACTCTTCTAGAAAGTCTTCATCCTCATCTTAGGAAATTCTAGACTATTCTAGAAAGTCTTTATCCTCATCCAAAGTCTAGACTCTTCTAGAAGATGTCTTTAAACCTAATCCTAATCCCCTCCTAATCTTGTCACATTCTCTAAACATGGGTTAAGAATTACTAACCCAAGCCAAAGTTAACAAATATCTCCTCCTTCACCCACCCTCATTAAATGCCATCCACTTGCCATTCACTTGCCTAGTCCTAAGCCATCTCTAACCCTTCTTCTAATCATTTTTACAACCCTAAGCAAGCTTAAAACCTCCCTAAAACTTCAAATTCGAATTTCATGGTATCTCTCACAAATATCTTCAACCACAAAACTTGATAAAGCCCACAAAGTCATAAATGTTCTTACAAAGCACTTATGAAGGGTCTTTATGAAGATTTTGTCCCTTGAGCCTCCTTTGTTGACTCATCCTTCCCCTTTCCTCCATCCTCTCACCATGTGACATGTGTCACTCCTTGATTGGTTGTAAGGAAGCACAATCCATGTGCTCTCCTCTCATGCAATCTAAGCCCTCCATGAGCTTTTTCCCATCCTTGCATCTTAGCTCTCAATCCCTCAAGCCTCTTGCCTATAAATTGGATCCTTCCCCTTTGCAAAATAAGACAATCCATGAAGTAAAGTTATAATGCTATTTTGAGAGCCAAATCCATACTAAAGCCATCTATCCACACTAAAAATCCACAATCATCCATTGAAGCCTTTGGAAGCATATTGAGCATACATCCTATCCATTTAGATAAAGCTACTCAACAAGAGAGCTTCTTATTGAGAGAGTCCATTAATGGCTCATATTCTCAATTGAGAGTTCATCTTAGTCTATCTTGAATTTTATGAATTTTGTTTAGTTTGTAGAAGCTTTATTTAAATTTGGTTTCTATTAGCATACTAACATTGCTCATATACATTTTGGCACACCCGGTGGGACCCCGCATGGGTCATCTTCATTAGCTTTTTTAGTCAAGTTTTGTATGTCATTTGCTGATTTTGGCTAATTTTGCTTATTTTTGTGATTGGTAGGATTGTATAAATTGGTTTTGTAGGTCCACATGAGCATGAAGAAGACAAAGGAACTCATAGTCTATCTCATAGTATTTGCAGATTTTTCAAGCTTATAGGTGGACAAAGCACTTGGAATTCTTCTTCCTCTTCTTGTCTATATTCTTCTTATTCCATCTACTTCTTCTTCTTCTTCTTGTGGGAGATCTTGGCCATTTTTTTTTTAAGGAAGAAAAATCATACACACATCTTTTTAGTGCTTAAAATGAACCCCCAAATCATACTTAAATCCATTAAAAAATTAAAAATTTACAAAAAGAAAAAAATCTTTTAACAAGTGAAACTAAACCAATCTAATCATTTGCATCCTTGCAACATCAAGGTTTTAGATGCATTCATGCAAAGTTAGGAACACTTCATTTTTGAGAATTTAAAAAGAACTTCAAGTTTCCATTTCAAAAGGTTCAAAATCAACACTAAGTGCACACTAAAATCTAAATCAAACTCAAAGCATCAATCAAGGATAAAATGAACCTCATTTGCAAATATGTTAAAGTTCTTTTAAAAATCTCATGAAAACTAAGAGTCCTAAATGGTTGCCAAAATTGTCCTAAAAAGCTTTGTTATTTGTTCCAAACAAATGTCTTGTTGCAAAATCTTGAATGTTTCTTAGGTTTTTCATGCATCAAAACAATCTAGGAATATTATTTTTGGGCTTAAAACATGCAAACTAGAACACAAAATCTTGAATGAAAACCAAAGTCCAAAGAGTTATTTTTACTTTTGAGTCCAAAAAAATCTTGAATGATCTAAGGTTAAAACAAAACACTTCAAAGTTCTTAAAACAACACAAAAAATCTCAATCTTGAATGCTCAAAGGAAAAAACTTGAATGTTTAATCACTTGTCTTTGAATGCATGTTGCTAAAATCACTCTTGAGTGCCATGGATTAAAATCAAGTTTGTTTTTTTTATGAATGCATGATTAAAAAAAAAAATCCAATCTTGAATGCCATAGATCAAATAATCATCTTTTGGAGCATAAAAAGAATCTACATTTTTGAAATCTTCTAAGTTATAAAAACTAATAAAGACGCTTTGAGTAAGTTTGTAGCTGGACTCACCCTCTTTAATCACCCATCAATTTAACCATTGGTTGCAATCCCAGTGCCATCTATGGGGATGGGTCTACCTAAGAGGGTGTTAAGTGCTCCACAAATATCAAACTCCACTCACTTGGGTCTTTAGTGGTTTTTCTAAGTTAGAAAATTCCTTGAATGTGCATTAATCTCGCTCACACTTCATTTGGGCATAAAAATTGGACAAATCTTGACATGGAGGGCCTCGAGGTGTGCGCTTGGCAATCGAATTTCACACATCTTTGTTTTGGGCTTAAAACAAACTCACACTCAATCTTGAATGCATAAAAATCAATGAACATTGCATGGTTTGGATGCATTTTCAATAACGCTCGCATTTCTTATGTTGACGATCTCTCGACTTTCATTATGCTAACAATGCTGTCAAATTGGAATGAACATTGTATGCCATAATCACAAATGTCTTCAATCATAGCTTACAAAATCTAAATCATAAATTGGAATAAATGCATGTCTTTTAAAGCCCAAGATCATGTGTGTGGTCTTGTTTTACACTTTTTAGGAGGCCTGCTTGGGGATTTCATCACCCCTTGGGACGACCTCAACTCCAGCGTTTCGGCGGAGTATAAAAATCGGGAGGTGAATCCAAAGACACCTCTCTTGGGATCAAGATTTTGTCACTCGGGCTAAGCCTCAAGGAACTTTATACCCTTGAGAAGTGAACGAGGAGAAGTGGGTTACCGCTCCTCTCGGCTGTGTGACATCTTTTTGGTTTCATCTACGGATTTGGGCCTCACATACCTTGCGTATATCGAGGACTCCCTATCTAAACCAAATTTCATCCTTGTAGAAAGCTTCCTAGGATGTTGGTGTGTTTGACGTGCTTGCTCCAAAATTTTGTCTGCTTGTTTGTTCATAGCTTTTGAATGAATGTTTGCCAACTTTGGTCAAAATCCCAAAAAAGTAGAAATCTCCCAGCTCAAGGCATACTTCGTGTAGTCATTGCCTCATCAAAAATTTATCCAAGCTCCCCCGCTGCAACCGTATCTATCTAGTTCTTTGCCTTAGAACAATCCCAAATCCAAAGTCCATCCAAATCATCCCCCCAGCCAGCTAGCAACCCAATCCAAAATCACCAAAGCCTTTAAAGAATTGTTGTTACTCTACTAGAATTTACTATCCAATCAATCCGACCAATCCACCAGCCTCACCAAGGTTATCCCTCTGACAGAGCATTGTCTAGGGTAATCTAGCTTTGTCACTTGCATCCCTCATCACCTTGAGCTAAAGGTTGGGATCCACAAGTTGACATAGCCACCACCAAATCCAGCGCATAGGAAAGAAAAACTCTCACCTTTTGACAGCATGCCCTTGAAGTCTTCCATCCACAAGAAAGCCAAAAATCTCCAGCCAATCCTCCTTAGGTCTGTCATGCAACTTTGACTCTCCCTAGGAAATCTTTCATCAGCCAATCCAAAATTTGTGCTTAACCCAAATCCAACCATGAGCTTTCATGTTCATCCATACGCAAGACCCGATCCCCATCAAACTCATCATCAAAGCATGAAGTACCAATCCTATCATGATGTGTTTGGTCGCATTGTCCTTTCTCCCACCACCTCCTATTCCAATGATGATGAAAATCTTGTTGACTATGACAGGTATATTGAAAGCCTTAGAAACATTCCCCCAAGCATCCCCCAAAATCCAAGAGTTATTCCAAACTATCTAGTCATGCCATCTGATATTTCAGCTTCCCCTCCATCACCCCATCAACCAAGCTTCCAATCTTCCACCCCCATCACACTATCTATTCCTCTCAATCCACCTCCACCTTTGACACATGAGTCTCTAAGGAATCTCCTAGAGGAAATACAAGAAAAGTTGCCTCCAACAGTCGATAAGCCATGTCATCTAATCCAACCATGTGAAGTAGTCAGTGATGAAGCTTCCCCATCTATAATATCACCTCCATCTCCCATAGCTATCATCCCCATACCATCTATCAAATTTTTTAAAATCCTTCCACTTCCCACAAGCATCAAAATCCCACCACCTATCAAATCCCTCCAAATCCTATCCACATTGCCTCCAAGCGTTTCCCAAATCTCATGTAATGACCCTTATGCATCCATCTTTTACTCACCCATCTCCACTACTGAATCTCCCATCTATCCATCCGCTGCCTTTGAAGAATCCATCCCTTCACCTCCTATCGCACCATCCACTCCAAACGAATCCTATCAAGATCCTACCCAAAAGCATGTTGACATCCCCCAAAGCATAAATGAGGATATCATCGTACCATGTCTTCCATCCATAGTGCAGTCACCATCTCCTCCATCTCCAAAACCTCGAGCCATATCTCCTCCACTACAAGATATCTTGTCATCCCACCAGCTACATCAAGATCCTATCCTTCCATCTCCCCCGCTCCATGCTTCCATCTTACCACCTATCCAAGCTATTCCACCATCTATAATCTACCCTCTTGGTTCACTTACATTCATCCACGGTGGCCCTCTCTCAGCAGAAGAATTAAGAACAATATCTCCCCATTGCAATACACCTAATAAATCACTTCTACCATTTTTTGCAAGCAAAAAGTTTCCTCAGCTTATTCAAATGCTCAATCGATGGCATTATCAAGGTCAAGGTTTAGGACCACAAGAGCAAGCAATCAGAGAGCCTATTATTGCACAAAAAAATCTAGGATTTCATGGTCTTGGATATGTATCCAAAGTCTCACCATCTAAAGGTGTTGGTACACCACACCCCCAAACCAAGCCTATCTCCAAGCCCACCATGCCAGCCTCCCATCACTCCTTCAAGAAATCTTATGTCATCCCCCCTCCACCATCTTTGCAACCCAAAACAACCTACCATATCCCCCCTTCATCCGCTAAATCCATTTTGGGTCCCTATGTCCCAAAATCTACCATCCTCCATCCTCCTATCAGCCATCATAAAAATCCTATTCCATCTATTCCTATGCAAGATCAACAAAGGCACATATCAGGGCACATCATCCATCATCATCCCCCTACATGCACTTTCAGATCCTCTCCATCTCACAAAGCTTCTCCTAACCATCTTCCCAAAGCTTACCACAACAATGTGAATGCCAACTTCAAAATGCATAAAGCTAAAAATCCACATCCTAGGCAATCATATGTCTATTCTAACAGACATACTCCAAAAAGGCAAAATCCAATCAAAGAATGCAAAACAATGCAAAAGCCTATGAAAAGAAAATCCAAAACCATGTGGATCCCCAAGAAAAAAGTTGAAACCCAATGCATAATGACATCCACCATTGCTAATCCCCCATCTAGTGACTCATGTCCCCCATCTCCTAACTCCATCTTGGGTGCCTATATCCCCAAGCACGCTTCCACAAATCCTCCATCATGCTCGCATCTACCATCTATCCCCCATATGCTCTTTTCACACCCATCCCAACATGTGCCAATGTTGCTCTTGCAAGCATCCCCATCTCATGCTCCTTTCCAGCATTTTCATCCCTCCATCTCCTACCATCAATCCCATCTAATCCGATCCATTGCATAAATCACACATCCGGTGTACCAACAGCTAGCAACAAAATTGAACATTCCAACAGCCAGTGAAAAATCCCAAAAAAGCCAAAATAGCTGAAGAAAGCCAAAATCATTCCACCTAAGTCCAAAAGTCAAAAAGTCAAAAAAGAAAAAGAAAAAAAAAAAGCGTCCACTGGTGAAAACTTGGCAATTCAAGCGCCTTGGACAAGTACCATGATGAAAACTTGGCAAACAAGCATCGTGCGTAATCTAGCCATCCCCAGCTTAGCCTATCATCCTCATGCTTTTGGTCACATCTTGCCATCCAGCTCCATCTTCCAATCTATCCACCTATCCTCCATCCTCTAGCTTCCATCTCACACCATCCACTAATCTTATGCTGCTTCAGCCAATCATCTCAGCTATCATCCATCTCCCTAGCCCCTTCAGCTTTTTCCATCCTAGCTTCAATCCTATCACATCCATCATAAGACCTCCTTCCACATGTTATCTTCTGATTGGGGGCACTATATTCCTTGGAGATCTTGTCTTGTCCATCCTCCCTTGTCATTGGTATCTAGCTCTAGGCTATCCTCATGCAAACCCAATGTCATCTCTTTATATCCATCATAATCCTAGTTATCTACCATCCTATCCAGCCATCTCATCCTGCTCCTCTAGCTATCCTTGCTCAAAAAATCTCTCATCATCATTGGATGCATCCTGCCAAATCCATATCTTTCGCTATCACCCCACCCTTAGCTTTCGCATCTTGCACAACATCGAACCATCCCTCTATCCTATCATCCTGAGCTTTTGCCTGCTTGTAACTGTCTTGGTCTGTTAGCTTTTACATCCTCTTTAGCTTAGTACCATTGTATCTATCTAGCTTTTGTGTTAGTTCCTCCTTGATTAGCATCTTGCACACATCGCACAACCCTTGGTTAGCTATTCCAATGCATCCTTTAGCTAGATCTCCTATCACCAAAGTGCTATCCTTCTTAGTTCAGCTTGCCAGATGCATCACCCATCCAGATCCATCAGCTTAGGTGCTCTCTGATAGGTCCTTGATATAGCTTTCCTCATGTCTGATCTTGGTCCGTTAGTACCTCGTCCTACCCATCTCATTGGCAAACGGTTCTCTTTTGGATTTTCACTTTCTTTTGATTTGGAATCTTCCCTTTTGGGTCTTGAAATATCTTTTCCAAGCAATCTTTTTGTTTCCTCCTTAAGGTTTCCACAATCTTCCATATCATGGTATGCTACGAATGGGGCAATCTGAGCATAAGGTCTTGATCAAGTCTTTTGTTTGTTTTTCTTTTCTGCTTGTGGGTTACCCAGTGTCGGTTCTATGCTGCTTCCTTCAAGAATCATGTGTGATGCTGGGGCAATCCTTGCATGTTTGTTTTGAGTTAGTTCGTCAATCCTTTAGGTGGTTGGTGAAAAGGCCTTGATTTTCTTGGTAATCTTGGCAATTAACCAACAGTCCTATAGCAAATCTAGTACTCAACTACATGGTGGTACTTCTCTTTGAAGTATCCCCCCCACTCAAAAAACTTCAATGGTTTTCCTTCATCTCCATTATCCCCCATCCATATCCAGCATCTATCTCTCCTACCCCAGCTGATGCATTAGTATCTCTTTGAATCACTCATCACTCTTAGCTTTAGGGATCCACAATCCTAGTCTTAGGGATCCACCAATCCAAATCAACCCACCAAGCCTCATCTTTCAAGATCCACAATCCTAGTCCTAGGGATCTCTGAAACCCATCTTCCGCCAATCTAACTCTTTGAAATCCTGTTGCATCAGTTTTATAATCCCCTCATCCATCTCCCTATCCTGGATTATTTTTTATAGCGCTCCGCTCCTTCATCCTCTGCAATCCCTGAGATCTTAAGCTTGCTTCCTCTTGTGCCTCTAATTCTCCCTTTATCATTCTCCCATAGTAAGAGTTTGAGCTAACTAAACCTCTTCTCTTAATCCAATCTGAGTCTCCTTGCTCATCCCAGATTCTTGTACTTTTCAAGAAGTCGTCGAGCCTCGCTTTCTCTCCCCACCGCCTTCTTGAGGGGGCATCTCACAGTCCATTCTCTCCTCTTCTACTCTAGCCTTAGGCATCTTATTTTCTTATCTTTGATGCCATGCCACTTGCGGCATCACATCAAAGAGGGGCAAAATGTAGACACCTAAAAATCCTTTTAAAAAAAAAAGTATTTTTATTTTTTGAAAAAATCCCTGATGACATCATCATTTATTAATTAATTATTTAATTAATTAATTAATTAATTTTTATGCCATTAAATCCCTTTATCTTAATTAAAAATATTTAATTAAGGAATCCCTCCCAAAAATGTTTAAATATTATTTAAACATTATTTCCTTATTTATTAATTATTTAATTAATAAATTGACCAAAAATCCTAAAATAAATAAAAAATTTATTTTTTGCCCAAAACTTGGCCAATTTCCTTATGACCAATAACCTCTTCCAAAATCTTCTAATCCTTCTTTAATTTCGATTAAAGGCTAATCCCATCATTTCCTACCCCTAATCCTAACTCAAAATATTTAATTAAGATTAAATATTAATCCTCATGTTTATTAAAAAAGTTTTAATAAATATCTCCTCAACCCAAACCCTTGAAATAAATAAAACTTTATTTATTTCCTAAAAATCTAATTTATCCTCATCCTAAGAAGTTCTAGACTCTTCTAGAAAGTCTTCATCCTCATCCTAGGAAATTCTAGACTATTCTAGAAAGTCTTTATCCTCATCCAAAGTCTAGACTCTTCTAGAAGATGTCTTTAAACCTAATCCTAATCCCCTCCTAATCTTGTCACATTCTCTAAACATGGGTTAAGAATTACTAACCCAAGCCAAAGTTAACAAATATCTCCTCCTTCACCCACCCTCATTAAATGCCATCCACTTGCCATTCACTTGCCTAGTCCTAAGCCATCTCTAACCCTTCTTCTAATCATTTTTACAACCCTAAGCAAGCTTAAAACCTCCCTAAACCCTCAAATTCGAATTTCATGGTATCCCTCACAAATATCTTCAACCACAAAACTTTATAAAGCCCACAAAGTCATAAATTTTCTTACAAAGCACTTATGAAGGGTCTTTATGAAGATTTTATCCCTTGAGCCTCCTTTGTTGACTCATCCTTCCCCTTTCCTCCATCCTCTCACCATGTGACATGTGTCACTCCTTGATTGGTTGTAAGGAAGCACAATCCATGTGCTCTCCTCTCATGCAATCTAAGCCCTCCATGAGCTTTTTCCCATCCTTGCATCTTAGCCCTCAATCCCTCAAGCCTCTTGCCTATAAATTGGATCCTTCCCCTTTGCAAAATAAGACAATCCATGAAGTAAAGTTATAATGCTATTTTGAGAGCCAAATCCATACTAAAGCCATCTATCCACACTAAAAATCCACAATCATCCATTGAAGCCTTTGGAAGCATATTGAGCATACATCCTATCCATTTAGATAAAGCTACTCAACAAGAGAGCTTCTTATTGAGAGAGTCCATTAATGGCTCATATTCTCAATTGAGAGTTCATCTTAGTCTATCTTGAAGTTTATGAATTTTGTTTAGTTTGTAGAAGCTTTATTTAAATTTGGTTTCTATTAGCATACTAACATTGCTCATATATAGTATCTTTGTCAATTTCTTCACCTAAGATGTGGTTAACCCTTGGTTCCCTATTTACCCTGACAACTTTGTCCCCTATATGAAAAGTGGCATAAGTTAGATCACATTGTAGGCTTCCCCCCATGGAAGCACTCCATTTTCTGGAGAGTAACATTCTATAATGTGGAGGTATATCTACCACAAGGACAAACATGGTTAATTCTACTTCAGGATATGCAGCCAATTTGAATGGTAGGGCATTTATAGTACCTATGACTAGGACTTCTCTAGCATCCATCCCTCTGCATCTACCTTGCTTGGTATCTACCTTCAATCCTAAGGCTTCCATTACCTTGAAAGGCATTATAGTGTTGGAAGCTCCTGAGTCTATCATGCAATTTTTTAGGGTTTTCCCTTTTATGATTAGATTGAGGAAAAAAGGATCAATATCTTCTATGAATGCCACTGAGGAATCATCTAGAAACATTTGAGGAATCTGGGATATGATACCACTATCCTCTATTACTAATGGGGTCTGTTGGGGCATAGTTTGGTCAACAATAATATTATTGTTTGCTATTCCACCCAACCATGACAAAGCCTTATTCTTATGTTCTTCAATTCTAAAAAGTTTAGACAGGGGCACTTTTACAATAATTTGAGATAACATGGATATCATATCAACAGGTTCAACCATAGTAGGTTTTACAATAGTACCTGGAGTCGGAGTCTTTTGAGCAGTAGGCACCACATTTTGCTTTACAACATCCAGTTCTGATTTTTTCGGTTGCACAACTGGTGTTGTTGCTTCACTTATCTAAAATTGAACCTTCTTCTTTGGTTCCCATTTCTTACCCTTGTTCTCTTTGATTTTAGGCACATCTACATGGACTTTCTTGTCTTGATCATTTATCTTATGAGTGATATCCTTGATGAAGACACTAGATGGCTTTCCTGCATCATTCTTTATTGCTCTATTTCTCAAATTATAATTGCTATGAACTTGTGAAATCATTTTGGCTATAATTTTGTCAATTTCCTCCTTGGAGGGCATTCTTAGACTTGTGAGACCTACATCAAAAAATGTACTGCATACCTTATCTGCATCATACCCTTCATCATCTGAGAGTACTTGTTGATGATGTAGTTGGTAAGCAATTCTTTGGCTAGTAACATCATTTTCGGGCTCTTCTGAATCAGAATCTATCAAATCATCATACATGCTCACCATATTGTAGCTTATATCATCATGGCTTTTATCTTCAGTTTCTTCTTCAGCTTGCACTCCTTGGGCTTGGGCAAATGACTGAGCAATAACACAATAATTAGTAGAATGAGGTGATTGGCATATAATGCACCATGGTACATCATCATTCATATTTACAATGTTCTTTTGCAGGGGGTCTGGAGTACCCTTGTCTTTCACATTTTGGGTCTAGTTAGGAACTGGTTTACCATCTTTCCATTGAGTGGTATAAGGGTAATACTGCATCCTAGGCTGTCTATTGAAGTTGTTTTTATTCACAGGGGGTCTTTTAGCAACATTTGGCTTATTGAAACTAGTGGGATTCATCTTCTTGAGCATTTCTAGAACCTGGCCTATAGTAGGTTCTTCGGGATTTTTTACTATAGGGGTTCTATCACCCTCCCTTTTATTATTGTTCTTAGAATTAAAAAGTTTAGGATCATCCCTCCTACCTAGTTTTCTAGATGCCTTTCTATTATTCTCTATATTTACTGCAACTCTATAGGCATCTCTCAAGGTTTTAGGATCTTTATCCCTCAATTGATAAGCCATTTTGCTATCAAAAGCATTGAAATAGGTTGTAAGACAGACATCTTCATTTATCCTCATGAATTGAAAAAGTTTGTACATACCCTTTTAGAATCTCACATTGAAATCAAATGTGGACTCATTTGGATTCTTCTTAATATTGTTGAACTCGTTCAACATGAATCCCGCATTGGTATTGTCCCCATACTGCTCTTTAAACAACTTTTCCATATCACTCCATGAGGTAATACTGTCATCAAGCAACCTCCTGAACCAATCCCTTGCATCCTCTATTAATGAATGCACAAACAATTTCATTACCATGTCTTCATGTTCAACTTCATAATCATTCAACCTGTCAATGAAATTCCTCAAATGTTCTTCACCAATAACAACATTATTTCTAGAAAACTTAACCACTTTATCCCTTAAATCAAATGATATGGGATGGGGGGCACCAGGAATTCCAGCAAATGATATCTGTCTGTACTTTTCCAGGTATATAGGTTTCTTCTGGAAACCAAGAACATTTGAGTTGCTAGCTATATTAGCTTGACTCAAGGGAGCAGCTTGGGACTGTTGTGGTGGGACAAATGGGACTTGGGTGCCAATATTTGGGGATGAGGTAGGGGCAGATTGGGGTATTCCCTAGGTTGAAATTGTGGGAGCACTAACTGGTGCAGGATTTGCAGGTGGGATAGACAAATTGGGCCATGAAGCCAATGCAGAATTAGACTTTATGAATTGGATTTTCCTTCTAGTTTCTGTAGCTTGAGCTTCATTTTCAACCTTCTCAAGTTCTTTTGCAAGATCTTCCCTCTCTTTTCGAGCCTTCTCAAGATCTAGATCTAACTTCGACATGGAGGGTTGTATAGGTTTGCTTGGTATAGCTTGAGGCTCATTTATTATGATCCCTATAGCCTTGCCTTTCCCTTTATCTAGAGCTTTTGCAGTGGGCTCTATAGGATCAATTTGAATAGGTTTATACGCTTGAACTTGAGCAATAACTTGTTCTTGCCTTCGATTTAGGTGTTTCTCCTGTTCTTGCACTTTAGCTCTCAGATTATCAATATCTCCAAAAACATCCTTATGGAGAGTTGTGGTATTCTCTTCTAATTTTTTATTTTGCTCTTTCAAAGCAGCCATCCTTCTTAATAGAGTATCTCTTTCTATTATGGAATCTAAGGTGGATTTCTCCTTCTCTTTTTCAAGATGAATGCGTTTAGCTTCTTCCTCAACAATCCATTTCTTCAAAAATTCTATCTCAGAGTTCACTTCTTTAGGATCTGCAAAAGTTGCCTCGAAATCATCAGGGTCATCCAGATCTATTAGGTTTGGTTCTACATATGGGGCTGCTCTGGGATTAAAAGGATTATCAGATGAACTCCTAAATCCTAGCCTATAATTTACATCGGTTATAGGATCTGGTCTTAATGAAGCAATTCCCATAGCAGATACGTCCTTCTCTTGAAAAACTCTCTCATCTAGTAATGGGGTACTGAAAATACCTCCTAAGAGTCTTGTAGTTTCGAATTCAGAGCTAAGCGAAGAAGACTCTCTTCCTATTACTGGTTGATAATGGGAATTGACGGATGCATTACCTCTGGGTTTCCAAGTAGGATTTGGATCTGTCTTTTTCTTATTTTGGTTCTTCCTACCACCTTGGGGTAAATCAGTATACATTGATACATCAAGATTGGCTCTCATGTAAGCTCTTTTATTTTTCCTCTTGTCAGCCATATTTACCTTTTGTTACAATAAGCACTAGCTTCAAAACCTTGACTGAGTCGCCACCCTATTTTGGGAAAATATATAATAAGACTTTTAGCTGATCAAAAGAAACTGATACACAAGTAGGAACAAAAATATATGGCACAGACAAACCAATCACGGATTTCATAAGACTGGAACTCTTGCTTGTTTAGATAAGACACATGGATAGGCTGGATACGTCAATGTGTAGCAATGGTACTTGGGCTCTATCTTCTTTAAATTCTCAAGGTTTGACACTAAAAGATTCCCTTATAACCACAAGCAAGACATAGATCACATGACACACATGTGCACAGCAGGACCAAAGAAACTGCAGTACTTTTCACAGAGGTGTTGGATAACTCCCCAGTAGAGTCACCATTTTTTTGGTGTTTTAAATGGTACTAAAACTACTAAGCGACAAAAATCTTAATACCAGAATGACAGTACATACACAATCTAAAGACTAGCCTATTCTTATCAACAATTGCATATGTAAGGTATTTCGACCCAACTTCAACAAAACCACAAATGGTTTTCTACTCTTTTGGCTCTACACAACCAGGGTGGGTATACCCAGGGATGGTTCAAATATGAAACTATTATATGAGGATTATTCTTAGTTTCATTCTGATTCTCATTTCATCCTCAAATATATACATAATTCTTACTAACTTGCCAAAACACATCCCATAAAAAGATATGGCCAAGAAATCTTCTATAGATTTGTAGACGTTTTCAACAACAATGGCTAACCGAAGCTAAAAAGATTTCATGCAGACAAGTGCTGGCCAACTTTGAAGATCTACAAGAAATAAAAGTAAAATTTGATTTGATGATGTATTTGAACAACCATTTGTAAGATACTTCTCTTTCAGCTGAAATAACTTGATCAATGCCTAATCCATTGGGGTTTCAGAGTCTATAGAAAAATTTAAGATCTAATTTGTTGCCTTACAACAAATTGTATCAACAATTCTTATCAGAAATTATCATTCAAAATCTTTTTCAATACTTAAGGAATCTTATCACATTCATCAAAGCTTTTACTTAATCCATTGAATTAACAGCAATGATAGATGGATATAGAACCTAACTAGATTGCATTCAATTGCACAGGCTTTTACTCATACAACATCAAGGTAGCTAAGTATTGGGCAGGAGACAAAATTCAAAAAGAACTGATATGGGAACAGTTCATAGTTTGTATTCTTTCCTTTGAAAATGGTACATCTTTTACAATAAACTCAGAATAGCCTTCAGAAATAAACACAGTTCACTCTATCTTCATGTATTTTCAAAAAATTTTGACAGAGAAACACATTACAAACTTGCCTTCAAAATTTGGACCAAAAACTAGACTAAGCACAATACTTAGAAGAACAAGAATTCGGACCCTTATTTAGCCTTGGGATCTCACTTAATAAGTGTGAGATGCAACAAGCTTAGGGCTAAAGAGATGACATGTGTCCTTCTAAAGACAGGAACCAAATAATAGAAAGGCTAATTACAAAAAACACTTCTTGGCGGGTCCCTTTCTATTATGCTTCTTATTTGTTGAGATACAAATAAAAATGATCTGATCTTACAATCAATCTTCATCCTCAGAGTAAGTAGCCTTGAGGTTTGAAAGTGATGTGTTGTCTTCAGTTACCTGTAAATTTACTTTAACCTGGGGAGTCTTTGTGTCCTCAGTATTAACTTCGGGGGTGATTGTTACTTTTTCACCTTCTTCCTCATCATCTTCTGATATTTGTTCTAGAAACTAATTTTTCCATTTATTAAAAGCATCATCATCTGGCCAATCAAAGCTCAGAACTTCTCTTTGTATCATTATTAAGGAATTTTCTTTTTCTTCTAAAACATCAAATTCTTTCCCCTTATCAGTATAAAATAACTGTACTTTTACTAGTTCCTCATTAGTCTTAGCCCAAAACCAGTGGCCAGTCTCACTCACGATGTTTATCATTCTTTCATTTAATAATTCATCCATCTCCCTTTTCCACTTTTCTTTTTCTTTTAGCATATCCACAGATTCTAAAGCACAAGGAAAAAGTGTGAAATTTTCAGCAATGTATTGGGAAAAGAAGAGTGTTAATCTTCTTTGTAAAGAATCCCTTTCATCATCAAAATTCTCTAGCTTATTTAATAAATAAAAAATCTTCTCAACTTGACGATAGGGCATTTGAACTATAGATATACATATAATTGTAATATCATTATTTCTCTCCCTCCATTTCTATGCAAGAAGAGTTAGCTTATCCTTATCCCTATTCAATTCATCCATGAGGGCTGTAATTTTGGCCAACTGATCAAATAATTTTGACCATTGTATTTTATCCCTCAAATATATTATACCCTATTTCAACTTTTCTTCATATTGATTTCTCAATTCTATCTACAACTCATGCAATTTTGTTTTTTCTGCTTCAAAGTCCTCTGCAGTATGGAATTGGGGCCTTTCAGAGGTGTCAGGTATTTCAATGATAGGTATTGATCCAACAAATTACTGTGAAGGGTATGCAATTCTAAGTGTACTGGATTCTCCCACCTTTCTTTTCCCAAGTATCTTCTCCAATTGAGATACCTTGTTTTCCAGCTCAATTCTCTTTTTTACTTCTTGATTGTAGGCATCCACCACTATTTCATACTTATTCTACAAATCAGTCATTTCTTTTTCTTCTCTTTCTGCAGTGGCCAAGGAAAATTTAGAATAGTCCACATTCATGTAGGGTGCCTGTACATTTGAAGTATCAGCGACCCTCCTCACAATGATATTCCCTGTTAGTCCTGAATCATTAGGCTGTAATGGAGTAGTCCTGGATCCTCTTCTTAGTGACCACATAACAAGGGAAGCTTGATCATTACTGAATGTTGTCCCTAAGAATTCCTTTTTATCTGGATCCTGTAATCCTAAATTATTTGACACAGAATTAAGGCATTAGCAATATCCCAATTGGGCAATAATAAAATATTTGCATTTTTCACCATCTGTCTACCCTCGTCAGGGGTTATATTTTGGAATTCTTGTATTATTTGTTCTTTTATTTGATTCTGAATGGAGGCTTCATCCATTTCTGGATGCTCTACTTTCATATTCCTATACCTTTGTTCAAAAATGTGCATGTTTTCCCTCCATGCAAATTGATGGAAAGCCCTAGATTTTACAAAACTACTATCAGACAAAAATTGCTGACTGACCTGCTCCAAAATAGGGTCTAATTCCCTTCCTCTGAAATCTGCTACAATCAATTCAAAACTTGGCATAGGAGGCTCCTGGGGGTTCCCTTCATCGATTTGTGGTTGAGTAACAAAAACTCCTCCTTGCGACCCCATTTGTTCAATTTGCTCATTGGTGAGCTACTCTTCCTCAATTCTCATTGGAGTTTGGGAAGGCGAGTAACCTTCATCATGGGATTCCTCTTCCCTTATTATTTTTCTTCTTTTGGGAGAAGGTTTAGGGGGTCTTTCTTCAAGGATAGTACTAGTAGATTCAATTACCTATTTTTCTTTGTTTACAATGGGCATCTGCTCCCGAATAACAGTATATCCTATCCTCTTTCAGACAACCAGTGGACCTACCCCTATGTTAGGGGTGAAACCCAATTTCCTCATAACTTCTCTGGCTTTATCTAGAAAAGAATCAATAAAATGTTGTTTCTTTTCATTCATTACCTCCATTATTTATGAAATTCTACTCATGAGCTTATTTATCCTATCTGCATTATTTGTAGCATTACTAAGAGGACTGTAATCTTTGTCAAAACAATTAATGAATTCCAAAACTTTTGAATAGACTCTCCATTTTTCTTTCTTTGTTTCTTGTTCCTAGAGAGAATATTCATTCCTTATTATATCTTCAGGGAAATAGAATTCATTCTGACTTGGACGAAGCTTGATCCTATATCTAAGAGCAGAATTAAAGAAGTCTTTTGTGTCACAAAAATGAGCATTAGATACTGCCATCTTATACTGATCCAAAAATTTGTAGAGGAAGATCCACCTTTCTTTAGTGATTACAAACTGGTGAGCTATAGTGCAAGTAGGAAAAATTGATCCTGTTCCCCTTTTGTGCAAAAAGGTCTCCTCCACTCCTCCCAACTACCATAAAAATTTAGCTACCCCTACCTTTAAATGTACCTGATAGGGTAGTACATGGGGTGTCCCTTTGAAACCATAGACCCTAATGACAGTTGAGACTAGATATGGGATGATATCTCCCCAATTATGTGACACTTTTAAACTGTGGGGTCTATCCATAGGCCTAACAAGATGCATTAGTGCCTTAGGAATTCTGGGATTGTCACTTAATATGAGGCATCTTAGTTTAGAAGAAAAATGCCTATCAAATCTAACAAAACTAGCATTTTCTGCCTCCCAAGTCATGTCTACACTCCATAATTGAACTGGTAGTGCCTCCCCCTCTTGTTCCCTATTTAAAACCATTTCTTTAGCGAAATATGTAGCCCCTTTAAAAAGAAACATATGAATCAATAGGGAGTACTGACCCCAAACCTTTTCCACCTTGCCCTTTGTAATCCACACTAATCCATTGTGAATCTCATTAGCCAGGTAGGATGCAAAATCAAAAAATATTTCTACACCGAAAGAAGAGATTTGGGTGATCATATACATGAAGCTCACTGGAATAAAGTCTTCTTCACCCTCTTCGAAGACTCTGCACAGGGTCCTGTATATTTCTACTACCCTGGCATTAAAGCATGATTTCTTGAAAGGTTCTTTAGAAGATGATGTTATTGTTGGTAGGTTTCCAATTTTTTCTATGTGGGCTTTCAATGCACCTTGTCTAACTATATCCCTTTTGGACATATATTCTTTTTCTAACTCTATCAAATTAATGGGCACATGATACATGGTGAGAGGTCCCAGACTAAAAACCTTCCTAATTTCTTCTAGACTGATGGTAATTAAAACCTCACCATCCATTCTTCTCACTACCTTAGTGGCTGGATCATAGCTTTTCTCTACAATTTCAAGCAGGTCATAATCCATAAACACACTGGGAACAACAAGCTTCCCAAGATCAAAATTCCATATATTGGCATAAGGGGCATATAATTTCCTTTCTGTGAACCATTTTTTGAACATACTCAAACCAATTTGAGAAGTCTGAGCATCCTAAACCCAATCACCCTTATCATACAGTCCATCAGCTATTCCTAGCCTAGGGTTCAATGAAGTTAAGCTCTTAACTTGTGCAGTCTCTATATTAGACTCAGGAAGCAACTCAAGCAAATCATCATGCACATTCCTATCCAAATAATTTACTGCACCTGAAAATCCCTTCTTCGGAGGCATCTTGGACTTTTTTTTTACAGAACTGGAAAGCGTACGAGGATTATGGTAGTATTACTTACTTGAATTTTGTCTTTGTTTTCCTCTGTATTTTTGCAAACTTTCCGCGAACAGACAACTTCACAATTTCTACCAGGCTTTGGCACACTTTCCTTTAGTAATTGCTTCTGCACAAGAATGTCTTCAAATCTTTGCTTGCGTAACATGAAACTGATGAAATATCTCTGTATTATACTCTATTTTTTCTCACGGACGATGCTTTCATGTCTAATTAATACAAGGAGTGGCACTACATTCTGTGTTTAAAACTGCACCGTCGATCTTTAAAGATCCTACGATCATGTGATATGGAGAGAACAACTAGGAGTTGCATTTGACATGTCAGTCACTTTACCCAATGAGAACTTACCACGTATATCATTCTTTCCTTGATGGCACTTGTATCTAGACCCATTGACATCTAAGGACACATACCAGCATGTCGCTACTTCGTTATGCATAAAAAACAAGCATCTTGCCATAGCGAAGCAGCGACAATCGTCAATCTAATTCAGAATCAATCAAATGATATGCTACTGGGCTTGCTTAGAAAGAAGGTGGTGGGCCCTATTCACTATGTCACTATAATTATCTCCCTCGCAACTCTTCGTAGCAAGAAGGCAACAGCCGTTGATCACATACTCAATCAAGGGTGAGGAAACTGCGCGGGGTCTTCTTATTCATACTCACTATGTCGCATGGCTTAAAAAATATGCAATTTTGCATAGTGAGGTGGCGAGGACCGTTGATTCCATTCCAAGCTGATGTTTAGGATCTCTTTGCACATTCGATCAGAAAGGCATTAATGAAAACAAACATCTTTGCATAGTTGTTGCTTGTCAAAAATTTACTGTAGTCCTAATTATCATTCCATGTCACCAAAGGTCACCGCCGATCTTTCTTTTTTATGGGGCCTCACTACTTCGCTAATGGTGAAGTATTTGATTTTTCTGATAGTGAGATAGCGAGCTCTGGCATTTTAATGAATTCCATACCGAAAAATGCAAGGGGCAGAAGATAATAATTTCTCTTACTTAAACTGCTTCTGACAATGGCACTTATGACTTGTCACACCACCTGGTGAAGTCAAGGCACCGGAAAAATGCAACATCACCACCCCTTCAGACTTTACGAGGCCTCGCTACTTTGCTAATAGTGAAGTGTCTGATGTTTTTGATAATGAGGTGGCGAAGCATCGAAAAAAACATCATTCTGGCTCTTATTTCAGATATCCTGTTGGGTCCTCTTTCCTGTTTGGATGATAGTTGCAACGTGTACCTGCACAATAAATCATTCAAAAAATAAAGCTTTGACCACCGTATCTTCACTTTGCGATCTTGCCTCGTAAAATACTCAGCATTCGCTACCTCGCATGGCTTAAAAAGCATGCAATTCTTCATAGCGAGGTAACGACATTGGTAGATCTACTTGGATCTGACAGTTGGAAAGATTGAGAAAAAAGGGGATCTCGGGGAAACAAAAAATAAAAGGGATAGAATATTCATCTCACTTGAAAATTCAAAAGTTTCACGCCTGACAGTTTATGAATAGATAGAACATAGGGTTTTCATGAGTTTTTTCTTATGGATGGATTATCCAGAAACCCTATGTTTCACTTAGAAATAAAAATTTTGACTTTTCTATAATTTAACAAAAACCTCTGTTCCACAAAAAGTCAGACCAACAAGTCATTTGTCTATTGTTCCATTTGGCACCTGTATTTTTCTCTATTATTTCCCTTTTTTCACTTAACAGGGTCTTTGGCTGATCTAGGATTGGTATACTAGTAACCCTATGAACAGTTTTCTTGGTAAATTTTACTGGCCCTAACTCTAACCAAAAAGCTCCATCATGTATTCGACTCAAAATTATCTGTACCCATTCTTTTTTGAAAATAGTAAAAAATGCTAGGGTTTTGGTCAATCCTTTTCTTTCTACTATTGAAAACTCATTTTTTAGTACTTTGTTTTCACACAGTTTGTTATATGCATTATGAATTTCTAATTCTCCTATGGCTAAATTTTGCAATTGTAACATCTGCGAACATCTTGTACCATAAAAACTTTATCTGAAATAACTGATAATGCTCCTGCAAGATCATTCTTGTATGCTACTTCTAGAATGGGCTTAAATTCAGGTTGTTTTACTTCGTTACTAACCAACTAAACTTCATGACTCTTTAAACCCTTGGTGGTTCTTGACCCAAATGCCATTGTTTTCCAAACTAGGGTTTATAATTCAAACAAGTTTATAAGTCCTACGTAGCTCGAAACTTAAGTAAAATACCTTAAATCGATGAAATTTGTCTTGAGTCGCTGTTGAAATCTTTTATGAATGGCTTTTGAGCTGTTCTTGATCTTCTCCGCTCCTTTTTCGGCTTTGCTTCTTGTTCGAATGGTGAGAAAATAATCAAAAATTGGATTTATGTACCCTTCAAAATAGAGTAATAAATGCTTAGTACGCTGCCAACTATCTACTCAGCTCTTGAAAGGTTTTGTCATAACTTGGCTCCCATTATGTTTTACTTTACTCGGCTCCTATTGATATTTCATAGCTCAGCATCAACTATTAACTCAGTTGTTGTTAGCAACTCGGCTCCTAAAGAAAATTTTGACATATTTTCACAAAGTTCTCAATTTTGAATTAGCATCTTTATTTATGTTGATTTCTTTTTTTTGTAGTACTTACACATCTTGGGACTGATTTATGATGTAACTTGGTTTATCAATCCCTCACACTTATTCTTTACTTAATTTGATGAAGTGTGATCACTTGACCTATTAGGTGAAGTGATCTTTGTATTTGATGTGCAAGACTCTTCTTTCTTCCTCCATGTCTTATTCATTTCACTTCTGATGTGTTCAACATTTATCTTTGCCTTTCCATTGCTGAACTCAGAACTTGATGCCTTTGACCTTGTTGGGCAATTCTTGCTGACATGACCATTTTTTAAGCAACTGAAACATGTGGTTTGACTCAACCATCTTTTTTAGTTCCCTCTAAAATGTGTTCTTATGCAATTTTGTGGGATATGTCCATATTCTTGACAATAGTGACAGTTGTTCCTAGTGTTGTAATCCCAAAATTCATGGTTTGATGTCTTTGTTGGCTGATTTACTGTCCACATAGGTTTTGATCTGCATTCAAATGCCCTATGTCCATATTTTTGGCAATTATAACAATGTCCATCAAATCTTTGAGTCCTTGTAACATTGGATTTGCAATTTTGAGTCATATGTCCTTGCATGTTGCACTTGTGACAAAAACTTTTGGATATTTTTGATTGATTGAATCTTCTACTCCTACACACATTAGCTGTGTGTCTTCTTATTACAGAAATGACAAGTGGGTTTTGAATTCTTACCTTTATCACTTCTTTGTTCAGCACTCTTTGATGATTCTCCAACTTCAGTGCTATTGTATCCTAGTCCTAATGTATCATGGGTAGATTTTGGTGATTTCAGCAACTGTTCAAAATATTTGATTGCTTCACTTGATTTTTTGAGATTCTTTGCTACCTCTTTTTCCCTATTTAATTCATTCTGCATTTGTTCATTTTGCATCTTCAAGGTAGAGATCTCAATATCCTTTACATTAAGTTCATGATGAAGGTTCATCATTTGTGCAAGTGTATCCATCTGCATGTTTGAGATTCTTGTCAGTTCAGTACATTTTTCTTCAAGTCTGTTTGCAAGATTCCTTTTGTCATTTTCCATCATGACCTTATCATCAACTACTCTTTCCTTTTGTTCAGTAGTTTCACATATCATTATAGCCTGTGATTCATGTTCCATCTTGAGAGTTCTTATTTCTTCTTCTTGAATTTTATTTTTCTCCATCAGTTCTGCTATTTTTGCATCAGACTCTTTAGTGTCTCCACTGGAAAATATGTTGGTGGTGTCAATCTCCTTGTACTATATATCATTTTCAGCTATGGCTAGATCCTTCCTCTTTTTTAATGAGTTTCTCAATTTGTTTCTGAATTCCTCCAGGCTATGCAAAGCAAGTTGTACATCTATCACCTGATTTTCAATGATCTTTCCAAGTTTGAAAGCTTCTATCTTCAAATCTTTTCCCTCCAAGCTGTTAGGCTTTTCCTTGTGAGAACTTGGCTAGCTCTAATACCAATTGTTGGAATATTCAAATATGGAAAGAGTACTTATGAGAGGGAGGGGGGTGAATCATAAGTATCATACTTTAGCAAATAAAATTTTAACTGAAAGTAAATTGTATGCATGTAAATATAACAAATATGCATCAATAACTCATAACATTGGAATTTTGGTAACCCAGAAACCCTCTAGGAATAAGAAGGTAAAACTGGGGTGGGGATGATACCCACAAAAATTATTGCAGCAATATAGTTCAACCACTTCTGATGGTTTGCCCTGTTAAAGGCTTTACACTGTGTTAATAGTGACGTGGTTAGAGGATTTGCAAACACTTAACATGAAGTGTCACTCGGTTAAATGATTTTAATCACCTAATCAAAGGTTCTTATAAAATAGCTGTAAAGCTAACCTATCACCATAGGAATTTTATTCTAATACAATTGCTAGAGAGTATTAGATGCAATAAACCTGACTGATTACAATCCTTGATTGCAAATTGCAGGCACTTGTTATGCTTTCTCTGATCTGGATCCTTTTTACGATCTGAATAATCCTCACTTCTAAAAATATAACTCCTTCTGAACCCTTGTAAGTCTTCTCACACCTCTTATCTTATTCCTCATTTCACTTTACAATCAAGTTTCGTCTTCCTTATAAAGACATTTGAAAGTTTAGGGTTAGGTATGGATCTACGATTCACATTCAATCTTCATTTTCTATTCAATACTTATCTTTTGCTGATTGGTTGCATGCCTTTAGTTTTTTCTATTGGCTGCATGCAAATTGCATAGGAAAAATAAAATATTCGATCTTATCATTCAATCCTTCGAGATTTACCTTCTGTCGGCTGCAAAAACTGTTTGCATCATAGTTTGTGCAATTCTAGCCTTTTATGTTGTTCTACTGAGTTAGTCAGCTCCTGAAGTATTTTTGATACTTGACACCTACTATTTTCTGGATAGCTTGGCACTTGAATAAAAATTGTATCACTCAGTACATGTTGCGCTCGACACCCGTTGTCACTCGGCACTTGTTGTCACTCGACACTAACTCTTGATCTTGGTTAAGTGTATTGACACTCAGTTGTCAAATTTATTCTTTAAGCTAACAACATTTTTTTGAAGTATGACCTATCTTACCAAAGTGATTGCAAGTAGTTCTTTGATTCTTTTGAGCTCCTTGCTTGGATGATTCTCCTTCTTCTGTATATCCAATTCCTAATTTTCCTTTTTGTCTATAGAGATTTTTCTCATTCAATTGATTTATGTCTACTTGGGATTTCATCATTCTTTTATTGATTTATCTTTTAGAGTTTAGTTCATTCTGTAATCTTTTATTTTCAATCTTAGGCTCATGATTTCTTCATTTGCATTAGAGAGTTGATCAATGAAGTCTACTTGTTAAAGGGATAGGTGTTAGATTTCATTGTTCTTTCCTACTATCTCTTCTCTTATCTTATTTTTTTCTTGCATAACTTCACATAATCTTACTAACTGAATTTCTTGCTCTCTTCTTAGTTTTCCTACTTCATCTTGCAGTGAACCGTTCTTTTCTAGGAGTTCTTTGCTTGCTTCATTGGCTTCATCTGGATTTCTTGAATGAAGGTCTTCAATTCTTTCTTCAATGTAGAGATGATCATTTATTTGAATTGCAAGCTCTTTTCTTCTTTTTAGGGATTGAGAGAGTTGCTCCTTAGTTTTCTTGAGTTGGACAATAGCCATTTCCAAATATAGCTTCTCATTGTTAATAGCCTTGTTAAGTTTGAATGTATCCATGGCCTTTGATCTTTGCTCAAGCTATCAAAATTTTCTCTGAGAACCACAAAGCTCTAATACCAATTGTTGGAAATATTCTTAAAGGCTAAGTTACTAAGAGCGGAGGGGTGAATTAGTAACTTCTAAAACTTTTAAAACTTTAATCCAATTAGCACTTAATCTAATATGAATATTCTAGTCTAACTATATGCATGATAAACTAAAAATATGAAAGCATACATAACACTTTGACACAAAGATTTGGTGACCCAAAAACCTTCCAAATAGAAAGTAAAACTAGGGTGGGGATGATCACTACAAGGTTTAGTACTATAGTATAAAGTTGTCCTATTAAGGCTTACATTGATCACTTCTAATGATCTACCCTATTAGGAGCAATAAGGACTACTAGGACCACCTTGTTAAAGGATTTACAAACATACAATGAAGTATGCACCTGGTAAAGAGATTTTCATAAGACTATTAGCTCTACCTTGTTAAAGGATTTGATTGATCCACATGTTAAGGTGAAGCAGTAGCTAATCTCTAATCTACAACTTGGTTTGTTGAATGATATTCCTTTAAGTGTATAAATCACCTTGCTATGATAGATGAATCTTTGTTGCTCTTTATACTATTGTAGCCTTTGTAATTCATATTTTCTACTCTTCTCTAATGGTCACATTAATTTCATACTCATACTCACATTCCTTAGATGTGATACAATATATTACATATATACCAATCCAATTATAAAATTACAAAGTTGGCTAGAATACAAGTTTACACAATTATAACAAAGTTGGCTCAAATGTAGACACTAGAGTTCTGAAGACTAACTCGATAAGGTTCTGATACTTGGCATCAACTGTTAATGCTCGGCATCATCATGCACTTGGTAGACATAGAAGCTCCATCCATACTAATCACTTCCAAGTAGTCTTGAACTCAGTCTGTACTGGTGATTTAGCAAGTACTGTGAAACTTGTCATATAAATTGAATCACTTGTTTATCACAACATAGCTCAGTAAACACTATCACCTTGATCTCGGTAGAAACTGAGTCACTTGGTTAAAATTAAGTAGCTTGGTTAATACTAGGCTTGCATCACATTAACTACAAACTTAGTAAGTACTACATAAGTTGATTTGCACTGTTGATCTTCACACTAACTGTAACTGCTCGATAAACACTAGAATTTGTCCAAAGGACTTGGTAGCAACTATAGAACTCAGTAACAATTGAAATGCTTGGTAAACCTTGTTATCTATACAATAAGCTTGGTACATACTTACAATCAAAATAATTATATGTCACTAATAAAAAACTTGACTAATATGTCAGCAGACTTAGTCCTAGAGACTAGAGAGAAAAGGCCCCAGGAAGGCCTAGAAGGATGCATAAATGAAACTTGGAGATAGCAAACTAATATGGTCAAAAGGGCACAAAAGTGACACCTAAAATACCATATCAGAAGGAGAAAGTTGATAATGAATAATGAATTGGAAGGGGAGAAGAGAGAAAGAGACATTGAGCACAGGTCCATCCATTCTCCAAGATAAGAATTATGGAAAGGGTGCTAAAAGGTCTTAAAATTCAAGTGTGTCCATTTTAAGATGGTACATTTAGCTCCCACTTTGGTTAAATTATGATTTTATTTGAACTCATGGTAAATTAGATCAAAATAAAAAGATGATCTTATCAAAACTTAGGAGACAAGGAGATCATCAAGTTAGGAAAAATGCATACATTTGAAGATAACTTAGAAAGTATACCAACACATAAAGGCTAAAGTACTTTAAGACATTCTCAAAATTTGTACTTTCCCCTAAAAAACTTGAGTATTCATCAAATCCCAAAATCATAATAAGAGGTGATGAGGCTAATTATTGCCTCTATCTTATGATAATTTTAATACTTTGTTTTAATACCACCAAGACATTTGTGGACTTATGTTTATATGAACTAATGAGTAAAATCTAAAATAGAACCATCAACCCATGGGTAGATAGTATATCATATTTTTAAAATATTATATATATAATACAATATTTCATATAACCATCAAAATGTGTGTTCTAATATTTGGATTTAATTTGATTATGCTTATTTGCTAATATCTCTACATTATAACTAACTTGTTAGCAAGGGAAGCTAAAGATGGTCGAAAGCATTTAAGGGAGAACATTGAAGATGTCTGATGACATTAAAGAAGAAAATGTTAGGGTTCAGCCATGGTGGAGTGGAAGAAGTCGTAAGGTACTAAAAGACACAACCACTACCAAGGAGGAGCTATGAAGAATTGCTATATTTTCTCTTCATTCACTATTGTGTCAAATTGGTTGCTCAGACTTTATTACTCATACCATGAACTGTTTCCTTCTTTCCCTCTGATGGATTTGCAGTTAGTTTGTTTTTCTTTCCTATTTTAATAAATGTCAATCCTCTATTTATAGGGATCAGATCATTGGTGTTAGGAGGTTAGAAGAAAGTTTATAAAAAGAAGCTATTGACTCTTGCAATGAGTTGTTCTTATAGTTTTATGTATCATTCTCATGTAATGAATTTTTAGAACATAATGAAATAGCTCTTGGTTTACACTCTATGTTAGTAAATTAGCAGAAGTTGACCAAGGGGACCTTCTTGGAAGGTGGATTAGATTAGAGTACTATATATATATTTTCAGTATTTCTAGTATTCTAGGTAGAAGTTATAAGTTCCTTCTTGCAACATCATACTTTGTGAGTGTTCCTACAACACTTGTAAGAACATTTATAGTGGATGAATTGAGTTGGAATATAAGTTAGAATTTAATTGTATTTCCAATATTAGTTTCAGTGAAGAGTTAAGTGTGTTAGTTTCTTGCAGCACTAGTGTAGGTTCTTTCCTTTCATTTTACTTTTCTATAGCATAAACATAATGACTCATTAAGAAACCTAGTGCACATATTATGCTGACAATTTCAAGTATATGTCCTTGGGTTGAAAAATTAAATGCACCTCATGGTGGGGAAAATAGTCCTTAGATTGAGCATACTATTCCTAAGTATGGCCTTGGGCATGATTATTATACATGTATTGTGAGGTGGATCTTTTCTGGCATAGTTGTCAGGATGGTGTCAAGCTAGGAGCATTTTTGAGTCATAGTTCTTAATTCAATTTTTTATTATAGAAATTTGCAGTCCTAAAACTTTCTTCACCAGTGTGAAAAATTTAATTGCATGCATCGAAGAGGAAGACAATGAGATTAATATGGTAGCTTTCTTTCATGGGAGTCTGTTAATTTCAATGAAGATATTGAAGAACAAGAAGCTAAGTTTCCTTTTGACGACACAAGCCCTATTTTTCCAAAAAATTCATCCTCAAGAGAAAAACATATAGATACAAGTGGTCTTCAATCTTTTGCTGAAATTTTGTCTAGTTTCATTATAGTATTGATCCAAATCCACTAGTTGTTAACAATCTAGTACTCAATGTTCCTTTTCAATAGCAACCTCATAATATAATACCTCTAGTAATGGCATAACCTACTTTTCCATTTCCTCTCCCAAGTCTCATAAATAATGCTAATCTCAAGAATATACCTATAGCTGCTCTTCCAAAGTTCTATGGCCTTGCAACTAAAGACCTTGTTACTTTCTTCTTTGAGTTTGACATAATTTTTTGTAGCTTTGACTACAACACTGATGCCCATAAGCTCAAGTTATTTTCAGCAACACTAAAAGAATAAACTCTATGATGGTTCATGGGCTTAGGAGTCAATGCAACAAGGACTTGGGATAAAATGCAAACCTTATTTCTGGATAAATATAAAGATTAATGGAAAGCATCTAGTTCAAGAGAAGATGACATCTTCAGGATATCACAAAAGGAGGAAGAAATATTGGAAGACAATGTTTCATGTTTCTTGTATACACTACAAAAGAACCCTCAGCATGTATTATCTAAGGATTCAAAAAAGCTAGTCTTTTTGAGAGGTGTGCATGATATTTGTCTAGAAGCACTAGACTTGATGGTTGGTGGTGATGTATATCAATATTCTTGGGATGATATCAAGAAAATATGTCAAAACTATTCAAGGTCAACTATGAAGAAAGGCTGAGGACCTTGGTCCACAGTCACTAAAGGAATCAGTTAGGGTATTTCAAATCTTGAGATATCTAACCTACCATTAGATTTCAAGTAGGACATTATAAATGATGTCACTACACATCTCAACACAATGACTACAAAGAAGAAGCATGTAGAAGTTGAATCATAATTTTTCAAGTACTATCCTCATTGCCACAAATAGAAGCAATAATGAACATGTAAACCAGTAGCCAACTTGGAGAACCAACATTTTCTGACTGATTATATGAGGATAGATAGGGACAATGATCAAGTGTTCTTTGTTTCTCAATGTCGACAATGCACCTCGAGACAAGGTATGCCTTAAGATCCTCTACAGTTTTCAAATCCTTATAATAATCTAAGGTAGGAGCATCCAAAGGTATAAGGGCAATCCTGTGTCACCCAAAAAATGTACTTAGACTTAGTTTTTGTTTCATGTGTTTTCATTTTTAGATACCCATTTGCGTCAAATAAAGGTCCCAACTCTCACAGTTCCACTATCAGTGTTCTAGGATAGAGTATTTGAACACTTTGGGATACGTGTAAATGCTAAAAAAATAGGAGTATGTAATTGAGCCATCATTTTGGTGAACTAGGATCTGTAAATTGGCCAGATGAATGTAATTGCAATTTTGAGCATTCCAAAACAAGAATCAAGTCAAAAGGCCCTACGGTTTGAAAGTTATCGCAGTTTTTCAATTTTTGGAGACCTCCTAAGAATGCTTCAAATTCAGGTTAGGGGCATTAAATGACCTGAAAAAGGGACAAAAAATGGTGAACAAGTGGATCTAGTCCATAGGGCTATAGAGCACTTCAAGATCTTTCCAAAAATGTAAACGGTTTGTCAATCGAAGCTACGGTTCAAAAGTTATGCCTCCCGAAAGTTCAGTTATCATTTTTGGATTCTTCTAGATTTGCACCAACTTCTAACGTGACTTCTAGAGCCTTCTACTTGGTTGGTGGATGCCTACTAGCACTTTCTAGAATGTACTCCTAGTTCTTAACCCTCTGAGGTCTATTTAAAGACATTTTTGGCATTGTAAAAGGCAGTTTGGAGTGGAATTTGAGAGGAGGTCCCAAAAGGAGAAATTATCTCTAGTTTTGTGCCATTGTAAGCCCTTAGGGCATGTTTTGAAGTCTATTTTCTCTGTACTAAATGTACTAGCTTATTTTCATAGTTAATACAATTTCCCTTTTCCTGTTGTGTCCATTCTGTACTTGGGTTGTGTCCCCATCAAGTGGTATCAGAGCTAGTTTTCTTAAGTGTGTAGACAGAGTGCCGACTGTGAGGCAGTTTGCACCAGGACTATGTGGTTGTGGGTTTGAGTTAAGAAGATGCCTCCATGAAGAGAGTGTCGTGGAAGGGTCAGAGCTCTTAATCCTGAGGAGGTTAGAGCCCTCCAAAGGTAGGTACAAGCATTGTAGGAGGAGCTCCGTATAGGAACAAATGTTGTTGCAGGTGATGATAGTGAGGATGACAATGAAAAAGAAAAAATTTGACCAGAAGGGGAATTTGATGGGGAAGTTCTAAATCAAGCAGAGGAAAGGCTTTTTAGGTCCATTACTAAATTTGGGAAAAGACCTACAATTGATGTGAGTGTATTTTCAGGAAATTTGAAACCAGATGAGTTGATCGACTGGATCAATGAACTGGAAGAATACTTTGAGTATGAGGATATCAGGGACACAGATAGGGTTAAGTTTGCAAAGGCCAAACTGAAAGGCCATGCTAAAATCTAGTGGCAAGAGGTTCAATTGGAAATAAATAGAAGAGGAAAGGAGAAGATCACAAGGTGGGATCGCATGGTGGACAAATTAAAGAAGCAGTTCATTCCTATGGACTATGAGCTTGATTTGTTTAAGAAGATGCATGGGCTAAAGCAAGCAAGAAGATCAATCCAAGAATATACAGAGGAGTTTTATCAACTTTTGATTAGAGCAATTCATGTAGAAGCAAATAAGGAGAAGGTTTCTCGTTATATCAGTGAGTTGCAACCTAGCATCTAGGAGGAATTAAGTTTGGTAAGAATGACCAGTGTTGAAGAGGCATACCAATTTTCCCTATGAGTTGAAGAGAAGCTGAATAAGAGGTTTGAAGGGAGACAAAGAGGGCATAGCCAAGGAGGAAGGGGAAGTGGTAGGTCATTTTCAAGTCGAAATGAAACCCAAAAGAAAAATGAAGATGTGGGTACTAGCAAGAACCAGAGGAATGAGAGTTTCAACCGCTCCCGTGATCAAGACTTTGGAAATCAAAGAGGAAGAGGTATAGGACATGGACAAGGAAGAGGAGGCTTCTATGGTACCTATTTCCATTTCAATGAAGAAGGTCATCATGCCTTTGAATGCCCTCAATGACAAGGAAGGATAGATAGGAGAGCTGAGGGTCAAGCTAGGGTTGCTCATGTGGATGAGGATGCACAGTCATCACATTCAGAGGATACAAAAAGAGGAGAGACCTTGGTAAATGAACAAGTCCTATTAAGTGGTGAGATTGAACCAGGACAAAGGAGGAGTTTGTTTCATACCAGGTGCAAATGTGAGGAAAAATGTTGAGATGTGATCATTGATGGTGGTAGCACTGACAACTTGGTGTTAGAGGAGATGGTCTCTAAGCTAAAGCTCAAGAGGGAGAAACATCCCCAGCCCTATCAAATTGCTTGGGTGAAAGATGATCATAAGGTCCTGGTAAGTGAACAATGTCTTGTAAAATTCAAAATTGGGAGTTACCATGATGAAGTTCTCTGTGATGTTATTCCAATGGATGTTTTCCATCTATTGTTGGGTAGACCATGGCAGTTTGATAGACATGTAGTACATGATGGTCATGCAAACACATACTCTCTAACAAAGGATGGAGTTCACCAAAAATTGAAGCCCATGAAAAAGGAAGGTGAAAAGGTATGTAGTAGTGCTAGAATTTTTCTTGTTGATGGAAGAAAGTTTTTAGATGGAATGAAACATCAACGTATGTGCTATGCTTTGATTCCTAGGAAAGATAAAGAAGGTAGTAGTGAAATACCACTTGAAGTTTCAAATTTACTAGGTGAGTTTGGAGATATTATCTCTGATAATGTTCCAGAAGGATTGCCCCCAGTAAAGAAAATCAGTCATCAGATAGATCTAATTCCAGGAGCTAGTTTTCCTAACAAGGTTGCTCACAGGATGACTCCTACTGAAATAGAGGAGCTAAATAGATAGGTTCGGGAGCTATTGAGGAAGGGCTTGATTTAGGAGAGACCGATTCCATGTGTAGTACCTGTAGTATTGGTACCAAAGAAGGATGGAGAGTGGAGGATGTGTACAGACTCTTGAGCTATAAATAGGATAGCCATCAAATATCAGTTTCCTTTGCTAAGAATGGGTGATCTTATGGACTGCTTGAGTGGAGCTCAGTACTTCACAAAGATAGATCTCAAGAGTGGTTATCACAAGATATGGATTCGAGAAGGAGATGAGTGGAAAATAGCCTTCAAGACCAAGGAGGGTCTTTATGAGTGGTTATTCATGCCCTTTGGATTGACGAATGCCCCAAGCACCTTCATGCGGCTTATGAATGAGGTACTTAAGAAGTTCTTGGGAAAATTTGTTAGTGTCTATTTGGATGATATTTTAATTTTCAACAAGACTTTGGAAGAACATTTATTGCATATTTGTAGTGTCCTTGAAAGGTTAAGGGAAGAGAAACTGTTAATTAATTTGAAGAAGTGTATCTTTGCAAAAAGGGAGTTAGTCTATTTGGGGTTTGTTATATCACCTGAAGGTCTCAAAATGGATCTAGAGAAGATAAAAGCCATCTTGGAATGGCCTACTCTAAGGTCTGCTACTGAGGTAAGATCATTTCATGGTCTGGTTAGTTTTTACAGGAAGTTTATTAAGAATTTTAGTGGTATATGTTCACCCCTAACTAACACAATAAGAGGGGATAGAAAAGAGTTCAAATGGACTGCAACAGGTGCGAGAAGTTTTGAATTGCTAAAGAAGAAGGTGACAGAACAACCTGTGTTGGCACTTCTAGATTTTAGAAAGGTGTTCCGGGTGGATTGTGATGCTAGTGGTAGTGCTATTGGGGCTGTATTGAGCCAAGAAGGTAAGCCTATTGCATATTTTAGTGAAAAATTGAATGATGCAAAGAAGAAGTATTCTGTTTACGATCAAGAGTTCTATGCAATAGTTCAAGCTTTAAAAAAATGGAGGCATTATTTATTGCCAAAGGAATTTGTTTTGTATACTAATCACTAGGCATTACAATACCTAAATAGCCAAGGTAAATTGAATCAGAGGCATATGAAGTGGGTAGAGTTCTTGCAGAGCTATACATTTGTGTTGAAACATAGAAGTGAAAAATCTAACAGGGTTGCAGATGCACTAAGCAGGAGATAGTTGTTGCTTACAGTAATGCAGGTTGAAGTAGTTGGATTTGATGAACTCAAGAATCTATACCCTGAAGATCTTGATTTTGCTAAAGCATGGAAAGCTTGTAAAGAGCCTATTGCTGTAGATAGAACTAAGTGGTTAGACTATCTGATTCAGGATGGTATGTTATTCAAGGGCAGCCAATTGTGCATTCCAAGGAGTTCCATAAGGGAAAATCTGATTAAAGAGAAACATAGTGGAGGGATGGTAGGACATTTTGATTGAGATAAGACCATTGCCATTCTTAGAGAACATTATTTTTGGCCTCAAATTTCACAAGATGTGAAGAAGTTTGTATAAAGTTGTCAGGTTTGTCAAGTTGCCAAGGGATTTAGCCACAATATTGGACTATATCAGCCATTGCTTGTTCCATCAAAGCCATGGGAGGACATAAGTATGGATTTTGTTCTTGGATTTCCAAGGACACCAATGGGTAATGACTCAGTATTTGTGGTGGTTGATAGGTTCTCCAAAATGGCACATTTCATTCCATACCACAAAACTCATGATGGTGTCCATATTGCAGACTTGTTTTTCAGAGAAGTGGTAAGACTACATGGTCTTCCAAGGAGTATAGTTTCTGATAGAGACACTAAATTTGTGGGGTATTTTTGGAGAACATTGCAAAAAAAGTTGAGAATAGAATTGAAATTCAGTTCCACACATCACCCCCAGACTAACAACCAAACAGAAGTGGTAAACAGAAGTCTGGACAATTTGCTGAGATGTTTAGTTGGGGATAAGCCCAAGGGGTGGGACTGGATTCTACCACAAGCCGAGTTTTCTTATACTAACTCTGTAAATAGGAGTACTGGTAGATCACCATTCCACATTGTATATGGAAGTAGCCCAAGGACTGCGCCAGAATTGAGGAAGATAGAGCAAGGGGAGAGGACAAGTGCAAAAGCTAAAGAATTTGCTGAACATATCAAGCGTCTACATGAGGAGGTTCAAGCACACATTACCAAGATGAATCAAGAGTATAAAGCTAGGGCTGATCAAAGGAGAAGACATAAGGAATTCCAAGTAGGGGATCTAGTCATGGTACACTTACGAAAAGAAAGATTTCCAGCCGGTACTTACAACAAGCTGAAATGAAGAAATTTGGCCCCTGCAAAATTTTGAAGAAACATGACTCAGGAAATGCATATGAGGTGGAGTTGCCAAATGGTATTCACATTTCTCCTATTTTCTACATTGCATACTTAACAGAGTATCATGATGATGGTGCAGATGAGGAACTAATGTTAGAGCCATGTCCAATTCCTGCTTCTAAGAAGGAGGAGATAGAAGACATTTTAGTTCATCATGTGGGTAGGAGCACCAGAAATAGGTAGTATGAAGAGTATTTGGTCAAGTGGAAAGGACGACCGATGGAGGACTCAACTTGGATTTCAGCAGCTGAGGTTTCCCATTTGGGATTTCCTCTACCATTCATAAAGTGACAGGGTCACCTTTTAATCTACCCTGGGTGTTTGATGCAGGAGCATCCAGAGGTATAAGGGCAATCCTGTGTCACCCAAAAAATTTACTTAGACTTAATTTCTATTTCATGTGTTTTCATTTCTGGATACCCATTTGGGTCAAATAAAGGTCCCAACTCTCACAGTTCCACTATCAGTGTTCTAGGATAGAGTATTTGTACACTTTGGGATACATGTAAATGCTAAAAAAATAGGAGTATGTAATTGAGCTATCATTTTGGTGAACTAGGAGGTGTAAATTGGCTGGATGAATGTAATTGCAATTTAGAGCATTCCAAAAAAAGAATCAGGTCAAAAGGCCCCACGGTTTTAAAGTTATTGCAGTTTCTTAGTTTTTGGAGACCTCCTAAGAATGCTTCAAAGTCAGGTTAGGGGCATTAAATGACCTCAAAAAGGGCCAAAAAATGGGAGATGAGCGGAGCTGGTCCATATGGCTATAGAGCACTTTGAGAGCTTTTTGAAAATGTAAACAGTTCGTCAATCGAAGCTACGGTTCAAAAGTTATGCCTCCGAGAAGTTCGGTTACCATTTTTGGATTCTTCTAGATTTGCACCAACTTCTAACGCGGCTTCTGGAGCCTTCTACTTGGTCGGTGGATGCTTGCTAGCACTTTCTAGAATGTACTCCTAGTCCTTAACCCTTCAAGGTCTATTTAAGGACATTTTTGGCATTGTAAAAGGAAGTTCATAGTGGAATTTGAGAGGAGGTACCAAAAGGAGAAATTATCTCTAGTTTTGTGCTATTGTAAGCCCTTAGGGCATGTTTTGAAGTTTATTTTCTCTGTACTAAATGTACTAGCTTATTTTCACAGTTAATACAATTTCCCTTTTCTTGTTGTGTCCATTTTGTGCTTGGGTTGTGTCCCCATCATAATCAATGGAAAAACCAAAGCTATTAGAATTCCTCCCAATACTCCCAACCTTCTTGGCCCAAACCAATATAATAACTAGTGGCCAAACTAGTACAATCGCTTGTGGCAAAACTAGCAAAACAATCAATGGAAAAACCTATAGAACAATTAGAAACCACTATAGGGAAATTTGCAGCCTAATAATCAATGGAGGGGAGCTTCAAAATGGCCTAACCAAAATCTTGGTAATCCATAATTATCGCCTCTAGTTCCACCTCCTATAGCAACTAATGTTAACCCTAAGCCAATTTAGTTGCCTACTTAGCCTTAGCCAAATCTAAACAATAGGAAACCACAATAGAAAATGTACACTATAGATACTCAACAATCCCCTACATATTCCTTAGAAGTATCTGATATAATTTTAAGGTCGAGTAAAACTTTGTCTGCACTAGAATACCCTATTATAACAGAAGTTGTAGATACTCATTCAACACCCCTTCAAGAAGTGATACTGCTAGATATCAACCTACCAACTAATGTATCTAGCAAGATTAGTGACCATACTGTAGTGAATCCTCCAAATCTATACCCCAAAAGGAAGAGACATTTGACATTATTGAGCAACTGAAAAACATGCATGTTCAAATTCCTCTGTTTCAAGCTATCAAGGATGTCCTTCATTATGGAAAGGCTATTAAGGAAGCATGTTTTAAGAAGCCAGGGTAGAAGTAGAAAGACCCTAGAATAGTTCATGTTGTCAAGAAACTAGAAAATATCATGTTAGGGAAGGTAGTAACACCAAAGTATTTAGACCTAGGTAGTCCAGGAAATGGACAAGCTATGAAAAATGCTTTAGTTAATCTTGGAGAAGCAATCAATGTAATGAAAAAAGATACAATGAATAGGTTATGCATGGAGGGCTTAAGGAAAACTCCCACAATGTTACAACTTGTAGATAGTTCAACTATCACTCTAGATGGTCTCATAGAAGATGTGATTGTGACTTTAGTTTCATGGGAGTACCCTACTGATTTTCTTATCCTATCACGCAAAGTCAAACTTGCTGGCTATCCTATCATATTAGGAAGTCCCTAGTTAGCCATTGTTGATACCAAAATTAGTTGTAGATTAGGCAATATGACAATTTCAAATGGTCAAAATATAAGGAAGTTAGAACTATATCCACTTGCCCAACCCCAACCAAATTTGGGAGAACTTATTTGGCCAGATTTAGGAGATGAAGAGGAAGAATTGAATTCTGTAGCCCAACTCATGATGTTGCATGAACAATCTTTTTTGAAAATGTAGGAAGAAGATGATATAGTACAAAGCATTCTCACCAATGAGTGTATAGTGGCCAAAGATATTGCTGAAAGTTCTTTCTTACAACTATGTACCTATGAAGATTGTGTTTACCCAACAACTCCTAAAATAATTGATCAACTATTGCCAAGAGAAATATCTACAAGACCTATACCAGAAGTGTCAATGGTAGAATTAACAACTATTGTGAAACTTTCCCTTGGTCATAATCTTCATGTAAAAAATAAGTTGTCTATATCCCAATTGGAATTGTTAACCAAACTCCTCAATCAACATGAAAAATCCTTTGCTTGGGATTATAAGGATATGGTAGGATTGAGTCCTAAAATTTGCACCCATAGGATATATCAATGAAGAAAGCTTGCCACTTTGATAGCCTTAAAGGAGAATAAACCCAACAATGTGTGGAATAGTTAAGACAGAGTTGTAGAAATTGTTGGATGTTGGATTTATCTATCCAATCTCTGATAGTAAATGGGTATCACCTTTAGTTATTGTACCTAAGAAAGGAGGGAAGTGGTATATCTATGTAGACTATAGAGAATTAAATAATGCACCAAAGAAAGATCACTTTCCTTTACCTTTTATTGATCAGGTTTTGGACAATCTAGCTAGAAAGAAATACTTCTCATTTTTAGATGGATACAATGGATACAACCAAATAAGAATTGCTCCAAAAGATTAGGAGAAGACCACATATACATTTCCTTTGGATACTTATTCTATTTTACCATTTGGTTTATGTAATGCACCAACTACTTTCCAAAGAGTTGTAAACAACATCTTCACTAATATATCACACGACTGCATGGAGATATACATGGATGACTTCACTACTTTTGGTGTCACATTTGAGGAAGCTTTGAAAAAATTGGAGAAGGTACTCATCAGATGTGAAGAGCATAATCTATCTCTCAACAGAAAGAAATGCTTCTTGATGATGTAGGAAGAAACAGTATTGGGACATTTTATCTCTGAAGTTGGAATCCAAGTAGACCCTACAAAAGTAGAGGTAATTATCACACTCCCCACTCCTAAAAAATAGAAAGACATCAGATTTTTTTTAGGACATGTTAGTTATTATAGAAGATTCATTAAAGATTTTAGATAGCTAGCTAGTCCTCTTTATACCCTACTTACCAAAGAGGCTGAATTTACCTGGCCAAAGGAATGTGACAACTCCTTTCAAAAGCTTAAATCATTGTTGACCATTGCACCAATACTTAAGGGTCCTGATTGGACTTTTCCTTTTCACATACATATAGATGCTTTTGACTATGCCTTAGGTGCAGTCCTAGGACAATAATCCCAACATCTTGAAAATGCAATCTATTATATTAGCAAGAGCCTGCATGGACCAGAATTAAACTACACAGTCATTGAAAAGGAACTATTAGTAGTAGTTTATGCTCTAAAAATATTCTAGCACTACATAACTAGCTATTCCATATTTGTTCATACTGATCATGTAACAATTAAATACCTCATGAAAAACCCTACCATTATAGGCAGGTTAGCAAGATGGCTATTGTTGTTGCAGGAATTTGATATCACCATCATTGATAAGCCTAGGAGAGCCAATGTGGTAGCTGATTATCTATCAAGAATCCACCATGATGAGAATGAAACTACTCTGATAGATGATGCATTTCCAAATGAGCGTTTATTTCATATTTTTGTCCAAAATCCATGGTACATAGATATTGCTAACTATATTGCAGCTAATAAAATGTCAGCATATTTCTCTTACAAGGAAAACAAGCTCCTAGTAGAGAAATGTTTCCTTTTCTCTTGGATTGATAACATCTTATTTTACACTGGACTTGATCAAGTTATGACAAGATGTGTGAGAGAAGATGAAACATATGACATTCTACATTCATGTCATAATGAATCATGTGGAGGACACTTTGCAATAAAAAGAAAAACATTAAAAAATTTAACAACTAGTTACTATTGGCCTACACTCACAAAGATGTAGCTAACTATACATGAAAGTGTGATAAATGTCAAAGGATGGCCAAACCAACAAGAATAGATGAAATGCCTCTCAATCCACAACTGGTGTTAACACCATTTGATAAATGGGGCATGGACTTCAATGGTCCAATTGATTCTCCATCCAATGGGAAATCATATATCCTTATGTGCACTGACTACCTGAAAAAATGGGTTGAAGTCAAAAAATAAAGCATGCTCATGATCACAAAGTTGTAGAATTTTTGTATGAAGAAATCTTTACTTGGTATGGTGTACCCAAAGAACTTGTCACTCACCAAGGTGCTCAATTCACTTCTAACCTAGTCACAAAACTTATGAAACAATATAATATTAGACATTGGAAATCAAACCCCTATCACCCTCAAGCTAATGGACAAGTAGAAGTTACAAATCAGGAGATAGAGGCCATCTTAACAAAAATAGTTCATTTGCCCCAAAGGGATTGGAATAGAAAGCTACTAGAAGATGTTTGGGCCTATAGAACAACATGGAAGACTACTATAGGGTTCACACCATTTGAGCTAATGTATGGGAAAGTAGCAATGCTCCCCATTAAATTTGAACATAAAATTTTAAGAATAGCACTGGAGTTGAACATTGAATTTTGTGCAACATAGAGAGAACATCTTTTGCATCTTAATTCTTTGGATGAAATGCATAAGGCTACTTTGGAATGCATTGGAATCATATAGAACCAAAGGAAATAATGGCATGAGTCTCACATTAAGAATAAATAATTTTGAATTGGTGACTGGGCATTGCTATATGATTCTAGATATAAAGATATGTCAAGCAAGCTACAAACCTGATGTTTGGGTCCCTATGAAATAAACCATGTATTTCCAAATGGAGCCATCTAGATAAGTACCATTGATCTAGTGCCTTTTACATTCTTAGTAAATGGCCATAGACTCAAGTTATATAAATAGCCCCAAAAAAAAGATGACTTCCTACAACAATTTCAATAGCCAACTTCAAATGTACAACAAGTAACTCTTCCTACAGCAGAAGGTGCTGACCTCATGCCTATAGCTCTTCAATACTAATTTCTCTGTTCATGCCCATAATAAAAACTTTATGTCCACATAAAGTTCCAAATTTCTCCATTCATCTTCTATTTTCTTCTTTTCCAACTCATCTCACTTCTTTACCCACCACCCACCCACCTTCCACGTCATCATTTTAAAATGCTTTCAATAAACATTGCAAGTTTGCTAACGTATGTTGTAACTACTGATGTATTTTTTGCCACCTTTTGGTATGGACAATGATCAACTAATAGGCCTAAGCTTTTCAAATCTTTATTCATTTATAGTACATAGATTTCATTGCTTATATCTAGTACTACATTATTTATATTATGGCAACGTTATGCTAGTTCCATACCCTATACTTAGTTTGACAAGTGTGGACACTTGTCCATATTTTTTAGGGGGCAGGGAAGGTTACTAAATCCCAATGACATTCATATGTATTCACAAAGATTTTTTTCCAAATCTTTATACTTCTTTTATTGATGAAACTCAATTGCTATAAGTACACAAGTGTCTAGGTAACGTACCCCTTATTCTTGAATGGTTCCTTACTGTCAAGCTATGATGTTACCCATATTTAATTTTCAAGTGATCCAAATTCCATTATCAGACAATTTTCACATATCCATGATTTATTCTCATTAAAACCACATTATTACTATTCATAAAAAATTGTTATGACATTAATTAGCTAAAAAAAAATGAAATGTGAAAGTGGGTCTATAAAACAACAACAAAAGAAAGCATGAATTACTGGAGGGAAATAGTGCAAGCAGAGTATAGAGTGAAATTGTCAAGAAGAAATGGGTGGACAATTATAGTGATGAGAACCAATGAAGAATACTATTTTACTCTCAAATGTAGATGCAGTGAGGAGATTTAATATGTGTGGCTAGTTAGGGTATTTCCAAAGTTTAATTGTGTTTGATGAAGTAGGCACATAATTTACAAGAACATTTAATGAGGAACAAGCTATTGTATGGGGTTTAAAAGTTGTTTCTATAGAAGAGGAAATAACAAAAGTAACTAGGTTACTAGCAATAGGAGAACATTATCCTAATATGCATGATGCAAGCTCAGCTAGGGCTTGGTTTGTCATACCAATTGATCCTCAGTTGGATATCACCAAGAAAGGTTACAAAAGGATGTCTCTTCTTCCTCCATACAACAAGATGCTTATGCACATTATCAGATACCTCACTTGTGAAGGAAGATTTTCATATTTACATGCACATCATTTTAAATTGCTCAGTTACATAAGGAAAAATTATCCAGTAAATGTTCCCAATTTCTTGTACAATAAGTTATGCATTAGTGCTAAAGAAACCCAAAAGGGGAAGGACAACTCTGTCACCCATCATGCCCTAATCAAATTACTAAAACCCTAAAACCCCAGGTCATCCTTAATAAATAGCCTAGTAAAGAAAATGTAGCTCCCATTGATGAACCTACTGAGCAAAGCACTCAAGGTGCTGAAGTTTACAATGCGTAAGACAATGTGCAAGAGAATGTGCAAGAAAATGTGCCCTTACCTATTCAAGAGACTAAAATACCTACCTCCACCTAAGCAAAGAGAAAATTGAAATTACAAGAAAATACCTTGACTCTAATAGTAGAAAAATGAAACCCTATAGTTGCATAGCAAAAGAAAACTAATATGGGTCCTACAACAATCACTCCTATAGTAGAGACACTGAAAGGAAGAAGTAGGAAGAAGATTGTGATACCTGAGGAGACCCCTATGAGAATAAGTCATAGAATGAGGGGAAAAAATTCTAAAGTGTTAATAGAAGCTCAGTCTACTTCATCCAAACCATCCACTAAAAAATCCCCAATACAAATTGTTCTGAATGACTCTCCTCCTCACCTTGAAATTTTGAGCATTCCTAAAAACCCTAATGAGGAATGTAGGGTTGAAGTAAATCAAAATTAAAAATGATTCCCCAATAGGCCAACAAGGTACTCCAAACTATAAAGACACTGGCCTAGTTCCCTACAAGCCCACATGTCTTACAAATTTCTTAGATTAGTCGTGGAGGGAACATACAAAAAAGAAAAAGAACTATAAAGAGGACAATGGTCCCATTACCCTGTAAAAACTTCTTTTCTACTTGTATGAAAAAAATATTATTGCTGCAACCCTACAGGAAGAGGAGAAGAAGAAGATGAAGAAAGTCATAATGTCCCAAGGTGAGGAAATTATAGATTTGAAAGAGCAATTGGCAAACCAAAAACAAAAGATGGATCATGACCTCAAATTGGCAAGCACTCGCTTACAGACTACCACCTCGAATTTGTGCTATGTGTTTAAAGGAAAAATTCCTTTTATTCCAACTTATGCTAAACCTCAAGAATATAAATTTAAAATTCAAATCAGCTCAAGAATTCTATGGTTTATACCAAACTTTTCCATCCTAGCAGTAGAACTTGCTTTGTGAGTTATATGTGCATAATTTTATCATTCTAGTAGAAACTCAATGGAATCCTTTACTCTACATAGGGGATATACATCTGAGGGTTTTGATGTCTTGGATGCATAATGAAACTAATTATGACAAACATTTGACTAATTATAGAGACACGGAAAGGACAAAGCTCCTATTATTGAGAGCCTAGAGCAGTAAACTAGAAGAATTTCTTAGGGACTAGTTTAGATTGACTTATGGGGATAAAAACAAGGGAGTAAGGGATAGAATCTTTACTACTAGAACCAAGGTTTGTGGAAAATATGAGAACCTACCTTACTTTAGCTTTTAGAGAGCCATGGTTGGTGTTAAAAGTAGGTAGGCTAGATTACTTGAGACACTCAAAAGATTAGAGCCACACAATCCTATTAATTTAGAAGCTTCCCTTCACCGAGTTCCAAAGTATATATAGTTGGGGAAAAAGGCTAGGCTAGAACTATGGTGCCCACTCACAATACAACCTCCAATGCTCATGTGGCCCTCATATGATATTAATGTTGATAGACTTGACAAGCTACAAGAGGATAATAAAAGGTAAGTTTGGGAGAGAACACAAGGATTCTACTACACCTTCAAAAGTAGCAGGAGAGAAAGGACTGATGTTGGAGAATTTAGGTTACTGACCATGAAATGTAATGCTTGAGGACAAGCATTAGTTTACAAGGGGGAAAATGCTGAGGCTAATTATTGGCTCTATTTTATGCTAATTTTAATACTTTGTTTTAATACCACCAAGACATTTGTGGACTTATGTTTATCTAAACTAATGATTAAAATCTAGAATAGCACCATTAACCCATGGGTAGATAGTATGTCATATTTTCCCAATATTATATATATATATATATATATATATAATGTAGTATTTCATATAACCATCAAAATGTGTGTTCTAATATTTGGATTTAATTTTATTATGCTTATTTGAAAATAACTTTGCATTATAACTAACCTATTAGCAAGGGAAGTTGAAGATGGTTAGAAGCATTTAAGGGAGAATGTTAAAGATGGCCAATAGAATTAAAGGAGAAAACATTAGGGTTCAGCCATGATAGAGTGGAAGAAGTCATTACATTATTGAAATACATGACTGCTACAAAGGAGGAGCTATGAAGAATTGCTATATTTTCTCTACATTCATTATTGTGTCAAATTGGTTGCTCAAACTTTATTACTCATAGCGTGAACTATTTCCTTCTTTCTCTCTTATGGATTTGTAGTTAGTTTGTTTTTCTTTCCTATTTTAATAACTGTCGATCCTCTATTTATAGGGATCAACTCAATGGTGTTAGGAGGTTAGAAGAAAGTTTATAAAAAGAAGCTATTGACTCTTGTAGTGAGTTATTCTTACAATTTTATGTATCATTCTCATGTAAGGAATTTTTGGAACATAATTAAATAGCTCTTGGTTTTCACTCTATGTTAGTAGATTAGAAAAAGTTGATCAAGGGAGCCCACTTGGAAGGTGGATTAGATTAGAGTAGTATAGTTTAGTTTTTGGTATTTCAAGTATTGTAGGTAGAAGTTATAAGTTCCTTCCTATAGCATCATGCTTTGTGAATGTTCCTATAGCATTTGTAAGAACATTTATAGTGGATGAATTGAGTTGGAATATGAGTTAGCATTTAATTATATTTCTAGAATTAGTTTCAGTGAAGAGTTAAGTGTGTTAGTTTCCTGCAACACTATGTAGGTTCTTTCCTTGCATTTTACTTTCTTGCAGCATAAACATATTGTGCTGACCATTTCAAGTATATATCCCTAGGTTGACAAATTAAATGCACCTCATGGTGGGAAAAATAGTCCTTAGATTGAATCTACTATTCCTAAGTATGGCCTTGGGCATGATTATTATACACCTATTGTGAGGCAGATCAAGAGGGATGTCACTAATAGGAAATGAAAAGAGGGGGCCGAGGGTGATCAACTTTCCTAATAAGGTTTGTGTTCCTTATTGTGAACCATAAAAAATGGGATATCATTGAATGATCTAATGGGTTTGTGCATCCAATAGTCAATTCCACAATGAGGAGAGGATTGGATGGTCTAATGGGTTTATGTTCCCAATATTCAATCCCAAAAATTTTCTTTAGACTCTCATGATATAGTACTCCTATATCACAAGAATAGTTTGTATATGTGCTAGGATAGGCCAAATGGTCTAGCAAGTGTGTGTGGAATGCTACTCAACCATTCTAAGACATGTAAAATGATAGAGTATCTGGACCTAGAAAGTTGTTTCATGCTACTGTACTCTATATAGTGTGATTTAAAAATAAAAACATATGAAAAGGATAAGGGTGCCATGTATTAGCCCCCTTAAGATGGAAAAATAATTCATTATTTTAACATCTTAAGGAAGTGATGAAGAAGGATAAAATAATTTCAAAATCAAAATAGTATCCACAAACAACACCCAATCCAAACCAAAGAGGTCACAACTCCTATGAGGTCATGGAAGGGTTGAATGTAGAGACACCATACAAGAAGTCAAAAATGAAACCCTTGGAAAAGATGATACACTATTATGAGTGTCCAAGGTAAGTGATCTATTTACCATGAAAATTCACTTTCTAATAATATAGTATTGGATGGACATGATAAAAAAATAACACTCAACCAAAGAAAATAATGTATCCATGAAAAAAGAGGAATTGATTCCCTTGCCACCCAAGTATAGGAAAAAGAGAAGAGAAAAAAATCCTATTATGATACTCAAACGATAAACCATGTATAACAATGAGCCTTTAGAAAGAAGGCCAATAATGTTACAAAGCATGGAGAAACATTTAGGGACTTAAATGTTATTTAAATAAATCAGAAGTAAAAGAGAGCTCTTTATAAGAAGATATGAGAATAACCTCATTATTTATGAGTTTTTGAATTTTATAATTTAAAAGTTGAAAATTATTAGTAGATTGATCATGATAACAATGATACATAAAAATGAAAGATTCGTGATTTTTTTTACTATGTTTCTTTCTATGTTTAGGCCTAGTAATCACCTTAGCACAAAGAAGCTTATGTGCAATAGCTTCTTGATTAGTAGGAGAAGATAATTATGATAAAAAATGGTGTTAGAAGAGTTCCTATGCCCCCTCATTTAATGAGGGCATTGGAATGTTATCAATAGATTTAACAGATTCACCATGAGTGAAATTGAAAACAAAATTGTTGAAGAAAGGATTTGTGCGATCTCTCATGATCATAAAGTTCTTAACTCTATATTCACCAATAAAGGTTGGCGTGAAATCCAAGGATCCCTAATCATCATCAGAAGGGTACTTGTAGAAGGAGGATCATCATTAGATTCTTGATTCTTTTGTTCCTCAACATTTAGAAAACTATTTAGCTTAGTATCCAAATGAAGAATGTACGTGACATTATTATAGAGAAACATGACTTTTTGATGAAGAGTTGAAGAAAAAACATGCATAAAATGCAACCAAGGTCTATCCAAAAGAAGATTATAATTGAAAGGTCCAAACCTAACATGAATATGAGTATTCAAAACAAATAGATATACTTTGATAGCTAAAGTGATGGTTCCTAAATTTTTCTTAGAAATGTTATCAAAGTGATGAATAGAGGTACTATCAAGTTTGATATTTGAATGATTGATGTTAATTTGTTTGAGCATTTCCATGCTACAAATATAAAGCCTAGATTCATTGTCAACTAGAGTTTGATGAATAAGTTTGACATTGACTAGAACAACTACCATAAGGGAACCATAGTGATTTTGAATCTCTTTAGGAGGTAAGTCATCATGAGTAAACATGATTTGAGGTGGAACAATGGTATCATTATGCACTATAAAAGGGAATTGATGTTATCTTGAATAGGAAATGGATTAGGAAGAGTGGATAATTTTTTTTTTGATGCTTCATAGTATGTAGGAGATGTTTGAAGAAGTTCCCAAAGAGAAATCTTGGTGGTGGTTTTATGTAACTGCAATACCAAATCATAATCTAGCCCAATATTTTGAGAAATATCAGGTGGAGGGGGCAGAATAATTTGAGAATGTTGGAGAGTAGTCATAGGTTGAGGATTATTCCTAGTATGATAGGTGTGAGACATTGTATGATAATGAAAAGAATCACTAGATTCACCTTTAAGGGTTATTTGAGGACAACCTTGAAGGGTAAGGAGAAGTTCATTTGATGAAGGATAACCCTTGAGAGTGATAATAGGTTTAGGAAGAATTTTTTTACCAAGTTAAGTTGATAAAGTTCTCACCTTTCCATAGTGTGATGCCTAGAAGGGAGATCATTATTGAGAATGCCATTATCCTCTTTTTCTAAGGAATCCTTAGAATGGGGATTTTGAATTTCCATTAATGATTAATCTCTACTAGTAACATCAAATGAAGGAAAGGTCACATTGATGAAATTATTTCTAATGTCATCTTGCTCACTAAGAGGAGGATTAGGAGAATAAGAAAATGTACCAATCATCTTCTCGTGGCATAGTCAAAATTATGATCAAGAGGTTTATTGCAAATAGTGTCACCATTAATGAATAAAGTTTGATCATCTTTAAAGAGATGAGCCTCAATAAGGGAATCTATTGAATCATCATCATATGCATCTAGGAAAAATAATGATCCCATTGAAAGGAAATGCAAAAAGAGATATAAATACCATAAATAAAAATAAAGTAAATTTAGATGCACTAAAAGAAGATAAGTACCTAATACAAAGAAGGAAAAGGGGATGAAAGGATCTAAATCAGAAATCCACAAGAAGGGGGAAATATGTTGAGTTCACCAAAAGAAGGTAAACACCCAAAATAAACAACTAAAATATTTAAAAAGAAAAGAGGGAAAGTAGATGGGTTCACCAAAATGTTTCTAAGTGGTAAAATAAGAGAGCTTTGATAAGGAAATAATCTTCCACTTTATGGGTCACTAAGCCTTTCAAATATATGAGTGAGGAAAAGAGGGGAATTTCAAAGTATGATTCCACTTATGATACAAATTAGATTAGCTAAGATCCAAAGGAAGAAGGGGTCTAACACTAAATTTGAATTATAAAGAGGAATGCAATTTAATAAAATATACTCTCTTTGGCCCTTGATAGGATAGTGTGAATGCAAGATTGAGCTACTTGCTTAAATAATATAAATCTAGATGCTATGTAAATACAACTAGCCCAATTAAGATACAAATATTGGGTAAAAATATAAAATTAAATTGAATATAAAGAACTCACCTTGAAATGCATAGAGGAAAATGTATTTTTGCTCCAAAACACATCGATCTAAACTATATCTAAATATTAATCTGTGGATCTTGAAATGAAATGACAAAAGGAACAAAACCCATAAATATCCCTAGTATTTGAGATAGAAGAAATAGATCAACTTGGGAAAACTTCCTTCAATCAAGTTTACATAGTCCAGGGATCTACAACTGATGACTCTAGAAAGCTCAAAAACTGTAGATTCTAGATTTGTAATCCTTTTTTATGCCACCCTACAAATCAACACCCAAAGGAAAGGTTTTATAGTTAGGGTTTGATGAGGCCTTCACTTGGTAAAGTGTTAAGTCAAGGAATTAACTATAATTGAGAATTGAAAATTTAAATGACTATTAAAAAAGATAAATGTTAGGATATTTTACCTTCCTTAAAACCCTTTTTTGTAAGGATTTTGTATGTAAATAAATTGTAGATATTGAATTAGGAATATAGGGTATCTCTACTCTTTGCAATGGATCTTCCATAATTCCATCATGGTTGCATGGATGTAAATGTGAATTGATGAAGAAGTTAATGAATGCATCAATGTAGATCTCCTCTCTTGATGACCAACAAAATGTTAGATCTTGAATAGGAAATGCCCACAAAGAATTTTTGAATGCTTAAAGAAACTATCTTTCTTGAATGCTTGAATGCCTTTCCTTGAGTGCTTGATGATCTATGAATTATTGATGTTAAAAGGAAGCCCCCAAGCCTCATTTTATACTAGTTTCCTAGTTGGAAAATAGTTCAAGGATGACTTAAGGTTGATTGTTTAATGAAGAGTTAATTGTAGGCTGATTGTTAAGTGGGGAGTTAACTGTAGGATGAGTATTAAGCAAAGAGTTAACTTTAGACTGACTATTAAGTGGAGAATTAAATTTAGGCCAAAATGGAAGACAAATAAATTACACTCATCAAGGACTAGGTCAACTTGGGTCAACCTAGTCCTAGACCAGGTCAACCTGGGTCAATGCTAACCTAGAAAATGGAGGAGAAAAGGCCTCAAAGAGGACTAGGTTGACCAAGGTTTACCTAGTCTTAGACTAGGTTGAACTAGGTTGACTTATCCCAAAGATTGGGGAGAAAAGGCTTCAAAGAGGACCAGGTCAACTTGGGTCAACTTAGTCCCAAAGATTCAAGAGAAAAGGCCTTAGGAAGGCCCAAAAGGATGTGCAAATGAAATAGAAAGATAATAGACTAATATGGTGAAAAGGCTAGAAAAGAGACACCTAAAATACCATATGAGAAGGAGACAACTGATAAAGAAGAATGAAATTGAAAGAGAGAAGAGAGAAAGAGACATTAAGCATAGGTCTATTCATGGTTTGAGATAAGAATTATGGAAAGGGTGCTAAAAAGTCTTAAAATGAAAGTGTGTACATTTTAAGATGGTACATTATTATTGTTAAATGAGAAGAATTAAAATACTAGATATAAAAATACATTTTCTAGGTAAAAACACATGGTCCCTCATGTAAAAAAGAAATTCCATACCCATAGATAAGAATGCAACATAAAACAATAAAAATATATAGAGAGATTATAGGATACCACATTATGCCTACCTAGTCATCACAAAAGGAAAAAGAAAAGGAATAATAGGTCCTAGAGAGAAGAGGGAAAGGAAACCCAATATATGTCATAAATAATAGATTCTTTATCGTAAAGATACACTTACAAACATAATATTTCACTTAGGAAGCTAATTGCTACATAGCACAAAAAATACATGCAAGAGATAACATCAAATCATAAGAGAATGAAAATACATAAATAATATTGGATGCATTGAAGAAGGAAAGAAGGAAATATTATGATTTCCTAGGTGGTTTTAATTTATACTACACATATAATTTCAAATAAACATAATATTGCACTTGGGATATTACTTTGCAAGTAATCACAATAAATGAATTTAAGAATTATGTCATCATATAAAAGGAAAAAAAGTCAACAAATTGAGATAATGGATTGTAGGATATAGATAGAAATGGTAAATGAGGCCCTTCTTCGTCATGTTAAGAGATAGGAGAAACAACCATTTTGTTACTCACAAAGTAGGAAAATGAGCCCACAAAACATATGCTAACAATGTCACAAACCTAGGAGAAACATAATAGGGGTGTAGATGTATCAAATAAAATCATCATGAAAGAGATACCCTTCATTATTAAAATTCATATGAAACATACCAATGAATTGAAAAAGTGTAGAAAAAACAAAAATAGAAGCACTCAATATGCATATACTCATCAAATGAAGGTACAAAGTTAAGAATGAAGGATGTTGGAATGAAATCTAAAGCTATCCAATCTTGAATAATGGAGAACCTATAAATTGGATCAATATTAATAGGATGTTTAAGATCTAAATTTGAATTGGTGAAAAGAAGGTCATAATTATTATCATTTTCAATAAGACCTAAATTGTTTTGAGATGTGTTTTTAAAGGAACAATAAGAAGAATAAAGGGTGTATTCTTCTATTTCTAAGGCACTAAAAAGAGAATGTCGAACAACACTCATCAAGGCCTCATCTATAGAAGGAATGTCAATGAAATGCATAGGAAGAGGTTGATCATTTTAAGAAATATTCATGTCATCATCCAAAAATGTCCTATTAGGAAGAAAGTAATCTATGTCTTTATTTAAGGGTTTTTCCCAAATAGTAAGTTCATTCAAAGAAGGAAGAAAGAACACATTAGAGGAGGAACAATCATGACTCAAAGAAGTTTGATGAGGAATATAATAATCAATATCCATATCCAAGGGCTCATCCAAAATAGTAGCACTAATGGTTGATCAACATCATCTCTCAAAATATTATGCTTTGAAGGGGAATGACAATCAATGAAAGGAAAAATTAAGTGTTCATCATATGCATGAAAAGGAACATATTGCATATCATTAATAAAGCTTGAAAACAAAGATAAAAACCCCATTAAAGTGAAGTCCATGATTATGCAAGAAACTAAATACAAATGTACAAAATGCAATCTATATGAAAATAATACAAAAGGAGATCTAAAATTATACTAATGTAAACAATAACATACAAAGTAGATCTAAATACACTCAGATCTAACTCCAAGAAAGAAGTATAAGAAGATGTTTCACCTAAAATTGTGCAAAGAATCTAATTCCAATAAGAAAAGTGCATATAAGTTGGGTTCACCAAAATGTATAAAGATAAAATGAAATTAACAACCCTAACACATTTAAAAGGGATAAGCCCAAGATCCACCCTTTTAAATTGGTGATGTAGGTGACTCCCTTTAATACCATAAACTCATAATAGAAACAAAGAAACAACAACAAATGCGAGAAAAAAATATGAACTTCTTATTATTGCCACAAATGCAAAATTAAAAAATTCTCAATTACAATATGCTAACCCAAACGGGCACCTTTATTATAGTATCTGCAAGACAATGCTGCGAATTATCACCCAAAATTATCCTAGATAACCTTTGGGGCTTTCTTACATAGGCAGTTTTATGCCACCCAGAAAGGTTCTAGATGCTTAAACTTAATACCTAGGGCCATAAAACCCTAACAATACACATAGAGATGGCCAAATACATCTTTGACAAATTATTTTAGAAATTTTGGTAGCCCAACTTTTGAAGGCCATAACTCGCAAACTATTGCTCTAATTGGCTATTATAACCACTTTTTAAATATGCCAGCTCCTGATCTATAGGCTCAAAACCACACTAGTGCCCTTTTGTTGAGTTTTTGTAGCTCGTCTAGGCACTCTAAGGCCTCCAACAGTGAGCTTGAAGATTTTTCTACAAATTTTTCCACCAAAAATTTGCAATAACTTCTCTAATAATAATGCTTGAGCAATGAGATTTTTATGGCACGCTTACAACTCTAAAATGAACCTTTCTTTAGAAAATGAGAGAATTCTAAGCTCATATGACAAACTTACTAAAAATAGTAAGTTCCCATAAATAGTAACCACCCTATCTACTAGTCCTTATTAAAACAAAAAAAGGTTGAAAATAAAATATTTTTGGGTGATGTAAGATTGCCCTTACACCTAGGATGTTTAGGCATTAGACACCTAGGGAAATTTAAGAAGTGACCCCATCATGCCTCAAGTGTTCAAAGGAAAACCAAGATGATTGACCCCCTCCTTTCCTAGCCATGATGAATCCTCAACTAGTCTCCCTTTTCATTTGACTAGATATTCCTCATAAGTCCTATTTCTGATATTTTTTCCAATACAACTGTCTAGTATCTCCTCAATCTCCTTGGTAGCTAAACTAGCTTTTGGAATGCTCCTCTGCACTTCTACAACTTCATCTCCATAACCTCCTTCATAATACTCTGTTAAATCTAAAATATTAAATACTAGTGAAATGTTCAACTTAGCAAGAAACTCCACTTCATACGCATTGCCAAAATGATGCCTCTTCCCTATCTTGCACTTTCCAAACTTCTTCATCTTTAGCTTGTTATATGTACCAACTGGAAAATGCTCCTTTCTCAAATGAACCATGACTTCATCTCCAATCTAAAATTCCTTATATCTCCTTTTCACATATACCTTAGCCTTATACTATGTATTCATCTTTATGATGTGCTTCCTCACCTCCTCATGGATGTTCTTCAAATGATCAGCAAAATCTTCTGCTTCAACACTACTTATCTCTCCCTTATCCAACTTCCTCAATTCAGAAACATTTCTAGGACTACTCCCATATAGAATCTAGAATGGTGATTTACTAGTACTCCCATTGATAGAATTATTATATGAAAATTCCATCTATGGTAAAATCATATCCCATCCTTTTGGTTTATCTCCAACCAAGCATCTCAGCAAGTTTCCCAAACTGCGATCCATAGCTTCTATCTACCCATCGGTCTGTGGATGATGTGATGAATTGAACTTACAATTTTTCTTCAACTTCTTCAACAAAATATGCTAGAAATACCCAAAAAAAATTGTATCTCTATCTAAAACTATACTCTTTGGTAGACCATGCAATCTCACCACTTCTCTGAAAAATAACTCAGCTACATGAACAACATCACTAGTCTTCTTGCAAAGAATAAAATGTGGCATCTTTAAAAACCTGTTAACCACCACAAAAATAGAATCATGTTCATGTTGTGTCCTTAGTAATTCAAGAACAAAATCCATCCTAACATCCTCCCATGACTTCTCTAGTACAAGTAATAGCTGATACAACCTTGTATTTTGCTTCACTCCTTTCACCATCTAACATACTTGGTAACTTTGTACAAACTTTGTCACATCTTGTTGTAACTGTGGCTAGTAATAATTTTCAACAACCAAAGCTATAATTTTATCTCTACTAAAATATCTAGCCAATCGTCCACTATGCTTCTTCTTGATTAGGTTCTCTCTCATTGAACTTCTTGGAATTCACAACTAGCTTCCTTTGAACAACATATTATCTTGGATCATAAAATCCAACCACTTTATTTTGTCAAGTGTAAAAAGTTATGTACAAGCCTTCCACACTTCACCAAAATCAGGATCATTTGGATACAATGTACTAAGTTCCTTGAACCCAACCACCTCTATCTACATTTTTTCCAACAAAAGTTGTCTTCTACTAAAAGCATCTGCAACTTTTTAGACTTCCCACTTCTATGTTTCAAAAAAAATGTACAACTCTTCAAAAAATCAACCCACTTTAAATGCCTTAGATTCAATTTTCCTTGACTATTCAAATATTGCAAAGCTTGATGACCAGTATACAAAACAAACTCCTTGGGAAGAAGATAGTGTCTTCACTTCTTCAATGCTTGAACTATAGCATAAAATTCTTGATCATAAACATAATATTTTCTTTTTGCATCATTCAACTTCTCACTAAAATAAGCAATAGGTCTACCTTCTTGGCTCAAAATAGCTCCAATTACAGTACCAATAGCATCATAGTCTACTTGAAACACCTTGTTAAAATCATGAAGTACTAAAATAGGTTTCTCGGTAGCGTTCTATATCAATAGATTAAAACTCTTATCTACTCCTATAGTCCACTTAAACTCTTTCCTATCTCCTCTCATTGTTTCAGTCAAGGGTCCATAAATACTGCTAAAACTTCTTATAAACTTTTTGTAAAATGTAGCGAGTCCATGAAAAGATCTTACCTCTATCATACTCCTTGGAGTAGCCCATTCAAGAATAGCCTTCACTTTCTCTGGGTCCATTTCTAGACCTTCTCCTAAGACTACAAATCCTAGGTACACCAACTCCTTCTTTACAAAACTACACTTCTTCAAGTTTATCAACAACTTTTCTTCTGTCAACTTTTCAAACACCTTGCAAATATGAATCAAATGCTCCTCCAATGTCTTACTATAGATCAATATATCATCTAGGTAAAAAATGACAAACTTACCTAGAAACTCCTTCAGTACCTCATTCATGAGCCTCATGAATGTGCTTGATGCATTGGTTAGCCCAAAAGGTATGACTAACAACTCATAGAGTCCTTCACTTGTCCTGAAAGAAATCTTCCACTCATCACCTTCTCTGATACAAATATGATGGTACCAACTCTTCAGATCTATCTTTGTGAAATAATGAGCTCCACTCAAATAGTCTATAATATCATCCATCCTCAAAAAAGGAAATCTATACTTGATGGTGATCTTGTTGATAGCATGAAAATATATGCACGTCCTCCATTCTCCATTCTTTTTTGGTGCTAAAATTGTTGGTACAACACATGGACTCAGACTCTCTTGAATCAACCCCTTCTATAACAATTCATGAACTTTCCTATTCAACTCTTCACTTTCTATTGTGTCATTCTATACCTGCCTTGTTTGGAAAACTTGCTCTTGGAACCAAATCCATCTAGTGACTGATCTTCCTCATTTTGGGCAATCCATTAGGTACATTATCTGATACAATATCAAAAAACTCTTCCAACATATTTGCAACTTCTATAGGTACCTCCTCTGCTTCTTCTTTACTATCTTTAGGAATTATATAAAGATAGATATGCTCATGTTTAATACCTTTAAGAAACTCTTTTCCATTAACAAAATATATTCTGGCAACACTACGTACCTTTTCTTCTTTATCCTTCAATGGCTTCAACTTATGTTTTACTCCATCCTTAGAGTGTAGGTATTTTCTCATCCATCTTGTATAACATGCCTATCAAACTACCATAGCCTACCCAAAAACATATGACATATGTCCATAGGTATGATATCACATAGTACGTCATCCTAGTAGCTCTCAATCTTGAACTTCACTAAGCACTACTCATTGACCATAACCTTGTGGTCATCTTGCACCCAAGCAATATAGTATGGATGTTGGTGTTTCTATCTCTTCAACTTCAACTTGGTGACCATCATTTCTAACACTAGATTGTTAGTACTTCTACCATTAATGATCACATCACAATACTTATCTTCACATCTGCACTTTGTTCAAAAAAAACTCCTTTGATCAGGTTCATTTTCACTACTCAATAGGACTCTTCTGTTAACTAGGACTTCTCCTTTTTCAACATCTTTAGAATATGAGGATCTAGCATCTTCATGAACATTTTCAAATCTTGCCTAACCTTTTTTTCATTAATTTTTCCTTCCTTGGTGTTGGATACATTCAAATGCTCTATGCCCTTCTTCTCTACAATGAAAACATTTTCCACAAAAGCCTCCTATTTGAGATCCTTGTCCTCTACCTCTTCCTCTCTGATCTCTATTATTTTGATCATGGAAATGATTGGAATTTTTTCCCCTTTGGTTCTGGTTGCTACTTCTAGCCTCATCCTTGTTCTTTTGATCATCATTATGGCCTCCATAAGATTGTCTACCAGATCTTCCACCATGACCTCTTCCACTATTCTTATCATCAAAATTCTTGTTCATGCATCCTCAATACTATTCATCTGAGCCAGACTCAACTCATCCTAAATGTTGGGCCTTAACCCATTAAGATAATGGGCAAATTTCTCCTTATCAACTTCTGCATGGCCGGTTCTAATGAGAACTTGATAGAACTCCTTGGTATACTCCTGAATACATTTTCTTGCTTGCTTTATTGCTTGCATCTTCTTCAACAAATCAAGCTCATAATCCATAGGAATGAATTGTCACTTTATTTTAGCTATCATCTGATCCCATCTAGTGATTTTTTCCTTTCCATTTCTATTTCATTCCAATTGAACCTCTTACCACTAGATCTTTGCATGTCCCTTCAGTTTTACCTTCACAAACTTGACCCTATTTAGATCCTCAATATCTTCATACTCAAAGTACTCCTCTAGTTCATTGATCCAATTGATCAACTCTTCTGGGTTAAGATTTCCTTAAAATGTGGGAACCTCAAACTTAGGTCTTTTTTGAATCTTGGAGATGGCCCTAAAAAGCCTCTCTTCCTCTTGTATATGGCAATGTTAGTATGCTAATAGAAACCAAATTTAAATAAAGCTTCTACAAACTAAACAAAATTCATAAACTTCAAGATAGACTAAGATGAGCTCTCAATTGAGAATATGAGCCATTAATAGGCTCTCTCAATCAGAAGCTCTCTTGTTGAGTAGCTTTGTCTAAATAGATAGGATGTATGCTCAAGCTTATGCTTCAAAAAGGGCTTCAAATGGAGTTGGAATTTGGGTGTGAGTGTATGGTTTTGATGTAAAATGGCTTCTCAAAATGGCATTATGACTTTACTTCATGGATTGTGTTATTTTGCAAAGGGGAAGGATCCAATTTATAGGCCAGAGGCTTGAGGAATTGAGGGCTAAGATGCAAGGATGGGGAAAAACTCATAGAAGGCTCAGATTGCATGAGAGGAGAGCACATGGATTGTGCTTTCTTACAACCAATCAGGGAGTGACACATGTCACATGGTGAGAGGATGGAGGAAAGGGGAAGGATGAGTCAACAAAGGAGGCTCAAGGGATAAAATCTTCATAAAGACCCTCATAATGACTTGTAAGAGCAATAAAAGGGCTTGTAAGAGTCATTTATGACTTAGTGGACTTCATAAAGTTTTATGGTTGAGATATTTTGAGGGTGATGAGAGAAATTTCGACTTGGACTTGATTAGGAGGGTTTTAAGCTTGCTTAGGCTTGTGCAAATGATTAGAGGATGGATTAGGATGGTTTAGGATTAGCTTAGGGATAGGCAAGTGGATGGCATTTAATGAGGGTGGGTGAAGGAGGAGATATTTGTTAACTTTGGCTTGGGTTAGTAAGTTTTAACCCATGTTTAGAGAATGTGACAAGGTTAGGAGGGGATTAAGATTAGGTTTAAAGACATCTTCTAGAAGATTCTAGACTTTGGATGAGGATAAAGACTTTCTAGAATAGTCTAGAATTTCCTAGGATGAGGATGAAGACTTTCTAGAAGAGTCTAGAACTTCTTAGGATGAGGATAAATTAGATTTTTAGGAAATAAATAAAGTTTTATTTATTTCAAGAGTTTGGGTTGAGGAGATATTTATTAAAACTTTTTTAATAAACATGAGGATTAATATTTAATCTTAATTAAATATTTTGAGTTGGGATTAGGGGTAGGAAATGATGGGATTAGCCTTTAATTAAAATTAAAGAAGGATTAGAAGATTTTGGAAGAGGTTATTGGTCATAAGGAAATTGGCCAAGTTTTGGGCAAAAAATAATTTTTTTATTTATTTTAGGATTTTTGGTCAATTTATTAATTAAATAATTAATAAAATTCCTTAATTAAATATTTTTAATTAAGATAAAGGGATTTAATGGCATAAAAATTAATTAATTAATTAATTAAATAATTAATTAATAAATGATGATGTCATTAGGAATTTTTCAGAAAATAAAAATACTTTATTTTCTAAAGGTTTTTTAGGTGTCTACACCTCTGGGTTTAGAACTGCCTCTGCATTGGCATTTTATTCTACTTCATCCTCATCCTTGCTTTCATCTCTTATGGGAAGATTCATTCCTCTACACATTTTTTCTTCCAATGCTTGCATTTGTCTTTGGAGGGCTTGAAAACCCTCAGGTCTAACACCTGCAGCTCTTTCACCGCGCTCTCTTTGTAGAGGCATTTTCACACTTGTACTGAAACCCTAGTGCAAACTTCCTCACAATCAGAAATCTATCTACACACTCAACCCAAACCATGATCCTAGTGTGAACTTCTCACAGTCGGTGATTTTTCCACATGCTCAAGAACTCTATCTCTGATACCACTTGATGCAAAGACTCCCCTTAATACCATAAACTCATAATAGAAACAAAGAAACAACAGAAAATGCGAGAACAAAATATGAACTTCTTATTATTTCTGCAAATGAAGAATTACAAAATTCTCAATTACAATATGCTAACCCAAATGGGCACCTTCATTACAGTATCTACAAGATAGTGCTACAAACTATCACCTAGAGCTATCCTAGACAATCTTTGGGCCTTTCTTAAATAGGTAGTTTTATGCCACCCGGGAAGGTTCTAGATGCTTAAATGTAATACCTAGGGCCGACAGACCCTAATGATACACATAGAGTTGGCCAAATACATCTTTGACAAATTATTTTAGAATTTTTGGTAGCCCAACTTTTGAAAGCAATAACTTACAGACAGTTGCTCCAATTGGCTATTATAACCACTTTTTAGAAATGCTAGCTCTTGATCTACAGGGCTGGAACTGCTCTAGTGCCCTTTTTTCGAGCTTTCAGACCTCATCCAAGCACTCTATAGCCTCCAATGGTGAGCCTAAAGATTTTCCTACAAGTTTTTCCACCAAAAATCTGCAATAATTTCTTTGATACTAATGCTTGAGCAATGATATTTTTATGGTAGGCTTACAACTCTAAAATGAACCTTCCTATAGAAAATGAGAACATTATGAGCTCGTATGATAAACTTACTAAAAATAGTAAGTTCCCATAAATAGTAACCACCCTATCTACTAGTTCTTATTAAAATAGAAAAGGGTTACAGTAAAATATTTTTGGGTGATGCAAGATTACCCTTACACCTAGGATGCTCCTACATCAATTGGATTCAACTAATACAAAAGGGGAGTTCAATGCATAACCTAATATAAAAGGAGTGAATAAATTGGATTTATTTCCCTCTCACCTACACCTTAAGAGGGTATAAGTAATTTGATATGCACTATAGAGTTGATATGATAAGATGATAAAGTGTATTGAAATGGAAAGGGGGAAGTAATATACCTTGTGGAATAAAAATCTATAAACAACTTGTCAAATGAGCTCCAGAAATGTTGATTCTATCTAGACTAAAAAAATGTGAGATATACAATATCTAGAAATTATGCGATGATCTGGTAAGGTGACTTCCTCTCATAATGGTGAGCTCTGCAACCTTGCTAAACTATGTCCAACCCTTATTCCAATTTTGTATCTCTAAATAATAATAACAAGGGTATCTAAATCTGCAACCTATCCATAAATTAGAGATCTCAAACTTACAAAGTAAAACATTTAAATGTTTTTTATTTAGAAGGGTTTCACCTCTGTTAAACCTTAGTTTAGAAATTAACCTTGAATTAAAATAGTAATAAAATGCTAGAAAGTAGTAGTGATAGATCTAACATGAAGAAATGTAAATCTAAGATAATGATCTTGAATTTGGGATGTAATCAAGTATGTAGATACAATATCCTTGACTCAACTTCAAAAACCATAGGAAAGGAAATCAAAGTAAATCAAAACCTTCATGAATGATGTGCTTGAAATCTACCTTAGGAATGAATTTAGATCAAGTGAGATAATGAATGTTGAAGATGTAACAAAGGATCCTAAAATGTATGAAGGGAGATCTTGAATGTTGAAAATTCTATGGAAAATCTAGCATAAACTCCTTCAACAGCTTTAATGTATGAATCCTTGATCTTCAGTGAAGAGATTTCTTTAATTCCTTGAATGCTTAAAAAGTACTTGAGAACTTGAGATCTTGAGCACATAATATATGATTGTGTATAATGTATATGCAACGGAGAAAATCGATGGGCTTATAAAGGGCTTAAATTATCTTTCTCCCAAAAATTGACCCACCTAGAAGTTAACAACCTTGAACAATCTAGACATGGGAGCTAGGAAGTGGACCTAAAATAGGGCTGAAGAAAGGATGCATTACATCCATAATTGTCCCAATAAGTATGCACTACATCCTTGATTGGCCCATTAAAGGTGCATTGTGTCCTTGATTGGGAAATAGTTGTTAGAAAGTAAAGTCCACCAAGATATCTAGGGGGGTTTGATCGATTATCAAATCAATACAATTTTAATCAACCCTATTAAATCTTATATATGTGATCAATATCAACATTAACCATGAGAAGATACACATACATAATGACACCAGATATGTTAGCCGAGGAAATCCTTTATCAAAGGGAAAACCCTAATGGGGATGGTACCCAAAAAATGATGTACTAATATATAAGTTCCTTGTAAGAAGATTGAATCTATTAGGAGTCAATGAAATATATTTAGTACATATTTGTCCTTGCTAGGAGACTTTGAATCCCTATGAGGAAAATCCAAGCTTATTAGGAGTTATGCCTACCCTATTAGGAGTTGTAGAACGTCAAAGGACCCACTATCCAAATAGCTTCAAGGGAAGGACCACTGAACTCACTATCCAACTTGCCTCTATATTATTCTTTATAAAATAATGTAAATGCAACTACTTAGCAACTCAAACTCTTTCCTTTTCCTCTTATCATTCCTCTACCACACCAAGCACTTCTCAGATCTCAATACCACATATACAAACTCACATCACAATAATCCCTTTGATCACTTGCATTTTCTAATAAACTTCACAAATCTAATACAATACACTTCATCATAAGGAAAATGATTTTCCCTTATACCATGTCATCAAAATAATTCATCAAGTCAACCTTGAGGATTTTCCAAATATAATTACACTAGGACCTCATTAAGATAACATTCTTCATTACATCTTTTCACAATTACATAATATTGTTGGCTCATAATCTTCAAAAAATTTCATATGTGTGACCTCAAATTTTGTCCACTCACTGATATCATCATTAGAATTTCTTTTTTATTTTTCTAACTATGATTAACCATATTCTATTCCAGTTAGGAGATATAATCCAATTACCATAAACCACTTCTTAGGAACTCTATCTGCTAGCTATCTTCTATAAATCTTGAATAAATACTACAAGTCTTCAACTTTTGGCATGTTCTCTTAGCCACATCATCAAGACACTATGTACAACATGTCCCTAACTATGCTTGATCTCATCTTCAATTCTTGATCTGTACGACCTGAAATAGTATTATATACTCTTCCAATCTTCTCAATATGTTCACATCAATGGAAAACATAGTCATGAATGCAACACAGAGTCATGCTACCAATCTCTCCAATGGTCAAAAAATACTAGGATACTCCCCCATAGAATACCATCAGCATTCATACTAACAATATCCCCCTTAGGCATTGATGGAAATGTAAATGAAAAAAATCTAAGTTTTGAGAATACCAAACATACTATTGTTGCTTCTCTCATATTTTCATATCCTCTCCATCAATTAAATATGAATCTCTTAGGAACAACTCTTCATTAGTGTTTCTCCCCAATTGATATACTTCCTTTATTGACATATCTCTCTCCCATTTTATATGCTCATTTTTCTTATGCAATATCCCCCATTGACATTGATCTTTTCTTCATAACTTTCCTCCATTATTAGGAGATACTTCTCTCCCCATTCTCAAAAGATGTTTTATATGCATTCTCTCCCCCATTTACATCAATGAAAAAGGAATCATTATGTTAATATTCTACTCAAATGTCTTCAACAAGATCAAGTGTCCAAAGATACTTTTCAATACCATCTACTAAGAGTCCTTTATGACTCTACTCAAACATAGATACTCCCCCATAGAGGAAGCATCAACATTCAATCCAGATAAACAATAGTGCTTTGTACCACTAGATTGATGCATTCTCTGCAACATCTACTCTAAAGTAGGTAGGGGCATAACCCCAAGAATACCTCTCAAATATTTAAAGGCATCCTTAGGCAAAGGCTTTGTAAATATATCTGCAATCTTCTCCTTTATACTAGCATACTCCAATCTGATCTCTTTCTCTACAACTTTCTTTCTCAAAACCTTATACTTAATAGATATGTGCTTCATATTAGAATGTAACACAATATTCTTATACATACTCATTATACTTGTGTTATCATAATGTATGCTAATAGTTTCTAAAATATCTATCACAATATCTATCAACATTTACTTCATCCACATGATCTGATTGCAATTTTATGTTGCTACTACATACTCTACTTAGGATATAATCTATGAAATATAGTCCTTTTTTATTTATTATCCAAGAAACCAATCTTCCAATAAGGAAATGTGTTGCACCACTTGTACTCTTTTTATAAACCATATTTCATGCCTAATCTACATCTGTATATGTATATAAAGTAAAGTCATTTCAGCTATCATACCACAACACAAAACTAGGTGTACCCTTCAAATATCTACATATTTATTTTACTGTTGCATAATATAATTCCTTAGGATCAACTTGAAATCTAGCTACTATAATAATTAAATTCTTTGTATGTGGTCATGTGTGAGTCAAATATTACAAACCCCCGACCATAGATCTATACTATTACTTCTCAACTATAGCTGTCCCATCTTTGCTAGATAACTTGTGACCAATTACAATAGGTGTACCAATAGGAATACAACTTTCCAAGCCAAATATCTTCAATAAGTTGTTGGAAGTCTTATTGGGAAACAAGATACTGAGAGAGGAGAGTGAATCGAGATCTATAAAAAAAATTCACTATTTAAAAAATATATCAAATTAACAATATTAACTCCTAATCCATCTCATATCTTGGATCTCGTACCCTAAAATCTATCTAAGAATAAAATCTATCAAAATATAAACACATAACAAAAGGATTTTGGCAAACTAGAAACTCTCCAAGGTGATGGTAAAACTAGAAACCCATAAATCTTTATTGGTGCAACAACAAAGTTTTCCTATTAGGGCTACAATTTGATCACTTCTAATGATCTACCATATGAGGGGTCTACTTATTTTAAATCTTTACAAGGTTGTTAGGTCTCACCTTGATTAAAGAATTTTACACTTACAATGAAGTAAGAACTCTATTAGGAGATTTAAACAATGTCTGTTAAAACCACTATGTTAAGAGATTTACCCTAACTCAATATGTTGAAATTGATTATGTACTTGATCCTTTGGTTTTCTCAAAAATATTTTTATGGATCTCCTCTCTTGAATGTCTCAATCTAATCTCCTTATTTCATATGCTCTATTTTGTACTTCGCTACTAGGTTGCTTTGTCTGATCTTCTTATAGCCTTCCTTTCTTTGTTCTAATATTTCTCACTCCTTCACACTTCCATCTCTCTCTTATTATGATTTTAGTGTTAGAACCCTTCTATAATAGATAATCATAGAAAGTTCTAGATCTTAATCAATGATCTATATTTCATCCTGTTTTCCATTTCAACCTTCTAATTTTTTGATTGGATAATCTTCTTTTCTTGGGATTAATACCTTCTATCAAAATGAGAAATATGATCCCTAACTATCTCTACAATCTTTAAATGTCATGTATAAGTTAGCTAAAATGATACAAAATTTAGACTAGGTAGAAATATGTCTTATCAATAGATTTGACATCAATGACAAAACAAAAATTGTTTTAATTATAAGTTTCCAAAAAATTATTTCTACCAAAATGCATAATCTTCCCTTTAACTATCTCTACAATCTTTAAATGTCACATAAAAGTTAGGTAAAATGGTTTCCATAAGTATTTGTGCCATTACAAACTCATATGTCAAAACTAGTTTACTCGACAATTGAATGTTCTAACACTCAGTCATAACTAACATTCATTTTGCCACTCAACTTCTATAGGCTTAGCATATACTGACTCACTTAGCATAACTTAACCTTTAGTTCTCTCAATCTCCATTATTTTTCTCATCATGTATGCTTTCTTAATCTTTAATTGCATTCTCAACAACCTTTGACTTGTTTGGCATGTAATGGATTATAAACAAGTCCTTTAAAGCTCGACCTGCTTTGGATGGCTCGATCATAGTGATGATTGACCAACACTGAATTGGAATTGACTAAGTGTTGGACACTGATAGGAAAATTGGACTTAGAGATCAATAATCTCCCCCTTTTAGTGGCAAAAACACTTTTTCATGACTTTGCAATCAAAATAGTGCTCTCACTGAGACTGTGATTCGATCTTCAAAAACTTGATTCTATTATACAATATATACATGTCTATGAACCCTAATGTTGACTCATTTGATAACATTATTTTTTATATGACCTTCTTTCCCCCTTGAGTATACACATTAAGATATCACTCCCTTGTTTATTCTGACATTTCCCCCTTTTACTTTATTTATGTCATGAGAACATTTCCCCCTTGTTTTTGACACTTATGGCTTTTGGTTCATAGGGGTTAGTTGATACTTATCCAAAAATGTTTTTTGAGATGAAAAGATGTATTTTAGTCCTTTACTCTATTTAGTGCTCACTGATTCCATGACTTTTATGTAAATTTCTAATTAGGTAGCTAGATATATTAGGTTCTCTAATATTAAAAGATGTGGATCTTTCCTTATTGAATCTTGAGACACTAATAATTCCTTCTGGACTATCTCTAAATGGTGTAATAACATGAATTGAATTAAAATTAATGTGTGTCAAATATTATTGTCTCTATCCATCAATTTGGCTAACCTACCCTGATCATGTTTCATTTGCGTTCTTGATAAATAAAATTGTACAAGCCTTCATATCTACATGTATCTTATCAATAGCATGTTGATTCCAATGTGAAGCAATCAACATCACAAAGTTTCATATATAAAGAATGAATAGTTGACAAAATTCATTCCACACTTATTATAAGAGTAGAAAACTCAACCTATCTAATTGTAATTGTCATTGAGACGTTCTCCAAAACTTTACACTCAAATTTCTTCTCAAACCATCTCATCAATTTGTTGTTAGTCATTATATCTTTTGTTTGAACTTTATCAACCATATACACTAGTTCATCAAAAAAATTATACTTCTCATTAAGATCATCAATCTCAAAAATGTCAACAAAAAATATTCTTGATGTCATGTAATACTTGTTTCTTCTTGTGTTCTCTCCTCAGTTGTTCTTGCTTTGTCTTACAAATTAGAAACATTTGCAAATGTTACATTTGTTCCAAAGCCATATTATTTAGGTCATACATAGGCAATGTGATGACCTCATCTAGACTTACTATCTCCTCTAGTGTAACATCTTTATTGCCCCTAATTGTAACCGAGGGGTGTTATCACTAGGTAGTGATACCAACAGTTGTTTTCCCTTTATACTTGGTCTAGGTGTTTTCTCCTATAGAGTTGATGTTACCTATTGTACACATATAAAAATTAATGTTTATGTTAACATCATACTCAATAGTTGTATAAGAGCTTGAATAGCCTCTTGTTCATTAGATTCCTCTATTTACTCTTTCACCTCTTCTTCTTTGTCATTTGTAACATGATTAAATTGTAGAGACACAATTATTGCCTTAACTTATTGCTTAGAACAAATACATGGAGGGAATTTAATAGCTAGGGCCAAAGGCATACCCAACTATCCAACCACCTTGTCGAGTAGAAAAGGTATCTAATAAAAAAAATAGAGAACATCACCAAGGAGAGAGAGATAATGATAAATTTTATTTATTCATCAAATTATTAGCATACATGCCCAACTATAAGGCCTTCTAGCTATGACTAGATACAAAGTATAACTTCAATATCTATGATCTAGGTTCAAATTTACAACATCTACTCTAACTCTCTAACCCTCTTACCCTAGACTAAATCAAATAGCTCTACTTATACTTTTCAAAATATCTTACAAAAGATTATAGATCATCACAAAATACAAAAGTTGACCTTAAAATGGTCTACAGTCATCCCAAGACAAGATCCTATCTTTAAATTCATAATCCAAATTAAATACATGATTCAACTCAAACTACAAACCAAACCCAAATAAACTTGGTCAAAAAAGGACATGAGCATCAACAAATAATAGCTTCACTTGGTGCATGAAGGAACACTCAATCAATACTAGAACACTCAATTAATACTGGAACTCGGCCACTTGGAAAGCATTGAAGATCTTGTTCAGAACTACAACTTGGCAATCACTGAAGAACTTGGTTAGAACTACAAATAAACAAGCACTGAATAACTCAGTTAATATAGAATAGCTTAGTCAACATTTAATATCTTAGTTGGCTTGAATATCTTGGTCAAAGCTACTAGAATGAACAAATGAGTAGGATTACAAGGCAACCCAAGATGCTCCTACATCAAATAACCAAGGTTAAAAGAAATGATTCTCCTGAATCATGCAAGTTTCACAACTTGAGCTAAATCCAACTTAGATTAAGAAATACATGTAATCTATTCTTCCACTTCAACAAATACTCATACTAATATTTTCCTCATATGCTCTTACCAACTCTCTGATCCAATACTTGTTCAACCTCTTCAATATAATTCTTAGTATAATCCTCTAGTACAACAACCTCATCATTTGATTCATGATACTTATACAAATAAGAAACATTCAATATAGGAGATATATCCATGTTATTAAATAACTCAACTTCATAAGCATTACCATTGTCAAACTTCCTCAAGATCTTACAAGATACAAACTTATTCATCTTTAGCTTATTGTATGTTCCACGAGGAAATATTCATTTCTTCAAATAAATCATCACCTCATCACCAACTTCAAAAAAAATGATGTCTTCTAGACTTATCAGCATTCTCTTGATACTTTTGTTTACTTTGTTCCAATTTCAACTTCACTTCCTAATGCAAAGACTTCATAAAACCAAAAAATTCTCCCCCTTCCTTTTCTCTTCATCAGGAACATCCCTCAAATTTGATATTCCTCTAGGCTTCATTCCGGTAACAATCTCAAAAGGTATTTTCCCTCTACTCCTATTCATAGAATTATTATATGTAGACTTATCTAGTGCCAATACTAGCTCCCAATTACTTAGATTATCTCAAAATAATCATCTCAACAAATTACCCAAGCTTTGATTCACAACATTTATCTATCCATCTATTTGTGGATGGAATGTAGAACTAAATCTCAACTCAGTGCTCATCTTCTTCCACAAAGTCTTCCAAGAATAACCAACAAACTTACTATCTCTGTCAGAAATAATACTTCTTGGCAATCCATGCAATCTAATAATCTCTTGAAGAATATCTCAGCAACATGCACATCATCTAATTTCTTCTTACATGGTATGAAATGAACCATTTAAAAAAATCTATCCACAACAACAAATATAGAATCATACCCTTTTGTTGTCTTGGGCAATCCAAGAACAAGATCCATACTAATATCACTCCAAGGTTTCTAAGGAACAAAAATAGGTGTATACAATCCAATATTTTGACGTACTCCATTTTCAACTTGAAAAACTCCAAAACTCCTTATAAACTTATGAACATCCTTATACCATGTGGCCAATAATACTTATCCTTCAACAAACTCAATGTCTTATCAATTCTAAAATGTCCAACCAATCCACTAAAATTCTTTTCCTTAATCAAATTAACTCTCATAGAACTTCTTGGTATACATAACTGAATTCCCTTAAACAACATATCTTACTGAATGAAACACTCATCATACTTAGTCATGTGATTTGATAGATTTGGTGTTGTGCACTCTCTCCATGCCTTAGAAAAATCAGGGTTAGTATTATACAACTCTTTCATTTCATCAAAACTAAGAACTTCAACCTTCATCTCCATCAAAAAAGGGCATCTTCTTCTAAATACATTAGAAACTTTGTTAGTGACTCCATTTTTATGTTTAATTAAACTCTGCAAGTACTCAACCCACTGCATATGCCTCTAATTCAACTTGTGCTGACTTCCAAAATATTATAATGCTTTATCATTGATATATAACATAGACTCCTTAGGAATCAAATAATGTCTCCACTTCTTCAAGTCTTGAACAATAGCATAAAACTCTTGATCATACACAAATTATCTCCTTTTAGCATCATTCAAATTCTCACTAAAGAAAGCAACAAGTTTACCTTCTTGACTCAACATATCCCCTATTGCATTTCCACTTGCATCACATTCAACTTGAAATACCTTATTGAAATTAAGAAAATCCAATATAGGTAACTCAACAACCTTTTGTTTCAAAGTCTCAAAACTCTTATCAGCTCCATGTGTCCACTTGAAATTCCTTTTATCTTGTCTCATTGTCTTAGTCATAGTATTACAAATAGAACTAATTTTTTTTATATACTTTATGTAGAAACTAGTCAACCATGAAATGATCTTACCTCACCCACACTCTCAGGTGTAGGCCATTCCAAAATTGCTTTGACGTTCTTAGGATCCATTCTCAAACTGTCATTTGAAATAAAAAATTTCAAATATGCGATCACCTCTTGCAAAAAAGAATACTTTTTAAAGTTAATCACCAACTTCTCTTTCAATCTCTACAATACTTGTCTAACATGCCCAAGATGTTCCTCCTTAGTCTTAATGAATATTATAATATCATCCAAACAAGAAATCTAAAACTTACCCAAAATTCTTTCAAGAACTTCATTCATCAACCTCATGAAAGTACTTGGTGCATTAGTCAAACCAAAAGGCATTACCAACCATTCATAGAAACCATCTTTTGTCTTGAAAGAAGTCTTCCATTCATCACCTTCTTTGTTTATGATTTGATGATAACCATCCTTCAAATCAATCTTGTTAAAATACTTTTCTCCACTCAAACAATCCATTATGTCATCCATTTTCAACATAGGAAACCTATATTTCACTATGATATTGTTAATAGCTCTTGAATCAGTTAACATCCTCTATTCTCCATTATTTTTAGATACTAATATAGTAGGTACAAAAAATGGACTCAAAATTTATTTAGTCAAACCTTTATGCAAAAACTCATGAACTTGTCCATTAAGTTCCTCATTCTCTATAGGTGGCAATCTATATGGTGCTTTATTCAGAAAACTAGCTCCAGGAATCAAGTCCATATAATGACTTACACTTCTTACTGATGGTAAATGATTAGGTATATCCTTTGCAACAATATAAACTTTATACTCATTCAACAAACTTGCAATTTCTACTAGGACTCAATCAATACTACTAGCTTTTTCTATTACTCAGTTATAGCTAACCTTTGTCACTTGGTTATTACTATCTACCACCTAGCCATCATTATTTTCTATCACTTAGTTATTACTAACATAAATTGGTCTCCTAGGAATTATGGAAAAATGGATCTGCTTCTTTTCATTTCCTTTCCAAATTGCTTTCCATTAACCATGCAAATTCTCATAGTAGTATAATTAACCTCATCTAGACTTTCAATCAAAGGAAATAATACTTTCTTTCTTCCATTCACCCAAAGAGTACATTGATTCAATCTTCCATCATGCATAACATATATATCATATTTCCAAGGTCTACCCAATAGAATATGACAACAATCCATAGGTATAATATCACATAGAACTTCATCAAATTAATGTACAATCTTGAGCTTCATAATACATTATTCCCTTACCAATATCTTATTATCATCCTTGATCCATGAAACATGATAGGGTTTTAGATGCTTTAGCCTCTACAACTACAACTTTGTAACTAGCTCCTCTGATGCCAAATTTTTTGAACTTCCACTATCAATGATCACCTTGCAACATTTTCCAACCATCTTACAGTTGGTCTTGAACAAACTTCTCCTTAAAACATGTTCCTCATCAATTCCCTTATTACACAAGGTTCTTCACTTCAAATTTTCTCCAGCCTTAGGTCCAGTTGGTGAACCCACAAGATCTCCTTGAATCATAGCATTTTTGTTACCTTTTTCATTCTCCCTAGAGGATCTACACTCAAAGGATCTATGCCCTTCTTTACCACATCTTAAACAATAACCACAAAAACCACCTTTAGAATAAGAATTACCTCTTTGTCAGTAAGAGCTAGTACCTCCTCAATAAGAATTACAACCTTTCCATATGGTCATCATTTTTCCATTCAAATTTCCCCTTATCTTGCATAGAATTGTTATATTTCCACCTTCTCCATAAAACCTAGCTCTTCCTATCTGGAATCTACCACCTCTACATCTTTGTCTTTGTTCATGCTTCTTTGTCAATATCTCCTAAGCTTTCAAGGCATATTGATATGCATTTTCCAAACTTTCCAATTTGACAAAACTTATTTCATCTTGAATTCCAAATCTCAATCCATTTATATACCTTGCAAATTTACCAATCTCATCATCCACATGTCTAGACCTGATGTCCAATCGATAGAATTCTTCATTATACTCCTTCAGCCATTTTTAGTCAAGTCTAGATCTTCTCCTTTCCTCTCCTTTTTCTATAAGTTTGCAAATGCTCCCACTATAGTGAGGCATGACCTTTCAACCTAGTGACCAAAATTTTCACCTTCCTATTATCAAGAGTGTTTTCAAACTCAAAGAACTTCTCCATATCAGAGATCCAATCCAACATAGAATTGGTGTCTAATTTTCCATCATAGGGAATAACTTCTATAATAGGATTTAAATGCCCCCTAGACAATAATCTCAACAATATTTCCTCATCTTGATCTTCTTCATGTTCTAGATTAGGGTTTTGTGTCATTGCTTCATCACCACTCACATCATCAAGATGTGCTCCTCTCCTTTAGGCTATCTCCACAACATCTAATCTAGCTATAGTTTGTCTCAAAATGTCCATAATAGTAGTGTCAACATCTCCTCTACCTTGATTGATCTTTACAATTAGGTTCCTACAAGATCATAACCCTCTACAATTTATAGGTCAAATCCTCAGATCTACCACCCTACAACCAAATTTAACTTAGGGTTCCACATGATCCAATCTCTAAAAGGATGAGACCAAGCTCTGATACCACTTGATGCAAGGAGGGAATCAAAAAATTAGGGCTAAAGGAACACCCAACTATCCAACCACTTGTTGAGTAAACACAACAAAAGAAAACACACAAAGAACAACACCAACGAGAGAGAGAGTGAACACTTTTATTGATTCATCAAATTATGAGCATACATACCTAGCTATAAGGCAATCTATTTATGGCCATATACAAAATATAACTTCAAAATTTATGAGACGGCTTTAAATTCCTAGTATCTACTCTAACTTTCTAAGTCTCTTACCCTAGACTAAATCAAATACCTCTACTTATACTCGCCAAAATGTCTTACAAAAGATTCTAGATTGTTACAAAATAAAAAAGGTAGACCCAAAATGGTATGCCTCATCCCAAGACAAGATATTATATTTAAATTTATGATCCGAATTAAATACATGAGTTGACTAAAAATAAGAACCAATCCTAGAAAAAATTGATCAAAGAAGGACCTGAGCATTATAAAATTATAGGTTCACTTAGTGCATGAAGGAACACTCAATCAACACTAGATCACTACATTAACATTGGAACTCAATCAGAACTACAACTTGGTAAGCACTAAAGATCTTGGCTAGAGCTACAACTTGGCAAGCACCAAGGGACTTAGTTAGAACTACAACTCACCAAGCATTGAATAACTTGGTTAACAAAGGATAGCTCAATCAACACAGAACAACTCAGTTTTCACTGAATAGCTTACTTAAAACTTCAATAATGAACAATGAGTAGGATTACAAGGCAACCTAGAATTCTCCTACATCAAGAACTCATGTTAGAAACTGTTATAACTAATGTAACATAAAAATTATTAGTCTTTTCACTTTCAATCCTTGGATAATCTTGTATTTACAAAAAAATAGGATTGGTACATGGTACAAAGTTATTTGAGGCATCTAAGGTATTTGATTTTGCATTCTTCAAGTATTCCTTAGTTAATAAATTCTAATTTTGTGGTGATGAATTAGGAATGTCCTCTATAATGATGACATCTTGGTGTACACTCCCTTATACCAATCTCTACTTCATCATCTTGTCCTTCTAGCTCTATTATATCTCTTTCTTTTTTCGCTTCTTCTTCAGTAATCAATGGAACAAGAAATCCAAATGCTTTCTTCCATATTATTATTCTCCCTTTCTCTACTTAATGAGATTTATTCTTCAAAATTTTGTAAGTCCTCTCTTTAGGTATAAATTACTTTACAAAATCTTTCAGGGCTATAAACATATGTTTCTTTCCCAAATTAGACATTGCTATGCTAAGGTGATCTCTCTTATTTATCTTTCAATGGATAATACCTAATTCCACTTGGAATCTAGTTTATTATACAAAGCTTTAGGAATTCCTTCACCTAATTCTATAGCTATGTATCTAAACTTGATCATTATATCCATTATAGCTTTTTCAAGCTTCTCATGATCATATTTATTTAAAGAATCATAATTAATATTCTTAAAATGTGAAAAATTGGTTGATTTCCTAATATCCTCACATACCTAGTCAAAATTCATCAGAGGTAGTCTATGAACAATTTGAAGTTTTCTTAAATCATCTGACTTTGTTTCTTCTTCATCCTTCTCCTCCTCATCAGGTGTAACAACTAGTTTTCCTCTCAACCTTTCTGGTAAGCTTTGATTTGTTTCTTTGGGCATCTTCCTCTTTGTTGGTATGTCTTTATCTTTTGTAGTAAGGGATTGAGCTACCTTTGATCTTGTGGTCACTCTTCTCTTTGGTTCAAGTTCTGGAGGTGTGACTACCTTTTTCATAGTTTTCTCCAAATCTTCCTTTACCTTTGGATCAATAATCACCACTTTCTTTAATTTTTTTGCCTTGGGCTCAGCAACAACTAATTCTTTTCCTTTTGTCTCTTTAGCTTCTTTTTCTTCATTAGGTTCCTCATTCTCACATTTCCCTTTAGTTATCTATAGTTGACATGTGTCAAGTTTTCCCTCAAGATCTTTAATCATCTCCTTTCATTTTCTATCTATCTTGGGCACTTTGATTTTCATCATCATTTTAATCTTGGTTGTCTCATAATTACTAATTGACTCAACATTCTTGTCTATCTCTTTAGATAACAATTCACTAACTATTTTTTTAACATCATCTACATGCACTTCAATTGCATTGGCCTTAGCAATGCAACCCTTGGTAGTACTTCTTGTACATATATGAAATATGTATCTACCATAAAACATATATCATAAAAATAATTATCTACCATTGACTTAGGTGTTCTCATCCTATTTTTCATCTTATTCTTGAATTCTTCAAAATAATTGTCCATTATAGCCTCAAAATTTTCTCCCAATTCATTGATAAGGTCACTTATCTGCTCAATATTTGGTCTACTCACATTTGATTCAATTGTTTCGATGGTGGGGAATAAATTTTATACATAGAAAAATATGAAAACAATTAACAATTAAAAATTACATGAAGTATTCATCTCCTTCCCTATCACTCCAAGATTCTTAGATGATTGTTGTAGTTGCATCTTAGCAAGATCATAACTATGATCTTTCTTTATAAATTTATATCCTAGGTCTACTACAATGCAAGAAACAATATTTAGTTAGCTCATCTAATAGAATTTATGTGAAAGTATATGTACTAAAAATTTAATAATGGGATCTTCGATCTCATCAATCAATGTACCATGACCATTCCACTTTTCCTTCATCAATTGTTCAATGACATCTTTTGTGGCACATCTCATCATCTTTGTTCTATCCAAGGTAGAGTAACCTATAACAAATAAAATGATACCCTTTTTTATCTTGATTGGTCCACATTCTAACCATATCTTCATATTGTGAACTCTTCTCGACAAAAAAAGTATCCATTCAATCTTGAAAACTTTTGGAAAATCTAGGGTACAGGTAAGCCCTTTCTTGGAAACAATCTTATATTTATCTCTCAACATTGTATTGTCACACAATTTGTTATACATTTCTCAAAGTTCATAATCTCCAATTTCTACCACTTTGCACATGTAACATGATCTCATGTCATGAATCATCAACACTCTTGGTCCTAAGTCATCACCAGTCAATGCAAATTTTGGTATTCCTTGAATTTTTGTGGAAGACATTTTTCATTCCTCATTATTTGTGCATTTCTTTCATTCAACATTTCCTTCATGGATGCTGATATAGAGGATGCCATTTCTAAACTAAGTTTTGAACAAATTTTCTTCAACAACTTCAAAAATAACTTAAGTCAACACTAAAAATTTACTTACTAAGTTCTTCTAATTTTTCCAATGGCACATTGTGAGTCTCTTTTATGTCATAAAAAATTCCTTAATCACCTTTGAATCACTTATGCACTAAAAGTATCCTAGGAAGATGAAAATGAGTGCCAAAATTTGATATATACATTTTTCAATTAGTTCTACAATAAATATATTATACTTAGGTAGGTGCATGACAATTATTTTGGTCTTCACATTGTGTTCACACTTCCAAATACTTGGTTACTATTACTTGACTCGGTCAATGCCATTTTGATTGGTCAATACATCAATTCAATAAATGTAAGCTCTCGGTCTATATTGCAATGCTCAATCAATGTAGACAATGTTACTAAGGCTCAACTCTTGATATTGTGAATAATTTCATTTCCTAGTTTTTCTCTCAGATATGTCCTAATACATCTTGATTCATGTTGATATGGACTCTTAATCACATTTCTTGTTAGGAATTAGTGTATGATATAATATTTAAGTATACAATTCCTTACAAGCCCTATTTTCTTAGTTAGATGTGGTGTGATCACCAAATCCATTAGATTTGGTGATCTCAACTTTGTATACTTCACTACCTCCATATCCTAATATCTTTTTCCATGGAGTATGAATCTTAGCCTTGTCTTTTCCTTTATTTATTTCATATATTTGGTACTAGTGCTCAGGTCCTATAGTTCTTACTAACATGTCCAACTTTGAGACAACTGAAACAAACTAAGTTTCCATTCAACAATTTCTTATAGTTATCTTTGAAATGTGTCTTAATGTGATTTTATGGAATGTGTCCATCCTCTCCACAATAATGACAATTGTACCATGTGTTGTAATCCCAACTATAGAAGTTAACTTGCTTGGGTACTTGATCTTTCCTTTTAGATGTCCAATCAGATTTTACTTTGGATCTTCATGTTAGATTGTGGCGACTGATCAGGAAAGTACCGTACATACTTCATAAATAATTTTTTTTTTTTTGGGAAGTAGCCGACATGGTAGCCGACATATTATGGCCGAAATATGGCCGACATGTTATAACCCTAAAGCGGTTTAATACTTGTATAAAAAGGGCTTAGGGTTGGGTATTTTTATGTGTGGTGATACGAAATTGGTTCTTGCGGCGGTATTGAGCTGTAAGGGATTACAGATTGTAATCAAGTTGTAATCACTGGATTGTAATAAGATCAGACTTGCTGTTTGGTGGACGTAGCCCAGGGATTGGGTGAACCACGTTAAATCTTGGTGCTTTGTGTTCATTTTTGTGTGTTCTATTATTTTCTGTTATTGGTTATATTTGCATGTAGTTTTTATTTTTGTCCGTGGTTTATCCTAACACTTCATTCTTGAGCTCTATGTCCATATTTATGACACTTGTAATGATGTCCTTCAACTCTAGGTGCAGTAGGTACATCACTTGTCTTTGACCTACATTCATGTGCTTAATGTCCCCTTTTTTTACAATTAAAATAGTTACAAGTAAACTTAGGTTTAGGGTTTTTCATAGCATTTTTTGTTCTACAAATTTTCATTGTGTGTCCAAGTTTATCACTATAATAACATGTAGGTTTTCCTTTAGGTTTTTCATTTCTTTTCTCACCACTCTTTGATGATTCTCCCACTTTAGTAGATGCAGAGTGTTTCATATGTCCTAGACCAGAAGTGTCATTGGATGACCTTGGTGTTCTCATCAATTTTTAAAAGTATCTAATAGATTTACTTGTTTTTTTATTCATTCTATAATTTATTTCTTTTTTCTTAACTCATTTCTTAGTTGGTCACTCTATGATCTCAGATTTGTGATCTTTGTGCCCTTTCTATTCAACTCTTGAATTGCAAGTAGCAATTTATTCATCATTTCTAACTGATTGGTTGTAAGCTCCTACACATCAAATAATATTTCTTCAAGTTTGGTAGCCATTTTTCATATTTCCCTCTTCATCCATGATCTTTTCTTCTTCATCTTTCTTCTTTTGTTTAGTCACCTCACATAGTCAAACTGATTGAATCTCCTTTTCTCTTTTGAGTCATTTGAATTCTTTACTTAGAATTTTGTTCTTCTCCAATATATCTATTATTACAACATCAATGTCACCAATATTTCCACTATTAATAAATTCTTTGACACCAAGTTCCTTATATAGTGTTTCATTATACTAAATGGCCACATCTCTCCTTTTCTTTAAGGATTTCCTTAACTCTTCTTTTTCTCCTTCAAGTTTTTGCAATATGATCTAGATTTCATTCATGTAATTCTCAATAATATTTTCCAATTTGTATTCCTCCATTTCAAAGACTTGTACTGTCAAGATGTTAGACTCCTTTCAAGAGAACTAAGCTCTAATACCAATTGTTGGTAGTCTTATTGGGAAAAAAATACTAAGAGGGGAGGGTGAATTGGGATCTATAAAACTTTTCACTATTTAAATAATATATCAAATTAATTACATTCACTTCTAATCCATCTCATATATTAGATCCCATACCATTAAATCTATATAAGCATAACATCCATGAAAACATAAACACATAACATGAAGATTTTGGTAACCCAAAAACCCTCTGAGCTAAAGGTAGAACTGGGTGGGGATGAAGCCCACAAATATTGATTGTTATAATATCAAATATCACCTATTAGGGATTAAATTTGATCACTTATGATTATCTACCCTATGAGGGATCTACTCAATTAAAAGCTTTACAATAATATTCAGTCTCACCTTGATTAAAGGATTTTACACTTATAATGAAGTAAACACTTTGTTAAGAGATTTAAACAAGGTCTATTAAAACCACTATGTTAAGAGATTTTTCCTGACTCAATCTATCAAAATTGATTCAATACCTGATCATTTAGTTTTCTCTAAAAGTTATTTATGAATCTCCTCTCTTCAATGTCTCATTCTGATCTCCTAATCTAATATGCTCTATTTTGTCCTTCACTTTTGGGTTTCACTATATTATCTTCTTATCTAACTTAGCCTTCCTTGCTTTATTCTAAGCTTTTTTGCTCCTTCACATTTCCAAATCTCTTATTATAATTTTAGGGTTAGAATCCCTCTTAAATTGATAAACATAAAAATTTCTAGATCATAATCAACAATATATATCTCATCCTATTTGTCATTTTACCCTTCAAATTTTCTAATTGATTAATTTTATTTTCTTGGGATTAATGTTGTTAGAAATGTTAGAATAACTAAGAGGGGGTGAATTGATTACTCAAGGTCCATAAGTATCATTTGAGTAACTAATCAATAAAACTCTTACTATTCAACTTATCTTGTTGTTGCTTGTTCTCTACTATACTTATAAACAAAATTATTGTCCAAAACATAACATACCTTTTTAAATATAAAATATAAAGCATATAAATCATTCAATACAAGTTCACATGACACTAGGATTTTTCATGGAAACCCAATTTGGGATAAACCACTAGCAACATGTCACCACTTTTTTACTCTTTCAAAGTGAGCTCTGTTAGGAGCCAACCCTATTAAAGGTTTACAATACACACTATTAAATGTGACCTTGTTAGAGGATTTAATCACCCTTTAGGAGTGGCCTTGTTAGAGGACTTTGATCATTCCATTTAGAATGTCACCTTGTTAAAGGATTTACATAGACTATTAAGTCCTTCAAATGACTATTAGGTCATCCACTCTTAAAAGGATTTCAATACAAACTATTTAGAATGATTAGAAATAAAATATTAGGGTTTTGATATGTATGATTATAACTCACTTTGCAAGTTCAGATAATAGTTCAGTTCAAGTTTTGAATCATTTATAAGCTCTCCATTGTCATCTATATTCTTGATTTTATTGGTAACCCTTTAAAAAATAAATCTCCTCCCTTCAACAAAACTTAAGCTTTATCAAGATTAGTAGCATGTACATAAGCAATCTCCTTTAGCTTCATATTCACTCTTTCACTTTTGCATCTCTAATCGATTGCCTTATATGCTCACCTCACACACACTCACACTTATTCATTCAACTTTTTACCTCTTTAAATAGGTAATTCATGCTTTACCATTTTACATGATCACCATAGATCTTAGGTTTTATGATTAGGTTCAACACAATTCATTGTATATGTCCATCTTCTTGATCTTCCTCTAGAAAATTCCTCTAAAATTTATCTATTAGGTCTTAACATAATCCTCACCTTGAATTTAATGATCCAAGTCATCAATCTTATTTTCAACATGGTTTACATCTCTTGAGAAATCAATTGAGTTAGCTGAGAATCATGATTTCCCAAAATTTGTTCTCAACATTGTTACTCAACAAACACTAAGTTCTAACACTTGGCCATCACTTAGCACTCAGTCACTATAAAAATTCTAGCTCGGCATCAACTAACTTTCTCAGTCAATATTGTTTCTTGATCAACACTAGATTTTCTTGACACTTACTATGGCTTGGTTGACACTAGCATCACTTGACATCCCTTAACCATTTACTCTATTGCTTGACTTAGCTTAACTTTCTTGATATAAATAATCATTTTGTCTCATTAAAGTCTAACTAATCAAATGTCCATTGTAGCTTCCTTTTCATAACTCAACCTTTCCTCTAGGTGTTATTATTATGAACAATTTCTCAAATCCTCTTCATCAATCAAATAGATATGACATTTAGATTAGGTAGAAATGTGTCTTATCAATAGATTTGACATCAGTGACAAAAAAATGATTGATGCAATTGTAACTTTGCAAAAATTTCCCTTTTTGGCATTGATGGAAACATCTCTACATCTCAATATTAGAAATATCTCAATGTATTAAATGTATCTCACTTTGTTACCATTCAATTCAAAAATATTTGCTCCCTCTGAGATAATAGATCTCCCTCTGTATCCATATTCTCCCTCTCTAATATAACTCTAGTCTTTGTCTATCTCTCCTTCTTTTGGTTATGTCTCCCTCTCTAGTATATTTCTTCTAATGTTTATTTTATGTCTATCTCTCCCTCTTTGACAATAATTCCAAAGAAACTTATCTTTCTTAGCTTCAATCTCTTCATACATCTGAATTATGTAGATTTTGCATGTCTAGCTGATTTTTGTCATATGTCTATGACTAATCTATTATGTTGTACTTGACTATCTACCTTAGGCATTTCTCAAAGTAGGGTTTGTTACAGAAAAAGGATAATTTCATTTCATTTATTAAATTACCTTTTCTCCCTTCTTAAGATTTTACTTTATGCATTTTCTACCTTTCTCTATTTAATAATTATTAAATAGCTATCAAGTTTATCTTACCCTTTGTAACTTTTTAGGTTACCCTTTTTGGGTTTTGATCTCCTTTTATAAGGATTGATATCTTTGTAATTATCAACCTCTTCAATCTCTTCTTATTCTGAATATACAATTTTTGTGTTTTCAGATCAAACCCTTGCCTCTTCTTGTCTTTTTCTTCTCCATGACAAGTTTTTTGCATGCAACTATTCTTGGGCTTCATGGATTTGATTTGCATATTTCCTCAAATCCTACATGGTATTAGAGCTAGATCTGTTGTAGCTTGTTCAATATTTGGAGAAAAAGGGAGAACAAGGGTTTAGTGGATTAGTTCTAGTTTTTTTTTAGGTATTTTTTGAGAAAATAGGGGGTCAGAAATTTTTAGAGCAATTTGATGCCAGACAGACTTCACGGATGGATCTAGAAGGCATCAAAACCTCTATTTCCATATAAAGTTTGTTCGATTTGGACAATGTTGATCTAGAAGGAAAATTTTTTTTTTCTTGGTAGGGCTATATGGCCTTTACACATAGTTCAAGGTGAGATTTTTATCAAAAAAAATTTAAAATTTAAAAAACTAGTGTTTTTTGGGCCACCATGGTTAGATAACAACTAGCGGCTCTGTAGTGGTCACCGCTAGTGACTCTGCTAGTGATTCTACAATGGCTTTGCTGCAACAGACCACCCACCTCTCACCATCATGACTTACCTCTCTCTACCTAGCTATTTCTTGGCCTCCATTCCACTATTGGTGGTGATGGTTTTTTAATCATTTTTAAATTATTTTTTATTAAAAAAATGTGTGCACTTCTAGGGGCCCTATTGGATTTTTCTCTGTAACTTGAGCATACAGATGTATTTTTTCAATTCAAAAAATGTGTCAGAAAGCCAGTTCCAAGCTAGAGACATTGGTGTAGGTTTTTTTGATTTTTGATATAGTTTGGTTTCTTTTTTAGTAGTCAAAGTTGGTTGTTCATTTTTACACTCTAGAGAGCATATCTTGAGTGTCCCATCTCAATTTTTCAAAAATGTTATATTTTTGGAAAGATGGTACTGTGTACTTTTTAGAAATGATGTAATTTCTTCTAGATTCTACTCTATGCTCTTTCTATCATGTTTTTTTCTCTTTTTCTCTATGGTGGATATCTTAGATGTTTTAGGTCTAGGGATCATTTTCTTAGCATGGAATCTCTTCTTTTGGGTTGTACTATCTATTGTATCAGCTCTTTACCCTTTCTAATCATTATTGATATCATTTGTAAGCATTTTTATGCAAGCACACTAAGATAAAGTGCCTCTCTTTGCTTTTCAAGATCTTGTTCATCATTGTGATTTATTGTACTCGCACTATATTATAAAGTGCCATGGGTGGATAGTTGGTTGCCATTTAGTGCCCTCTTCCTTTGATAAGTGAGTGTCCCTTCAATGATATTAGCCCTATGATGTGTTGGTGACACGTGCCTTTATGGGTGTCTATATCTCTCCCTCACTCTCGATGTTCTTGGCTCTTTCTATTTTGTAGGAGATTTTCGGCCCACTTTCTTAGTTGCCTATCACCTCACCCTGTTTGCATTAAAGGGGGGTTCTTCTATTGTTTCTAATGCTTCCTTGGCTCATTAGGGTGAGCTATGTATTTATTATTTGATCCTATGTACTATGTGATTACAGTGGCTGGATACCTATGCACTTTGGTGAGATGGATCATCTACCATATAAACATTCTTTCTATTTCAGATGAGGTTGTATAGATCAACAGTTTCTTTTTCATAGTGTTTGTGACTTCTTCATGCTTTAGTGGTTTCCTTCATGATCACTTTTTGTTCCTATTCCCTATAACATTCCTCTAGTTGGAGGCTTCTGCAGTCCTTCACTAGATTTTCTACTATCTCTTTTTGGAGTAGAGTTTTTCCAACTAGGTTTTCTCTATTTCTTCATTTCATAGAGATTTTGATGTGATTGGGTACCTCATCAGGCGTTGTTTCCGAGACCCAAGTTTTCTTTCTGCATTGTTTGTAGTTGCATTTTTTCTCATCTTAAGGGGGGGTGTTAGAGAAAAAGGATAATTTAATTTAATTTATTAAATTACCTTTTCTCCCTTCTTATCATTTCATTTTATGCATTTTTTAGCTTTCTCTATTTAATAATTATTTAAGAATTATTAAATAGCTTTCACCTTTAGGTTACCCTTTGTAACTTATTAGGTTACCCTTTTTAGGTTTCAATCTCCTTTTATAAGGATTGATCTCTTTTTAATTATCAACCTCTTCAATCTCTTTTTATTCTAAATATACAATTTTCGTGTTTTCAGATCAAACCCTTGCCTCTTCTTGTCTTGTTCTTCTCCATGACAAGTTTTCTACATGTAGGTATTCTTGGGCTTTGTGGATTTTATTTGCATATTTTCTAAAATCTTACAGATTTGCATTGCATTAATGTGTAAGATATTCTAATTAGCACATTTGATCAGTACACCTTGCCTCCTTAAGTAGCTTTGTTTAGGGGAATCACCCCTAAATTACCTCTAAGATATTCATGATCATCTTTAGGTAATGCTTTTGTGAACATGTCAGCAATATGTTCTTTGATATGCACATATTCTAACTTCACTTCTTTGTCTTGAACTAGTTCCCTCAAGTAGTGATACTTGATAGCAATGTGCTTTGTCTTAGTGTGCATCACTAGATTCTTTCAAATTCTAATAGCACTTATGTTATCACAATAGATAAATACTAGATCTATAATTTTCCATTTCATTCCTTTCAGTAATTGCTTTATCCACATACTATTTGAATAGTTCATTATAACTACCACATACTTAGCTTCAACTGTTGATTGGGAAATACAATTTTCTTTCTTTCTTATCCATGACACCAATCTCTTTCCTAGAAAGAACATACCTCCACTAGTGCTTTTTCTATCATCAATATTTCTTGCCCAATTTGAGTCAATGTATACCTTCAGTTCAAATCTATCACTTCTCTTGTGATACAATCCATAGTCTTTTGTATCATTTAGATATTTCATTATCCTTTTCTCTTCCATCATGTGAATCTCTTTAGGATTTTCTCAAAATGTAGCAACTATCCCAACTCCTAATGCAATATTAGGTCTATTATGAACAACATATTGTAATTTTCCAATCATGGATCTATATAAGGTTTGTTTCACATCAACATATTCATCATTCTTAGATTATGTCATGTTGACATAGGTGTGTTCATTGGTCTTGAATCTTCCATACCAAAATTCTTTAGTATCTCTTTGATGTATTTGGATTGTGTGATAAAAATACCAAACTTCATTTGGCATACTTGTAATCCAACAAAGAATTTGATTTCACCTAACATAGGCATTTCAAATTCTTTCTTCATTTCATCAACAAATGATTTGCATAATGCTTTTCTTCCTCCAAATATAATGTCACCAACAAATATTTCAGATAGTAGTACTTCATTGTTCTTACCATTCTTCAAATATAAATTATTGTTATCATTTGTCCTTTGAAAACTAGTTTTCACCAAATAATTATGTAGTCTTTCATATCATTCTCCATGCTCTTGGGCTTTTTTTAATCCTTAAAGGGATTTGTTTAGTTTACATACTATATTTTTCTTATCTAAATTTACAAATCCTTTAGGTTTTTCAATGTACACTTCCTCTTCAAATATACCATTCAAAAATGTAGATTTGACATCCATTTGATATAATTTAAAATTCTTATAGGTTGAATATGCAAGAAGAGTTATGACTCCTTCAAGTCTTGCCACGGGAGAAATATTTTTTGCATAATCAATTGCTTCTTGAGCATATCCTCTGCATATAAATATTTCTTTATTTCTTGTTCCAATGACATTTTTGTCTTTAGGTATTGGCACTAAAGTCCAAGTAGTTTTCTTCTCAATCTATTCAATTTCCTCATTCATTTCTTGAATCCAATCTTCATTGTCTAAAGCATCTTTTATTGTTTTGGGCTCAAATTTACAAAGGATGCATGTGTCATCTTTGAGTCTTTTTTATTTTCATAAGACTTGATTCAATGTCACCAATGATTTGTTCAGATTTGTGATGTCTTACAAACTTTCCTAACATAGGTGGTTTCCTTATCTATTCTTCTATAGGTTCCTCTTGGAGAACTAATCTTAGGATTGTTTTCTCTTTCATTTTCAGGTTCTAATTCATGTTCTACATGTTTGACATTCTCTATTTGATAATTGGCATTTCCTGTCTGTGACTCAAAATCTTCAGTCTATTGCTCAGCACCCATTCTCTACTACCAGACAATTTTTTGGGAGAATCATCATCCACATAGATTAATGTACTATAATCTTCAAGTTCTTTACATGCAGTTTCTCTTGTTTCTATAAACTCATCAATTTTCACATTTATACTTTCTACAACTTTGTTAGTGTTAGAGTCCAAACACTTGTAAGCTTTTCTCTTGGTGGAATATCCTAGGAATATACCTTCAATACTCTTTGCATCAAATATTTTACTCATATTATCCTTAAGTATATAATATCTACTTCCAAACATTTTTAGATATTTCACATTAGGAGCATATCCATACCATAGTTCAAAAGGTGCAGTATTTGTACCTTTCTTGACTTGTACTCTATTTAGGGTATAAATAGTAGTACTAATGTCTCTCCAATATTTCTTTGATACACTCTTTTCCATCATCAATGTTCTTGCATAGTCCATTATTGATCTATTTCTACATTCAACTATCCCATTCTGAGGAGGGGTCCTTGGTACTAGCATCTATCTTTTAATTCCTCTATCATTGCAAAATATATTGAACTCAATTCAAATGAATTCACCACCTTTATTAGATCTCAAACACCTTAGACTCTTTCCTATTTCTTTTTCAACTCTGACTAATACCACTTGAATAACTAAAAAACATTGGATTTAGCTTTAAGAAATAGTAGAGGCATCATCCTAAAGTAGTCATCAACAAATAGAATGAAATACTTATGTCCACAATAACTATGAACATCAATGGGTTAGCATAGGTTAGTATGAATCAGTTCAAAATATCACTAGAAGTGTGTTGTGGTTCCACAATGCACACCCCATTTCCTTGTTAGGAAATGGGGACCCCCTACTTTTTTTTTCAAATTTGGGCCAATTCTAAGGCCCTAAGTTCGCATCTCAATGTTGAAGAGTCAGAAAAATAAAAAGTCAAAAGTCAAAAAAGGTCATAAAAAGTCAAAAAATTGGAAAAACAAAAAAAATCATAAAATCGTAAAATTTTAAAAATTGGAAAATTTATACTATATATATATATATATATATATATATATATATATATATATATATATATATATATATATATATATATATATATATATATATATATATATATATATAATAATAATAATAATAATAATAATAATAATTGCACACCCATGCACTTGAAGTGTTGCAAAGGGTACACCACCCTTGGTGATGCACCGGTGTGCACCTATGCACTTGAGCATGTGCGCACTGCCACACCACCAAGCGTGGGCAAGGCAATACAAGCCCCAACCCCCCTCCCACTTACCCACCTTGCTTTCTTTTTTTGGAATCTTCAAAACTTTGAGAACTCTTGTATCATGCCCTCTACACTTCTCTCTGAGTTCACCCTTCTTGACTCTATGCCTTTTCATGGCTTTGCACAATCAAGGTGTGCAAACACAGCATAAGGGCCAATGCATACTATCACACCTAACTAGCTACACAAGTGCACACTAGATCCTCACACCCCGAAATTTCTCTCCATAAAAAACACATAATGTAAGAGCATGCATTATCCACCACAAAACTGTGCACCCATTGCTACGCATCCAACCATGCACACCACCTTGCCACACACATGCCACTATGCATCACACATTGTGTGCCATGCTTGCTGCTATGCATCTTCACCTTCACGTGCTCGCTGCCACACATTTTCACCTTCGTGCACCCTCCTTCCATCGTACCCCCTTATACAACAAACCCCCACTCCATTACCAACACCCCTATTTCAAGGTGTGCACTTGCACACCTGGATAGGTACACTAGTGTGCACGTCTAAAACTCAATGTTAAAGAGCTTAAAAATATTAGAAAATTACAAATCATAGAAAATGAGGTGCACAACTATGCACCCGATCTAGTGCACAGGCACGCACCTTATGTTTTATTTTTCTTTGATAAATAATAGGGGGAGGAGGGTAATTGAATTTGTTTGCATATTTCAAGATAATAATAAGCCTTATTATTACAAACTAATAAATGTCTTTTCTTTGTGCAAATATAATGACATCCACATTTGGTGAGAAGATGGGACCAAAGCCGATGGATTTCAAGTTCCAATGGGTCCCATCAAAGTCAAGATTCGAAGATGAATACATAGAGATAAAAGACACTAATTTGGGACACATAGAATTGGGAGAATTTTTGAGAATTTGCAACAAGCCTATAGAGAGATTAGCTCTAGTATCTGTGTTGATCTGATCAGGGTTGGTGAGCCTAGCTTCACACCCAATGTCAGTACAATTAGTGGAGTTAATCATGACACTGGAACAACACTTTGTTTTGGAGGAAAGAGTGGTTAAGAGTGTAATAGGAGAAGTTGTATTGGACCTTTGACCTGACAACATTGAAAGGGTCTTTCATCTCCTAAGGGTAGATGTAAAGCCCCGCTAAGGGATCTAAAAGAATTAATCTAAAGTTTTACTAAGTTTTCCAAACAATATTTTTTTTTAAAAAACATGAAAGATGCAATCAACTATACAATCAACTATAATCATACATAATAGGTTACATTCCTTAAGGATCCCAAGATGTTGAGTCACATTTAATCTAATTAATACTAAGTCTAACCACTACCACATCCACATGAAAGAATAAATAGAAAGTCCAATGTCCATATTACACATTTGTTTTAGAATGCCTCTTGGAAATTAAATTCAAAATACTCAATCATCCACAGTACATGTCATAGGGAATGAAAAGCTTAAAAGAATATACATATGTAAAAATAAAGATACATCATCCTCATCGAATCCATGATACAAGTGCAATAAAGTAAATGAAACCAATAACATACATGATACATCCATTAATCAATAAAGATATAACAACCATCGTAAAAGATATCCATCCATCATAAAACACATCTAATCTAAGTGCACAATTCCTCCCAACCATCAATAGCATCATTAGACCATCGTGGGCTCTAGCCATCCCTCCATGCATAACATGCCAAGTCACCAAAGACATCATTGGTATTATCATAGTAGGGATGTCACTCCTAAAACATACTACATCATATGAAGAAAGGAATCTAGCATGCAAGAATAAAGCATAAGATGATTCTACAAAGAAAATAACATCATCTATCACATGATAATCATCAACATAAAGGAACGTACCAGTAAATAACATCCATCATAATGATCCATGAATAGAATGGAGATAAATGCTAACAAAGAATGCTTCAGCCACGGTGCCTCAGAAGGATCTCAAATGGTAAGAGTTAGAAAGCACTACCACCCAACCACGTGGGACCTAAATGGCCTACTCCCACCATGCTGAGGAGATAGTCTCAAGTCCCAAACAGGATATCAAATCACATAACACAAGATATTCTCTAAATCTAGAAAATCCTAAAAGTATACTAATTCAAAGGTTCCAACACACAGATCAACATCTACACCCAGAGGCACAACAAAGACATGTAGGAAACCTACTATGTAAGCGAGAAAGTGTCATCATACGAGTCATGCTAGATTTACCTTGGTAGTCTCTCAATAGACCCCAGCCCCCTAGTGATCCCTATGTGGCCACTAGTATCCTCTCATACTGACGAGGCATACTATGAAATGCAAGGTCGCAACCAAGCATTCTCTCTACTCCCATCCTAGTTTGTACTAGCACTCAAGGCATGGGTGAGAACATACAATTATCTTATTAGGTTCATTTTAATCCCCATTTAGTGTAAATGTTTTCACTTATTAAATAACTTACAATGAGTTACCCTGGTAGCCACTTAGGGCTCCGACCCCCATTGCAAGCCACTTCCTGACACTACAAGTAGATAACCTACCCTAGGCTCATGGAATCATAAATCATAAAATCACCTCTATCCTATACAAGTGACTGGAAAAATACCAAAAGATAATCCATAATAAGAACATCAAATCTCCATGAGCAACTAAAAAGCATCCATTGATAATCATGACCACAAAAGTTCTCTATTGGCAACTAAAGGTATCAATGGTAATCACAATATCCATTTGTTCTCAACAAGCAACTGTAAGGAATCTCAAAATAAATCACAATATCCATTGGTTCTCAACAAGCAAACAAAAAGGAATCTCAAAGAAAATAATACTAATCAAAGACTCCAAAATGGTCAAGTCAAAACATGTCACAACATGACAACATCAAGAAATAATTCAACACTTCAGTCCCATCATGGCGACTGGAAAGTAATCCAAGGATAATTGACCAATGACTCAAAAATGGTTAAGTCAAGTGTCTCAAATACATACACCTCAGCTTCACACAAGAAGACTGGAAAGTAATAACAATCAGTAAATACAAACATCTCATAGAGCATACTATCACATTAACATGGTTGGTTTTTAAAAAGATTGAGATCAAATAATATCAACATGCCATCACATTCGCATAACTCCCAAGCCTCTGGTAGACATCCTAACTGGTCAACACTCTAGCCCAAAGCCCAAACATGGATAGCATAAAGAACAAGATACAAACACATATTTTAGTTTCCTTTCGCAATCACATGGTTAAGCCAAATATTAGGTTTTAGTTTTCATTTTCAAGTACATTTCAAGTGTATAAGATTCTTCATTTAATCTACAACTCAACCCATTTATTTTTTTGAATAAAAGATAGAATTATCCCTCCATTTTTTTGAAACAATTTTTTAAAATAATCATAAGATAATTATTTACTTATTTAAATCATTAAACTAATTCCTATTGACTTTTAATAAAAGAATTGCATTATTTTACTAAAATCAATGTTACTAATAATTAAATGAAACTCCCTTAATTCCAAGAGCATCTCCCATTATTCAAATCATAAGAATAATACTTATCAACTTTCAAATAATTTGTTTACAATTTCCTTAAAAACACTTCAAGAACAATCATTTATTTAAAATAATCTTCATTGATTTTAAGTAAAATCAATCTCATTAATAATTCAATTATTTAATTCCACTAAACACTTATTAATTTTTCTTTTAATTTTCCCTCATTTAAAAATCCATTTACTTAAATTGACTATTAATTAATTACACTTCTTCTACTATTAACTAATCTTAATTAAATCTTAATTTAATTAGATTGATTAATAAATCATATAAAACTAATGCATAATAATAAGATTCTATTTTAATTCGAACCCAAACCTAAAACAATTTCTAGATCTTGATTCTAATATGGGAAGAATGCAATAATATTTTTAATTCCCATAACTAGATGAAACAATATGCATGCTCGAATTACAAAATTGAAGATTCATTCATAGAGAATTATTTAGACACACATAACAAATACGATGAAGACAAGAAGGGAAAGAGTGTAATAAAATATGCAAAATAATCACGAGTGCCTACCTAGATACTGATGCTAATTTTCTATGCCTCAAAAAATTGTAGAGAAGTTCCTCCTCTTAGAACCTTCTCCTTTCTAAAAAATCCTTCCTTCTCCAACATTCGCAATTCCTCCAAGAACCGAATTCCCAAGTGACTAGAAGCATGTAGAAGCATATAGAAGCATGCAGAAGCATATAAGCATGTCAAAGCATATGAGCTCATAGAAGCATATGAGGATGTCCATACACACTATGAGAGCCTATATATAAAGGCCTCTAAGATGCATCTAGAATGTTTCTAGAAAGAACTAGGAGATAAGCATGACAACTAAGCACATAACTTTCACAATAAGAAGATAAACGTGATGAGGTGTCTAGAATGTTGTAGACACCATGTGCTCAAATAATGTGCTAACTCCTAAGTGTAGACAACATGTGCATAATTAGAGTGCAAACTCCTATGTTGTCAACATGACAACTCACAAGAGTTCGCATACTCTTATGTGAATAAATATTAAAATAATGCACATTACTTTATTTAATATTCACTTGACTATATTTAAGTTAATTTATTAATTTTAAATCTCATGCACTCACTTTATTAAATCCACTTGTTTTATCTTAATATATTCTAATCACATGCACACATCATGCGATCTAGAATCTTTTAATAATTTTAATATCTTTTCAACTTTTAAATTTATTTTCAAAACTTAATTGATAAAATATTTATTAACTTAAATAATAATATTATTTAGCATTTATTTAAAAATCAACTCTAAATAAATATCATCACATTCTAAATTTATATTTATAACTTTCATCTCAAACTTAATTCTTTTATTTAATTAATTTCTCAATTAATTAAATAAAATTAAATATTAAAATATCATATTAATTTTCCATTTGATTAAATCATTAATTAAATCTTTTACTTAGACTTAATTCATAGAAAAATACACCAAAGACTCATAAAGTAAAATACAAAAACCCCATCATAGCAAAACACATACAAAATCAAACCAAAAGGGTTAATATCACAAATTATGTCATCCAACACATTCAGAGGGTACTCAACTTAGATACTTGTCCTAATTTTCAATTAGGTCAAATGGCTTAAAGGGTTGGGATTTGGACTTGAGAATTTATCTCCCCTCTCTTACCATTGAGATAATGTGATAGGGTACGCTCATCCTAATAATTCAGGGAAGTCAATATCCGATATCTGCAACCTGCATAAAATCCATGCATGTACAAGAACAATATATATTAAGCTAAACAAGCAATGGTAGGAAGTGGTGCATCATGTAGATCCTGACTAGTAGGTGACTACGACTCCCTACCTTAACCACATCAGAAATGCCATATAGAAAGGAAACAAACACGCACACCATACACATGCAAGTATGGGGTAAGTATCCATAAGAAAACACATGTGATAGTAAACTATCTAACTAATCATCATCAATAATTGCAAACACTGTAATAATCATCATGCATACATGAAATATAAAGTACCAAGTAATCTCATCATATAATAAGCTAAATCTGAAACAATATCTAATAATCCCAAAATAATGTCACTAATCATCAATCATAAAATTTTCCTAAAAGAGTTCGATAATGATAGAAAAATGTAACGTAGGGGTAGGTACTACAACAAATTAGTTCATAAGACTCTCCTATGAAGCAACAGAAGGGTGATATAGAGAGCACCTAAAAGAGGCAAAAAATATCATTCAATCATCTTACCTCATTGAGAAGACTCCTCTAGGAAAGGTGATAGGAAAGGTTGGCATGAGAAGGGGATACATGAAGGAGGGTATTGGCTACTCTATCATTCTTCTGAGCAGAGTCATGGGTCTACCAACAGCTAGACATTGGAATGTTTTTATGATTAACTTTATTGAGACTATTAAGACGACAAAGATGCCACTTGACTAGGCCACCACTTTAAGTGAAAACTTGTGTGAACAATTGCAGGCAGTCAAAGATAAGAAGAAGTTCTATATGAATTCTTACATGGTATATCTGCTAGTAGCAAGGGCCACAAATTACTTTGGATTGTACAAAAGAGGCAATATATAGGATCCTAATGCTTGGCCTTACATTGTTTACACTCAGTTAGTGAGGAAGAAGTTCTTAGCATAGAGCAAGGAATAAAAAATCTTGAATGATGCATTTATCTTTGTAATCATTTGATTCATAGAGGAAGACTATACAAAGAGGTTATTTGATGAGGTAATAGCATAGATAATAGCTCTCAAGACCTACTACATCTAATTTAAGACATTCATGTATCTATGGGTAGTTGGTGCCTCTATCAACCCTAATAAGCTCCCTAGATATTCAAGTGATAAACTGGTGTTATTGGAGATTATGAGGCAGATTGAGTCTACATATGATAGGGTAAGAAGATAGTAAAGACCATGTTGGACGTGGCCCTTGGTCATAGGACCATATTAGGTAAAGCAAAAGTAAGATATTTCATCTTTTGAGTGGGAGTGGGAACATTATCCCCTTGAGGAGTACAACTCTCCTCGACCCTATTTTGATAACATTGGAAAAGTTGAGAGTCTAGCCAACAAAGAATTCCACCATGAGGAGGTCATTGAGGACCACTAGATGAATGCAAAAAATGACTATGATGTCCATATTAGGGACCATTTTAGGATGATTTTGTATCTGGCAGAGAAGGCTCTCAAAATAAGCTTTCTGGAGGAAATACTATAGCAAGATTATGGGGAGCTGTTGGACCCCCTATTCAACTTGGACAAAATTGAAGAGAGACCAATCATGAATGCTGAAGTTGATAGGGAGGAGGGAGATAATATTAATCATCGAGCAAGCTATGTAATTAGAATGATAAAGGATTGGATCAATAAATCCTTTCAATTTGATCAAATACCTAATATCGTGATATTTCATGTGCAAGCTTGCCTAGAGAAAGGTAGATGAAATAAAGTTACAATTCCTACCTTTGTGGCCCAATCTCCCATTAGGCTAGAAACTGTATACCAACTTGACCACTTGGCTAGATACTATCACCCTCCAAAGAGGAAAGGAAAGAATAAGAGAAAAAGGAGCTCTCCTCAAAGGGTCGATATAGAAGAGGGTCAAGTGCATGTACCTCTCTAGTAGTAGGAAGAAAATGTACAAGGGTCATAGGACACTAGGACTTCTCAAGACTAGCTCGACCCTTAGTTGTCTTCATTTGTGCTTGGCCAGTTCAAAGAGGAAGAAACTCAATAGGTATCTATCCCTCCTCCACAAAAAGAGCTAGCATCCCCTTCTTCCTCCATCAAACATAAAGGGATTAAGATCTATATGCAGAAGAGTAAAATGATGACCAAAAGAATGGTTCCCTGCCCATCTATCCCCAAAACTATTCAAGACGGAGAAGAAGAGGAAGAAGAGGAAGATGAAGAGGAACATGTGCCTTTGCAAGGAATAACTTGGCTATCCAAAGCTATAGAACAATAGAGGAGAAGAAGTTTCACAATAACACCACCATCCACCCCAAAGGAACCCTTGGAAGTCTCTTCTTTGGAAGATGAAGTACAATAGTGGGTAGATGAGTAGAGTGAAGAGCATGATGACATATTTAAAATGTTAGATTTTGATTTTAAGCCCATGAGAATAGAAATATTTTGGTATAAGATTAGGGATACCCCTCTAGGTGAACTCCAACAAGAAGACTAGATGCAAATGTCACCAGAGTCACAATATCCCAATCTTACTCCCCCGTCTCCACCACAAGTCACAGTGGTAGATAAAGGCTCGGTTACTCCTCCACCCCAAAGTTCAAAAGAAGAATAGGTTCATAAGGAAAATTCATAAGAGGAGGAACCATGGAAAATGGAGACTAATGAAGTGATGAAGGAATGACAAAAGGTAAAATATTCTCAACCAGTGTCCCAAGACACTGAGGTGCAAGCTACAGGGTCTATAGGGATAAAGGCCATAGAAGAAGAGCCCTCACAAAGGGAAACAACTCTAAGGAGGAGTGATAAGGGAAAGGAGGTATCATAACATACTCCTTCATCATCCCAAGGTAGATCTTCTGCTAAATGAGTCCCAAGATGGCTTTGGAAATAGATAATGAGGAGTACAAAGCCACAATTCTATGCTAACGAGGAAGACATTTTTGAGTTGGCTAAGATATTAAACAAACTTGAGTCTCGAGTACATGAAGCAAGACCATTGGCATTCATCAAAAATACATAGGATCAATATTTTTTCACACAAGTGGTCATTCCTCCTAATGATATAGATGCAGAAAGCCTCGGTGCTCAAGATTATCAAATCAAAGAGGTTATGCTTGGAAAGCCTACATGGGATACAACCTGATTAATGGTAACCATGAGGATTAAGGAATTTTTTAGGAGCATGGAATAGGAAGAGGTCAAACACCAAACATTTTGAAGGAAAAAAAAGATCCTAAGAGGATATTTGGTTGAACTTGTTGGTCCTCTAGATCCTTAGCATCTCGAGGAGACCTTGAATACTATACTCAAAGAAGGAGGAGCTCTACATGTAGATCCATTTTTGAAAGCCTATCAACAATGGTGGGAAAACTTTCAAGAGAAAGGAATTTTGACAATCTAGGGGAACCTGAAGTTACTGCATGCTACAAAAGAGAATGTGAACAAAATGGTGGCAATTTTGAAGCAGGATTTCAGTATATTGGATGAAGTAAGGTCTTGGAGTAAGGACTTACAAGTTTTGAAAACCATAATAAGGAAAAGGTATAGGATTTTGGTAGATGTGTATACAGAAAAGGAATTAGATTTAATTGATGATTGGATAGAGAAGATTGCATATAGTAATAAATTAATGGAAACATTACACGGAGAGATCCACAGGCTCAAGAACCAAGCCTAAGAATGAATTTTGGAAGCAGGGAGGCATTATAGCAATGCATTTTTAGACATTTTTGAAGATGAGGAATGGGAGAAGCTATTTCCTATAGAAGTAGTAGTAGAGAATTTTAAGAATATTTTTGAGGAAGCTACTAATGATGAAGATATCTGCTAGGCTTTCAAAATAGAAGAAGCCTTGTTTGAATTGGATACCAAACTTAGGAATTTTGTTAAGACTCAAATTGAGGTAGACAATTATAGACATAAGTTCAAGAAAAAATATGAGGCTTTAGATTTATCATATGTAGCTAAAATTACTAAGATCATAGAGAAATTCAAGGGAAAACATCCAAACATAGCTTTGGGATGAAGGGGAACAAAACCCAGATGCCAGAATTTCAATTTTGACACCTAGTAAAAATTTGAGAATTTTGGACGATTTTGAGGTACGCAGCTCTGTAGGTTTGTAGGTGTGTAGGTATGTAAGTATATAGCTCTGCCAATGTGCATTTCTAGAGGTGCACTACAAATAAACTGCTAGTTCCAAAAATGGAGCTTTCCATGCATCAAGAATGCATTTTGATGACAGTTTAACTCTAATAGACGTCGAGTGAAGGATCAACTTCCATTTTTAGCACTTCCAGAAACTTCCACTTTGACTGAAAGCTTTCTCTTTCTTTCTCATCACATAATTCTTTTTTTTTAACATGTAAAGGCTCATGCATCCAATTAATGAATAAAAAATGGATGGAGTTGTTCTTAGCACCAGTTAGATTGTTAGATTATATATAATTTGTTTATTTTATTAAATTAGAAGCATTTTATTGCATGAAGATATCTCTCACTCTCAACACAAATTGAAGAGATGATTTCTTATAAATACTCCATTGTAATATGTAATTTGGGGTGCCATTATTTTGTAATAAAATTATGCTTTTGGTGCTCACATTTGGAGTGTAGTAATTCTTGCCTAGATTTGTTATATTTTTGTGAATTTTGTTCATGAAATTGTGATTGAGCCAAAAGTTTATTGCTTTGTTTCTAGTTGTGGAATTCATTAATTTTGGTGTTTGTTATGATTTTGAGAAATTTGGCTAACATATCTAGCTCGAGAAGAAATCATCAAATTGTGCCTGCATAACTCTTTGTCTCTCATTAGCACACTTTTCTTGGCCTTGCAATTTGATGAAGAGGGAAACATCATATGATTACTAAGTTTCTTATTGATTATTGCATCAATAGAATTGAGGAAGCACTACTCCTACTTTCATTGGTTACCTATCGATTTCTTTGAAAGCTAACTTGTAGACATGTTGTTTTCTATAGCTTATGTCCATTAGGATTTCAATTTCATGTTATTTTCTTGAAAGTTCTTTTTTTTATTTTCTTTACTAACCCCCTTGTTAGAATAGGACTTCATTTTAGTTGCATTGTTAGATTGCATTCATAAAAAACATAGTTCTTTCTTGTGTGTTTTATTTTGAAGCAATCTATAGATTCTTCATCTCATCCAAGATCAAAATGAACTAGTAAAGGTGTCCTTGTGAACAATCACATTTATCTTCAACTGAGAAAATTTTAACAGGTCACAAGATCATCTTTTCAAGAGAGGAATTCACAAGAATTCATGTTTTTTAGAATTGTACATAATGAAATCTCAATAGAAGTGACACTAGACGGAGGGTCACACTTTTGATTCTCAGAAAAAGTGGAAAATTTGCTAAAGTTTCAAAATTCTGCACTTTTTTGCAAAAATTTGCACTCCCCACAAGTTCAATTTTTTTTGAGTTTTTGAGAAATTCAGGTGCGCATGTGTGTAGGTACATAGATCTATAGATACACAGGTGTGTAGGTGCGTAAAACTTGATGGTGCACAAAATTTAGTTGTGTGAGAAAGTGTACTTCTGTAGAGGTGCACTTTTTTTAGAATTGTGCAAACTAGAGGGTTCTAATCCAGAATCCCCATTTTAGTGAGTTTTAATGTCTTTTCCAAGTGCACATGAGTTTCTAAAGGTTACCCACTTTTGTAAACCATGCACTAACAAAGGAATACCCCAAATTCAACCACTTTCATTCAAAATTTCATCATATTCTTCAACTCCACCTCCACTCCAACCACCTAGTGGACCACCACATATTCCAATAGTTACACCTTAACAACTACTTTAAGGCTTGCTAAACCCTCTAATGGCCTTTTTTGGAAATATTGTAGACTCACTAATAAACTTGAGAGGTGCACTCCATGACCTCCCCAAAAATCTCAAGAAGTTTTTCCCAAGGTTCATCTATGGGGAGACACGAACTACCAAAGATCACATCAAGGTATTCAAAGAAATTTGGAACCAAAAGTAGGTTGCTAATGAGGATGTGGTTCTTCAAATTTCTTTTAATTGGTACATTAATTTGCCACCTAGATGTATTGGAGATTGGGATACTTTTGAAAACTTGTTCCTAGAACAATTCAAAACTTTCATCAACCCATTTGTGATACATCAAAAATTCATAACAATCAAAAGGGACCCAACTGAGACAATTTCTCGCTTCAACCATCACTTCCATATGGCATATCAAAAGCTAGAGATGCCATACACTATACTAGTTGAAGCCACTATTCAGATTTATTTGAATGCTATGTATCACCTTACTACTTTTTTTTGAGAAGACTTCTTATAGAAAATATCAACATATTGGATAAAGTCTTCACAAAGGGAATTACCTTCACTAAGCAAGCTAATCCTAAGAAAGGAGGATTAATGATTCCAACTCCAACTATCGTAACGATGCCAACATACCCTATCTGAGTACCCACAATGCCTAGTAAATTCATACCTATGAATCTAGTTCCATTACAATAGGCACCCGCTCCACAAAATCCCACTCTAATGTACCTAGGGTATGAACCTCTGAAAGCTACCTTCTTTGAGAAAAAGGTAGCCACACCCGCTAAAGTAGAAAATGGCTTTGTTTCTAAATTTGGTTAGATGAAAAAGATTATGTCTCAAATGAATAACAAATTGACTCATCTAAGGTTGTCATAAGGATAGAACAACAACTTCCAAAGGAACAATGCTGGTCCTTACAATAAAAATTATGGCCAAAATTATAATAGGAACTTTAGTGGAAAAAACAACAATAATGCAAGAAATAATGATGGGGGGAACAATTTCAATCCTCCTAATTGTAACAATGGCTTCCAAAGATAGAACCGATAGTGGAACACTCGGCCAAATAATGGAAGTATTCCCACTGACAACAGCAATGACAATGTTCAGTATCCAGATGTTAATTAGTATGATGATAGTTAGAATACATCCAACAATGATGATTCATATTATAATGGGAATCAAGAGATGACTCAAAGTTCACAAGCAAATGACAATGCTCCTCCTATATAATTTAATGCTATGCTACTAGAAACTTATGATTTGACACAAAATGTGTAGGTAGAACAACTAGTTGGTGAAGAGTTCTCTTTTCCATTCAATTAGGAACATAACCTTCAACATGAAGAGGTGTTTGCTTTTCACAATGACATTCAAAATACCCATAATCTAATAAATAGAAAGGAACTTTTGACAGATGGAATTCCTCCAACTTTATAACCAACTCCTCCTGATCTGAGAGTGGGTAACAATCTAGCACCAATTAGGCCACCATATGGGGGACAATAGAATCAAAATCAAGTGAATGTACCAAAAATATTGAATAATCCTTCTTGGTCTACTGAAAAGTATACTATTGTAGAGGACTTGAAACAAATCAAAGCAAATATGTCCATGTTTGACATGTTGCAAAATTATCCACAATATTGAGAAGTGCCCATGAAGACTCTGAATCATACAAATGTACCCCACAATACAAACATTTCTCCTCAAAAGACCATGTCTCAACAAGTAAATGTTGTAGAAGTGATGCCCACTATGTTTAAAGACAAGGTTGAAGTACCCCCATTTTTGCTCAGCATCAGGATATATGGAAAGAATCTCAACAATTTCTTGATTGATTCAAGAGCCTCATGTAATGTCATGCCACTATCAATAGTACAAAGGTTAGGGGTAAATCCTCAACCTTCCAATTTAATACTGATACAATTGGACAAAATAGAGGAGAAATTCATCAGTGTATTGAAAGATGTTTGGATATAGTTGATAGTCAATCCCCAGATTCAAGATATCATTGATATTCATGTGGTTGATATTCCAGAGATGTATGGGTTGATCCTGAGCAGAGAATGGATGAAATGCCTAAGAGGATAGTTTTCTATGGATTTCACTCAACTATGGTTACCATGGAAGGGATTGAACAATCAAATCAAAATAGATGTAGAACCCAAATTGAAAATAATGGTCATAGAATACAATGCTCTAAATGAGGTGGCATTTCTCCAATCAGATTTTGGTTCATAAAAAGTGATGGCATTTGATATGATTCCCACCAAAAAATCAAGAAATTAGGATAAACAAATCAAGATATCAATCCTAAAGGATGAGATCATGACATAATGCATACATACTATGGTGACTAATTTGCAATGCTTGGGAGAAGAAGTTGATTCTAGTATCTTACTCCTAAGATTTTTTCGATTAAACAAAGTTAGTCACTCCAAATTTGAATTCTCATTATGCCAAGAAGTAGATGCAAAGGTGTTAACAGATATGATGCAAGGCAAGGATAACCAAATTCCAAAAAATGGACCCGTGGGAAATCAAAGTCATACAAACTCAACTGAGCCACCGGAGAAGATTGAAGAAGAAATTGAAGATTTAAATTTATCATATAGTGATACCTCTTTAGATAGTTGAGGTTTGTCTTCTCCTTCCCTGGGGATGTTCAAGATTTAGAGAAGAAGACAATACGTAAAAGGTCAAAGGTGGACTTCGGTCATCATTCATCCTGAACCCAAAATAGATGAAATTAAAGAATTGATAGAGGAAATTCAAGAAAAACAAGAAAAACATACATTTCCTCTATCAACATGTTACAAAGGGGAATCATCAAGTCCACCCCGTGAGAAGTTCCAATGGGTTCCCAAGAAACAATCTTTTAACTCTCAGGTGAAAGAGAAGTTAAGAACAAACAAACACAAGGTTAGAAAGCCTGAGGGAGACCCAATTTGGACACTTCACTTTGATAGTTCTAAATGTAAAGTAGAGGATGATGTAGGTATACAATTGGTTAACCCAAAAGATAAGTCTTTTTACATAGCATATCGATTACAATTTTGATGTACTAATAATGCTACAGAATATGAAGCATTGGTCTGAGGACTCCTCTTTAAACTCGAGAAAGGAGTCATGACTTTCGTAATTGAAGGAGATTCTTAGTTTGTTGTTTGGTAAGTAAAAAATTATACTCTTGCAATGAAAAAAGGTTACTTTCTTACAAGAAGAGAGTATGGGATTTATTGTATGATTTTAAAGCTTTAAACATCAGGTCCATTCCAAGGAGAAAGAACATGGTGGTAGATGCTCTCACTATTTTAGCAAGTGCACTACAACTGGTCAAAGAATGAAATTGAAAAGATTTTTAGTAGAGTTGGTTGCTGATCTATCTATTCTAGACAATATTACAAACTTTCAAGTCTTTAAGGATTATCAACACATACTTGAATTTATCATGTGCAATGGTCACTTTAAAGGGTAAGAAATTGATGATAATCTAGATGACCAACCTAAGGATGATGAACTTGATGATGAAAATGAGATCCTAAATTTGAAGACTAACACTATTCCCAAGAGGATGGTTGAGTTAAAATGCATTTTTGATCATGATGAATCAACACTTAATAAAAGAATGACCCAAGAAAAGGGGATCGAGGAGTGTGATGCATACAACTTAGGAACTGAAGATGATCCAAGAATGGTTTGGATTGGGACAACATGTAGTTTATAGGAAAGGGAAGACATGCTCAAATTGCTTACAGAATATAAGAATGTCATCACTTGGAGCTATGAAGATCGAAAAACATATGATCCTCAAATCATTACACATGATATTATGCTCAAACCTAATGCCAAACCTTTTTGACAAAGGCAAAGACCTATCAATCTCATCCTTGAGCCCTTGATAATGAAGAAAGTGAAGAAATTTTTGGACGCAAAGATTATTTTCCCTATGTTTCACTCTACATGGGTGGCTAATTTAGTTCTTGTATGAAAGAAGACCAACGAGATTCAACTTTGTGTAGATTTTTACAATTTGAACTTGGCATCTTAGAAGGACAATTACTTGTTTCCCTCACTAGATGAAGTCTTACAAATTGTGAATGGTTTGAAAATGATGTCTTTCTTGGATGGATATTTTGGTTACAATTACATAATGGTAGAAGAAGAGGATAGACTAAAGACTGCCTTTACAACCAAATGGGGAACCTTCACCTACAAGAGAATGCCATTCATTTTGATTAATGCGGGGGCTAGATTTCAGCGAGCCATGGGTGAAGCATTTAAGGGATTGATTAATAGATGTATAGTTATCTATATGGATGACTTGACTATCTTTTCAAAGGATCAAACTACTCACATTGCTGATCTTAAATAGGTGTTCAATAGCTATCGTAAATATGACATATGTCACAATCCCAAGAAGTGTTCATTTGGGGTCACTAAGGGGAAACTCCTTGGTCATGTCATTTCCAAAGCTAGCATCTCTATTGATCCTAAAAGAGTTGAAGCCATTCTAAATTTATCACCCCTAAAGAGTTGGAAGGAACTCAAGTCTTTCTTTGCGAATTTTTTTTTTTTGAAAATTCATAAGCAAATTTGCAGAGATTGTGTGTCCTCTCAATAATTTGCTAAAGAAGGGAGCTAAAATAGAATGGGTTCTTGAAGTAAAGAAATCATTCAAGGATATTAAGGTAGCCATTTCCATGGCTCTAGTATTGGTAAGTCCTAATTACAACCTTCCATTCAAGATATATTCCTTTGCTTCAGAGCATTCATGTGTAGGGGTCTTGACCCAAAAGAAGGAGAAGGAAGATGAAAGACCTATTGCTTTTATGAGTTGCCCACTAATAAATGCCGAGTTGAATTATTCCAACCTTGAAAAATAGTCTTTTTCCTTGGTTAAAGTAGTGAATAAGTTCCACCATTACATATTAAGGAGTAAGGTGTATGCTATCCTACCTAACCTAGTAGTAAAAACATTGTTGATGCAAAATCAGCTCAAATGGATGGAGATACTTCAAGAGTTTGACCTTGAGATCCAACCTATGAAATTATTCAGAGGTCAAGGATTGTCAAGGATGATAGCCAATAACTAGGTTGGTGATGAAAATAAATTTGAGTTTGAGAAAGAAATAGATGGTGAAGATCAGAAGAAAATTATAGTATCTCAAGTTGACATTGGCTAAGGTGTAGCAATGGAAGTATGGTACTATGATATTGTGTATTACATCCTACAAAATTAATGGCCCAACTAAATGAATAGTTCACAATGTAGAGGACTTAAAATAAAAGTGTGAGTCCTATATGTTGCAAGATAAAAAGTTATACAAAAGGAACTATGAAGTGATCTACTTGAAATGTTTAGGATGTGAAGAAGTGAAAGAAGTCTTAGAACAATTTCATGAAAAATATGGTATAGGGCATGGTTCAGTAGAAGCAATGGCTCATATGACCTTGAGATTAGGTTATTTTTGGCCCACATTATTCAAGGATGCTTTTGAGAATGTGCACCCTTGTCATGTCTATTAAAAAAGTACTAATAGAGAAAGATACTTGGCAATGCTATTACAACTTGTATACGAGGTACATCCTTTCTCAAAGTGGGGACTATATTTCATTGGTCTAGTTAACCCACCATCATCAAATAGACACACCTACATTCTTACAACCACTGATTATTGTACAATATGGACAAAAAAAAAACTTATAGAAATTGTAATACTAAGGTCATGATGGATTTAATGGAGGAACACATTGTTACTAGATTCAGAATGTCATTCACCCTTGTATGTGATAACTGATCTACTTTTGCATCAATATTTTTGACTCAATGGGCTTTTGAGAATAAGGTTATTATCAAGTTCTCTTCAAATTACTACTCGCAAGGAAATGGGGTAGAGAAATCTACAAACACAAACTTGATCACAGTAATAAGGCAATTGTTGAAGGAGAACCCTAGAGACTGACATACATAGTTGAAATATGCTTTATGGATAGATCAAGTAAGGGTCAAAAATACTTTGGGGACTTCTCCATATTTGCTTGTCTACCAATACTCCTACTCAACTTTAGAATTCTTGTTTTGAAGTTCATGAGTGGATACGTTGAAGATGTTGACAAAGTAAAAATTAGATTGATGAATCTTCTAGAGATGGATGAGAAATGAATAGCTGCATTGGAGCATATGGCTAAATATCAAGCTATCATGAACAGATGGTTCGACAAGAGAGCCACGATAAAATCCTTCAATATTTTTTACCCTTTTCTACTTTTGGATAAGGCAAAAGAAAAATTAGGCAGCGATACCAAGTTTCAATGCTTGTGAACTAGTCCTTATTAGATCGCAGAAATCCTCAAGGAAAACACTTTTAGGCTCAGCTCCTTGCAGAGGGAATTTCTTCCCTTGCTAGTAAATTGGAAATTTCTAAAACATTATTTTGAGGCCTAGATGAAGGAAATAAAAATAAAAATTTAGCTAGGTTTTATTTCTACACTTAATTAGATTTTACTTTGGCATTTAGTTAGGTTTTATTTTTTGCAAGTGTGTTTGTTTTTAGTTGTGTGTTTGCTTTTAGTCATGTGTTTACTTTGTAAGTTGTGTTAGTCCCAAGGGGTAAGGTGCACTTGAGATATTTCACAAACCACTCTTTGATTCTAATTTTAGGAAGAGGTATTTCTTTGTCAAAACATTTGGATGATTGTGTGTCTTATACTAACTGAGCAATGGATGTTGCTTATGGAATAGAGAGACTTTTAGTCCTAAATTCAAGGTTCTAAACCAACGAGTTCTCAACACTTTGTGAAATTAAGAATTGATCATCTTAGGTGTTGTCGAATTAAGGTAGAAAATAGCAAGGGATGATTCAAACTCTAATTGGTTCAAATAGGAGGGGTCTTTTCAAAGGGTTGCTAAGATCATTGTTTGGCATCAGAGTTTCTAAAAGTTCTAAAAGAGGAATGCAAGGGGTGTTCACCAAAGATTGAATCTAAGAAATGACACTAATGTCCTAGCTACATAGTTTAAGTATAGTTAGGATACAAAAGAATTGAAAAAAGAAAAAACAAAGAAAAGAAAATAAAAAGAAAATGACGATGTTAAGACTGGAGGATTCTAAAAGATCTAAAATGGAAAAAAGATACAATTTCAAAATGAAGTGTCTTGTACTAAAATGTGGCTTCATTAATAATAAATTACCCACAACAATTATTCAAAATCTGCCAGAAAATTAAAGAAAGTGACATCCCGCTAAGACCTTCAAACTAATTCTCTCATTTGGTCAAGCAAGCAATCGGTAAACAACTTTCATGAATATTCTTAATGGATGAACCAAGAAGGATGGAAGATTGTTCCCATGGTGATAAAAAAATTTGAGAAAATTTTGACAGAGTACATCCTGAGATGTCGAAGGGAATGAATACATCAATCACTCACTAAGCTCAAAGGTTTTGGATCCTAAATTTTGACTATGAAGTCATTCAAAATATGTTTGAGGTGTTCAAAGTTTGGTTGGTGTTCCACACATGTCAAAATAATATTTGCTAATGAAGAAATGCGTTTGTCATTTCTTCCTCTTTTCAGGGCTATTTGTTGTGGTTCCACAATGCACACCCCATTTCCTTGCTAGGAAATGGGGACCCCTACTTTTTTTTTCAAATTTAGGCCAATTCTAAGGCCCTGAGTTTGTGTCCCAATGTGGAAGAGTTAGAAAAGTAAAAAGTGACAAATAAAAAAAGGTCATAAAAAGTCAAAAAAATAGAAAGACCAAAAAATTCTAAAATTCTAAAATTCTAAAAATTGGAAATTTTTTTTAAATAATAATAATAATAATATTATAATAAAAATTATGTACTCGCACACCTGAAGTGGTTTAGAGGGCCACCACCCTTGGTGATGCATCAGTGCACACTTGCACACTTGAGCATGTGCACACTACCGCACCACCAAGGGTGGGCAAGACTATATAAGCCCTTAGCCCCCTCCCATTTACCCACCTTGCTTTTTTTTTTTTTGTCTTCAAAACTTCAAGAACTCTTGTGTTGTGCCCTCTATAGTTCTCTCTCAATCTGCACTTCTTGACTCCATGCCTTTTCATGGCTCTACACAATCAAGGTGCACAAACACAACACAAGGGCCAGTACACACTAGCACACCTAACTGGTTGTGCAAGTGTACACTAGATCCCCACACCCCAAGCTTGCTCTCCATAATATAACACATAATGCAAGAACGTCTGCCCACTACCACACATCTTCACCTTCACGTGCCCGTTGTCATGCATTTTCACCTTCGTGCAACCCCCTGTCCATCGTAACCCCTTATAAAACAAACCCCCACTCCATTAGCAACACACCTATTCTGATTTTTGCACTTGTGCACTCAGATAAATGTGTTAGTGTGCACCTCTAAAACTCAATGTTAAAGAACTTTAAAATCTTACAAAATTGCAAAACACAAAAAATGAGGTGCGCAATTGTGCACCCAATTTGATGTGTAGGCACACACCTTATCTTTTATTTTTCTTTGATAAATAACAAAGGGGAGGGGGTTATTGGATTTTTTTACATATTTTAGGATAATAATAAGCTTTATTATAACAAACTAATAAATGGATTTTCTCTGTGCAGATATAATGGCATCCACATCTGGCGAGAAGATGACACCCAAGCCTTTGGTTTTCAAGTTCCTAGGGGTCTTGTCAAATTCAAGATTCCAAGACAACTATGCAGAGATAAAAGACACTAATTTGGGACACACAAACTTGGGAGAATTTTTGACAATCTGCAACAAGCCTATAGAGAGATCAGCTATGTATCTGCTTTGATCCAATCAGGGTTGGTGAGCATAGCTTCACACCCAATGTTAATATAATTAGCATAGTTAATCATGACACTAGCACAACACTTTGTTTTGGAGGAAAGAGTGGTTAAGAGTGTAATAGGAGAAGTTGTATTGGACCTCCAACCTAACAACATTGAAAGGGTCTTTCATCTCCTGAGGGTGAATCAGTTCATAAGACTCTGCTATAAAGTAGCAAAAAGGTGGTATTAAGAGCACCTAAAAGAGCAACAAATATCACTCAATCATCTTTGTTGGATACAATTCTTCAATTGTGTGTTGTCTTTGATGTTACATAAATGTCATATTAGTTATCAGATAGAGTCTACTAAGCTCAGTTGGTCAACAAAGCAAAAGACAAAGTCTACCAAGCTCAGATGGTAAGCAAAGTAAATTACAGTGTCTACCGAGCATTTTTGAAAGTTAAACTATGAAGACAGTCTCTATCGAGCTCACTCAAGCATTGAAGGATTCTATGGCAGAAGTTAGTTTCTATTGAGATCACAAGGTCAACCAAGGAAAGTTAGTGTTTACTAAGTTCACTCAGTTTCCAAAGGATTTTATAGAGTTTGTAGTGTTTACTGAGCTTTAGTTGGTTAACACTAGAAATTATTATGGAGCAGTGTTTATTGAGTAGGGTTAGCTAATGAAGGATTTCATTGTTTTGGCAAATAAAGTTTAATTGTTTGATGTAATAATTATAGTTGATTGATGTAATGATTATTGGTAATTGTAGCTTATACATGAGCCAACTTGACAATGTAATGTATAAATAAAAGGTCAACTTGTCAATTCAATAGTATGGATGAATGAGTAAGCATGTAAGTGAATTAATTGTGAAGAGGAAGGTGTGAGAAAATTTTGAAGAAGGATCAGATATGTAATGCCTCACCCAGAGATCCTTGGAAACAAGGATTCAAATCAAGCCAAGATATATTTTTTTAATTTTTTTTTACAAGTATGAATGCACAAGACAACATCATATAGGGATCACAAAGATCACAACGGAAGACTTCAACACAATCCTGACAACCAACAAATCTCTGAACGCCACTACCAAACTAACACACACAAACAAAGCCAACAAAGACAACACACATGATGAGGGCACAAGAAACAACCACTCATCAATAAAACACCAAGCTGGGGTAAAATGCAAAATCTCAAAATTTGGCTAAGCCTAAAATCCTGAAGCCCTAAAAATTGGCTAATTCTGGATTTTTGAAGCCTTGAAATTTCCTAGAATCCATAACTTATCTCCAAGAGGTCTGAAACCTATCTCAAACAATTTATCACATATATTAAAATATAGCTTAAGTCTCCTTATACTTAAATGATATATTTTAAACCCCTAGGAAATCTATTTTGAACCAGGAAGGTGTAAAAACCAAAAGGGTGTCCAAAACCAACTTTTGAACTTTCATCCGACAAGCCTAGATAGCCCCTGTTTCTCGCACGAGAAAGAAAATTGGTCTTGATTTTTGTGCAAGATCTTTCACCACTTTGCACAAGAAAGTGCGCACTTCGTGTGAGGACTATTGAGCTTCGCACAAGGATTCACATTCTCACACAAGGATTCCCTACGCGCCGTGCGAAGATCTACATTCTCGTGCGGGAAGTGTATTCTTTTGCGCGAGGAAGAAATAGTCTCGTGCGAGGAAGAAATAGTCTCGCGCGAGGAAGAAATAGTCTTGTGTGAGGAAAATACAATCTTGCACGAGGAAACAAATCAGTGCGACACAAAACACAATCAAAAAGCTAAACAAACAAGGAAACCTCCACACCGGGGAGTACCAAATCCATGTAAATTGAGGAATGAACACTCGAGATCACTAACAGCAAGGAAAGAGGAACATCTAACCATCTAAAACATAAAAGCAAAGCACATACTGAAATAAACATCGCAATAAACAAAATACATTTCAGAACTAAACAACCAAATAAATGTGCGGTTCCTCCCAACCATCAATAGCATCATAAGACCATCGTGGGTCCTAGCCATCCCCTGCGCGTAACATCCCAAGCCACCGACCAAATCGTCGGTACTGTCGTAATAGGGATGTCACTACTAAAACATGCAACAATATAAGCACAAGGAAATCTAACATGCTAGTGATAATGCATAAGATAATCCTACAGTAGATAACATCACCTATCACATGCTAAACAACAGTAAGCAACAGATATACTACTAAAGCAAATCACATCATCTAATCATATGCTAAACATCATAATAAGGGAATGCACCAAATAAAATAACATCATCTAAACATGATATACAAGCATCCCAATGAAAGCATAAATCACAAGAAAGCATACTCCGGAACCCAAAGTACCAAGTGAAGACATCCAGCAACGGTCGCACTAGGACAAAGATCATCTCTGTACACCGATCCCTAGCAGTGGTGAAGGTAGCTATGCCTCCCAACCACATGGCACCCATAGGTCCACACCCGCCATGCTGATGGAGATAATGATCCAACCAAAAACACACATAAAACACAACATCCATGGCTAACACTCACGCCAGATAGTATGATGGCTACAACCAAGAACCTAAGATAATGCAAGGAGTACAGGTCCTGGTCAGACACTCAATAGGCTACTATGTAGGGGCTAACATCATGGAGAGTCGCTTGGCATCAAAAAGCCCAAGCTAGGACTTGCGCAGATTCAACATCCCTCAACAAAAAGGCTCTTGCACCCCAAACCTTTTTATTATCTTAAGTTTTATTACTAGTCACACATTTTATTTAATTTTCACTTAATTAAAGCTTCCTTCACCAACCCTCTGGGCACAATGATCACTAGGCTGCGAGGTAGAAGCCCCCTCCATATGCTACCCTACCCTACCCATGCTCATCCTATGAAAAGTGCCTGTGGGCATGCATACTCCCATCCCAACCCCAATTATCATAACTTTCGGCAAATCCACGAAAGATCGGGCCTCGCAAGTCACCCAACAAATGTACGCACACGTACTCGTGTGTGGCATACCACCATCACGAAGATCATAACACAAGGACAAGAATGAGAACACAATGCAAAGAAAACACCCAACTGAAAGCAACATGAGAAGGACGGATTCTACATGAATCCCAAAGCCAATAAAATCATACATCATGAAATCACTCAACCAGCCTCAATCCGAGAGTATGGATTCTACATGAATCCCAATGATGTAACAAGACCAAACATCGTGAACTCACTCAATTGGCCTCAATTCGAGAGTATGGATTCTACACGAATCCTAGCATTCACGAAACAAAAGCAAAGGTCCAACAAAAACCATAACAAGTATAAAATCACTCAACCGAACACAACATCGGGAGTACAGGTGCAACATGCATCCCAATGCAAAAAAAGGTGTAAAAGTGGTCTGACTGATATCCAAATGGATCATCAAGGTCCACGACCCACATTGTGCCAAGAAAAATCGAGAAAATAGGGTGGCACACAAAATGAGGTAAAAATCCCAAAAATGTGAAAAATTACAAAATTAAAACCCATTTGGCCTTTGGGTTCAAAAACCCCAAAAATCCAAAAATAAATGAAATCGGACACTATATGCAAAAACGGCCAGCATAACGGCGTAAAAACTCAAACCCTCATCCCAAAAAATAGGGAAATGTTCATACCTGCCCAACCGGGTAGAACTAACATACAAAAATGGAGGGGAACACTAGTTCTTAGCCTCCAAACAAACGGCTACAAAAAATAGAAGCAGAAACAATAAAATAGGAAAGCCCTACCTCACAGCCAAAAGGGCAAAATGGGAATCTGAACCATAAAATAAATATCTCGCAGAAGTAGCTAAAAATTGCAGCAATCCAAGGTTTCCCTGAGCAATATCCAACGAGCCCAACCTCGCAATGATCCCACGCCCGTAGCTCCCACAACGAACAAAATAGTAAATCCTCATGAAGAGGATTTTGGGTTTTACTCTCCAACTTTCCAATTCAAAAGTGAGAAGTGAGGAATTAAATTCCTTTTTGGATACTTATTCACTTTTTGGGTGAATAATCGATTAGGGCATTTAACCAGCCAATCTAGTTGAACCTCGAATCCACCCAAACGAAAACAGGCTATTCCTATAACTAGGAATTCATCTATGGCAAAGCTGCCAGAAAATAAAATAAATCAATTAAAAAGCCCGAAAACCCAAAAACACATAAATCTCCTTAATAACTTTCGCAACAATGCGAACCTCTAAATGCATAGACACACTTACTAGTCTAATCACATAATGCAAATGAGTTCGGATTTAATAATCACTGAAAGGTTTAAATTAAACATTTAATTAAGGATACGTCGACCATACAAAGGTGACATTGGTAAAATATGAATGGCTGAATCACTAACTCCATGTGCCACTGCCAGGGATATAATCCTGCACACTAAACAACACGATCAAGTGCAATTGGATATAATAACATAGCCGAAGCAATAAATGCATTAAATCACCTAATTTAACCATTTATTTAATTATATTAAAATAATTTATTTACATCACTCACGTTCGCAAAAGGCATAGCAATGCAGGAATGAAGTAAATAACCATAGCATTAAATCCATCATATAGCGAAATCAGAGGTATGTCCAAATACCAGATAACTAGATAACCAGATATCATCATAAAACACACTGTCATCTCAAAATGGCATCATCATGCAATATGATTAAGTGAACAGCATAGTAGTCTAATATCTATGATACTGGAATCAAAGAGTAACATTTGACCCTTAGATCATCTCAAATGTAAAACATAACATGAGTAACAAATATCTCTCTAATCAGAAATATAACAAGGTAAATGTCTACATCACATAACCAAAGAATCCAACATGAACAATCCATTCTAATTACTTAAGCATTTAATAATGATTGATTACTCTGCATTAAAAAGGCATTTAAAACACATAAGCAAACACAGTCATAAACATGACTAACCACTGCTGCAGGTACCCAGTCTAGTGTAGCATGCTAATAGAACATAGTGCAATCTCTGCACACATCTCAAGGTAATCATGGAACAACCTCATGATACCACATCGATCTTGGTAACCACTGGCACAAACCTCAGTGAACCAAAAATCACATCATAATCTCAAAGATCAGTCAAAAGCATAATCAAAGCAACTGATACAGAAACATAAATTTGAACACCTCGACGGTGTAGACCACTCAGGGTCACAATCATGATCCATCACAGCAAAAGATCAGCAAGGGTGCATCCATCAGGACAACTTACAAAATTCAAATGGGAGAGGCACTACAAGATATCCTTGAGGAAAAGAAAAGTTGTATTTGATTAGAAAGGATCTAGTGAAGCAAAATAGAGATTTGTATCAGCAAATATTAGTTGCATCTCATTCAAGTCACTTATTATTACTTTCTCACCATTGTAGTAGTAATTCCTAAATCTCTTAATATAGTTGGTCTAACAACCATTTTTTAAATCCTTTAACAAGGTGGACAATTCTACTAAATTGTTCTAAAGTCCTCTAGCAAGGCCACTACTAGTAGAGTGATCAAATCCTCTAACAAGGTCACACCTAATAGTGTGTTTTGTATCCTTTAACAAGGTTGGCTCTTAATAGGGCTCACTTCAGAAGAGTAAAAATTGGTAGCTAGTTACTTGGTGGCTTTTTTCATATTGGGTTTCCATGTTAAATCTAGTGTCTCTTGGGTTGATGTTATTTCTTTTATGCATGCATGTTAAATCCTTGTGAATGCTTAATAAGTTAACATACATCTACCGAGTTACATCATTTTTTTGTGTGGCTACCAAGTGATAGTAGTAACTAGTAATTTAAGACATCTAAGGGATCTGTGGATTTTTTTTTTGTGGTAATTGATTCACCCCCCCTTCTTAGTTATTCCATCTATATTTTTAATAATTGGTATCAAAGCTTTTGGTGCTTGCAGAAAGGATTACAAGGATCTAAGCTGAAGATCAGGATGTCTTACAAGAGGGAAATTTCAAGGCTTGATAGGGATACTTTTCCAGCATAGCAAGGTCTCATGAGACTCCATTTGGATTCCATTAGAGATATAGGATTAAAATATCTTGATGAAGAATATGTGACCCCTTCTAGCACATTATCTGCTAATGACATTATTGAGAAGAAGACTCATAACACCATGATGATAGATATTGATTCTACCCTAAGCTATGAAGAATCTGATGATGTCAAGGACTACAAAACTACCTTTGAAATGTGGAACAAGCTGAAAGATATCTATGAAAGTGATGATAATGTAAGAAGAGCCAAAGAAGAAAGTCTAAGAGGACAATTTGATCAAATAAGAATGAGAGAGGATGAAAACATTGCCAAATATGTTAAAAGAGTCAAAGTAATTGTCAGTGCAATCAAGGCTTCTAGAGGAGACATTGAGGAGGAAACAATTGTAAGTAAAGTTCTTAGAACATTACTTCCCATTTATGTAATTAGAGTTTATACAATTCAAGAAAGAAGATGTGAAGAAAATCATAAGATAAATTTAGAAGGAATAGTAGGAAGATTGACTCTATTTGAGCTAGATAAAAATGATAACTATGTTTGAACTTCCAAGACCATTGAATTAGAATTTGAATCCAAGCTTTCACTCAAAGAGAAAGGCAAGAAGATAAAGGATTCTCAGTCAGAAAGTGAAGAAGAATCAGAAAAAAGTTCTAACAGTGATCTTGAGATGGTTGAAGCTCTACTAGCAAAGAAATATTCTAGAGGTAGAGGAAAATACAAATGTAAGGTTCTTCTATTCTATTTTTCATGTGAAGAAATCAGACATATTGCTACTAGGTGCCCAAATAAGCAGAAAAAGAATGAGAAGAAAGGTCACAAGTGCATTGGCAAGAAAGACTTCAAATCATTCAAGGAAAAAGGTAAGAAAATATGTTTCATGGCTAAGGATTCTAATGATTATGATGAAGAAGAAGATGAAATTGTTTACATTGTTGTGAAAGATGAATCTAATAATGACAAGGAAGATTAAATGGCACTTATCTCTCATGTGAGCAAAAATGATACATGGATTATAGATAGTGGTTTCTCTCATCATATGACTGGTGATAAAACAAAGTTTGAACATTTTGAAGACTATGATGGTGGTAGTGTGAGGTTTGGTAATAATAAACCTTGTTGTATAAAAGGAAGAGGAAGAATCTAACTAACCAAAGAGCTTGTATGTGATAATGCCTATTGGGTTTAAGGTCTAAAACACAATCTTTTGAGTGTGGCACAACTACTCAATAATGGATTTAAAGTGGAATTCAAGCATGGAAAAGCAAGACTTCTAGATGACAAAGGAAAGTTGATTAGATTAGACATACAAACAAAAGGTAACTTGTTCTATCTTGAACTTGGTGAATGTTCATGCTTTATTACTCAATTTGAAGAAAGTTGGTTTGGTATAGAAGGTTGTGTCATGTGAACTTTGATAATTTGGTGAAAATAAGTAAATTTAGAAAAGTAAGAGACATTCCTAGTATAAAAAAACCTGATGTTGGTCTATGCAAGAATTGTCAAATTGGGAAGATGGGAAAAACTAGCTTGAAAAGTAAGAACTATCAATTTGAAGAAGTTTTAGAAATTGTGCATACTGATTTGTGTGGACCTATTGGAATTGAAAGCTATACTGGAGAAAAGTTTTTCATTCTTTTTTGTTGATGATTACTCTAGAATGATGACTATCATGTACTTGAGAGAGAAATTAGAAGCTTTTGAGAACTTCAAATGGTATTTGGCTAGAGTAGGAAATTAAACAGGAAAAAGACTAAAATGCTTGAGGTCAGACAAAGGTGGTGAATTCATCTCCCATGAGTTCAATAAATTTTGCATTGAAAGGGGAATCAAAAGATAGATATCAGCCCCTAGAACTCCTAAGAAAAATAGAATAGCTGAAAGGAGGAATAGATCTATCATGGACTATGCAAGAACTTTAATTTTTGAAAAGAACATTGCTATCAAATACTAGAAGGAAGCTATTAGCAGTATAGTTCATACCCTAAACTGAGTACAACTGAAGAAGGACTCATTCAAAACCCCCTATGAATTATGGTATGGCTATAAACCCAATGTAAGTTACCTAAAAGTATTTGGAAGCAAATGTTACATTTTGAAAGAATCTAGAAAAGGTAAATTTGATGTGAAGGGTGATGAAGGAATATTTTTAGGATATTCTTGCAAGAGTAAAGGATATAGATGTTTGAATTTGTCTACTCACAAAGTCACAGAAAGTGCACATGTGAAAGTTGATGAGTTTGCAAAAAGGACTGAAGAAGAAAGAAAAAAGGAACCAAAAGATTACAAGATATTTGTGTTCATTGAACCTAATATAGTGCCAGATACATCTGTCAATCAGGAATCTTCTACTCTTGAGTCTTTAGTAATTGAGTTGCAGGAAGTTCAAACTAAGCTATAGGAACTCAAGTCACATTCAAATGCTATCGATCCAATGCCTACCAAGTCCTAAGGACCTGAGTAGTAGATAGAATAGCCAAAACCTAAAGTTGAAGTGCAAGAAGATGAAAGTGCAATTCATTCAAAAGGAAAGGAACCTGTATTAGCCAAGTATGTTAGGAGACATCATGCACCATATCAGATCATTGGAGACAAATTTGAAGGTGCTATGATGGTACTATGACAAGGAGTAAGCTAAAATGTGTAATACCCCAAATTTGTCTTGTTGCCATGATAGCCAACTTTGGTTTATTCAACTATTCCTAAGTCCTATTTTACTAGGAAATTCTAATTCTAAATAATCACTACTTGACCTAGGTGTCAAATGTAGAAAACCATAATTTTCATTAATCACACTATTTATTTAATTCTTAAGTATCGACTCAAATTAGCTACATAAACCTATTGATTTAATTTAATTTAATTATAAGTATTCTACTTTAATTAAATTAAAATCACCTATTTAGCTAATGTACAAAGGAATTAAATACATTTAATTTAATAAGATATCTCCTCTTTTTAATTATTGAATTTAATTATTCAATTAGTTAAATTATGAGGTCATATACTATTTTATTAAATTAAATATTCACTTAAAAAAGGAGCCAACCAACCCTTTTTATCACTCAAAAAGTACTAAAATAACTCCTTTTATCACTCAAAAAGGACTCAGTTAACTCCTTCTATCACTCAAAAAGGATTCAGTTAACTCTTTTTGTCACTCAAAAAGGACTCAATTAACTCCTTTTATCACTTAATGGCAACTAGTTAACTCCCTTTTCATGAGGAAGTTACCTTTATGATTGGCTCTCCTCTTCGATCTTGACCATCCATTTTGGTTAATCTCAACCATCGGTCACCTCTTGGATTCTATAAAAGAAGCTCTTCATTCCTCATTACAGAGGATGAATTTTAGAATTTGCATCAAATTTATGCTGAAATTCTTACTCACTTTGCTCACATTTGCATAGCTTTATTTCTTTCATTGTAATATCATTTAGATATTAAATATGCATCCACTTGGCATACTATGCTTCTTCATTTCTTAGATTAATAATTGCATCTCTCATCTAGATTAATTGCACTTTCATTTAGCTACATAAACCCTTCATTCTAGAGGTCTGGTTGTCCACTTCTCATTCTCAGAGCAAAGGCATGCATAATCCATCTAGTTAGAAAGCAATAGGTCATTCTGTTAGATTTTTTGAATAAACAATAAAATGTTTATTTTAGGGCGATCTCACAAGTTATGACCATGTTGAAGTGTATGTGAGGATCAGAGGTCCCCCCAATTTTGCATATACAAAATGTACTTGTTTACTTGCTAATTTTGAACCTAGAATTGTCAAAGATGCATTAGAAAATGAAAGTTGGATTGAGGCTATGAATGAAGAGATAGAGAAAATAAAGAAAAAGAAAGCATGGACTCTTGTACCAAGGCTTAAAGATAAAAATGTGATTGGAACTAAGTGGGTATTCATAAATAAGTTGAATGAAGATGGTAAAGTGTCAAGGAACAAAGCTAGACTAGTATGCAAAGGATACTCTCAAGAAGAAGGAATAGACTATGGAGAGACTTTTGCTCCTGTTGCAAGATTGGAAGGTATCAAGACCCTACTTGCATATACTACATACAAAGGATTTAAGGTTTATAACATGGATGTCAAGTCAACATTTTTCAATAGTATACTAGATGAAGAAGTCTACATTGAGAAACCTGAAGGTTTTGTTGATCCAAACAAGAAGGACATGATCTGCAAATTATACAAAGCATTGTATGGTTTGAAACAAGCCCCTAGAGTATGGTATAAAATATTGCATAACTATCTTATTCAGATTGGTTTTTTAAAAAACTAATGATAGTAGTAGCTTGTATATCAAGGAAGAACCAGATAACAAGGTTGTTTTGGCAAAGATATTTGTGGATGATACTTTGTTTATAGGAAATGATGACCTATGCAAATATTTTAATAGCAAATGGACAAGAAATTTGAGATGTCAATATTTTGTGAGATCAAATTCTTTGTTGGTCTTCAAATTCATCAAATTAAGAATGGCATCTACATCACTCAGTCTAAATACATCAAGGAGATACCAAAAAAGTTTGGTATGGAGGATTGCAAACCAATTGGCACTCCTATGTGCACTAGTCTAAAGCTTACCAAGGATGATGAATCAAAAGAGGTCGATCAAACATTATATAGATCAATGATTGGAAAGTTGAAATATGTAGTTCATACAAGGCCAAATATTGCTTTTTAAGTTGGTATAGTGGCAAAAATTTTAGCAAAACCAAGAGAAAATCACATGATGACAATCAAAAGGATCATGAGATATTTGGAAGGCATTGAAGATTATGGATTATGGTACAAATTTGGAGGTAATCTAGACTTGAAAGTGTTTACTGAATAGATTGGGCAAGAAACATTGATCATAGAAAGAGTACAAGTGGAGGTGCTTTGTTTCTTGGAAAGAGGTTGGTTTCTTGGACAAGTAAAAAGAAAAATTGTACATCCCAATCCATAGAAAAAGTAGAGTATGTTGCAGTAGTAGTAAATTGTTCTAATATTTTTTGGTTCAAATAGTTATTGGAAGGAATCAAGGAGGAAATCAAAGAACCTGTTGTTATGTTTTGTGACAATACAAGTGCAATCAACATATCTAAAAATTCAGTGATGCATTCAAAAACCAAGCACATTGTAATAAAGTATCACTTTGTCAAAGAATTAGTGCAAGATAAGGAGATTAGATTGGAATATGTCCATACAAAGGAACAAATTGCTGAAATATTCACCAAGCTTTTACCTAAGGATGCATTCATGTATCTAAGAGGTAAGTTAGGGGTCATTCCCCTATCTAAAGCTCACTAAAATGAAGTTTTAGTGATGCATCAACAGGTATCAAGTTGAAGATCTTTTAGTTGATGTAGAATAATCATGAGAACATTGCATATGAATCAATACTTAAGGTACATTACTACTCATTTGGTTTGTGTTTTCTTTGGCATGTGTTTTCAAATAAGGAGAGTATACTATCATATCTTTCTAAAATTTGAATTTGTTTGTGAAGAGTTTGTTGTTTGGAAAGAGGTTATGTAATTCATTCATAGAGGGAGATTACTGTAGTTGAGAAGTTTGTGGCATAAAATCTAAGATGGAGAAATATTCTGTTAGAAAAGATTTTTTCTCAAATTTTATTTTGCTATGACATTGTGTGTTGTCATCAATGCCAAAGAGGGAGATTGTTGGATATAATTATTCAATTGTGTGTTGTCTTTGATGTTACAAAAATGTCATATCAATTATTAGATAGAGTCTATTGAGCTCATTTGGTCAGCAAAGCAAAAGATAGAGTCTACCAAGCTTAGATAGTAAGCAAAGTGAATTATAGTGTCTACCAAGTGTTTCTAGAAGTTACATTGTGAAAACAATTTCTACCGAGCTCACTTGAGAATTGAAGGATTCTCCGGCAGAAGTTAGTTTCTACCAAGCTCACAAGGTCAGCAAAGGAAAGTTAGTGTTTACCGAGTTTACTTGGTCTCCAAAGGATTTTATAGAGTTCATAGCATTTATCAAGCTTCAATTGGTTAATACTAGAAATCATTTATGGAGCAGTGTTTACCAAGCAAGGTCAACCAATAAAGGATTTCATTGTTTTGGAAAATTAGGTTTAATTGTTTAATGTAATAATTATAGCCGACTGATGTAATGATTATTGGTAATTATAACTTGTAAGTGAGCTGACTTGACAATTTTTAATGTATAAATAAAAAGTAAAGTTGTGAATTCAATAGTATGGATGAATGAGAGAGCATGCAAGGGAATTAATTGTGAAGAGGAAGCTGTGAGAAAATTTTGAAGAAGGATCAGATATCCTTGAGGAGCAGGAAAAGTGTATTTGATTAGAAAGGATCTAGTGAAGCAGAATAGAGATATGTATCAAAAAAGATTAGATGCACCTCATTAAGGTCACTTATTGTTACTTTCTCACTATTGTAGTAGTAATTCCTAAATCTCTTAATAGATTTGTTCTAACAACTATTTTGTAAATCCTCTAACAAGGTGGATAGTTCTACTAAATTGTTCTAATGTCCTCTAGAAAGGCCACTCCTAGAAGGTTGATTAAACCCTTTAACAAGGTCACACCTAGCAATGTGTTTTGTAACCTTTAATAGGGTTGGCTCCTAACAGAGCTCACTTCAAAAGAGTGAAAATTGGTAGCTAGTTACTTGGTGGTTTTTCCCATATTGGGTTTCCACATTAAATCTGGTGTCTTTTGTGTTGATGTTATTTCTTTTATGCATGCATGTTAAATATTTGTGAATGCTTAATAAGTTAACATACATCTACCAAGTTACATCATTTTTTTGTGTGGCTACTGAGTGATAGTAGTAACTAGTTATTTAAGACATCTAAGGGGTCTATGGATTTGTTTTTGTTGTAACTGATTCACACCCCCCCCCTTCTCAGTTACTCCATCTATATTTCCAACACATCTTACCTCATTATGAAGACTCCTCTAGGAAAGGTGGACATGATAAGGGGATACATGAAGGAGTATATTGCTTACTCTATCATTCTTCTAAGTAGAGTCAAGGGTCTACCAACAACTAGACATTTGAATATTTTTATGATTAACTTTATTAAGACTATCAAGATGACAAAGATAACACATTATTGGACCACCACATTAAGTGAAAACTTGTGTAAAAAATTGAGATTAGTTAAAGATAAGAAGAAGTTCTATATGACTTCTTACATGGTATATGTGCTAGTGGCAAGGGCCACAAATTATGTTGGATTGTACAAACAAGGCAACATGTAGGATCCCAATGTCTAGCTTTACATTATTTACCATTAGTTGGTGAGGAAGAAGCTCTTAACATAGAGCAAGGAATACAAAATCTTGAATGATGCATTTATCTTTGCAATCATCCGATTCATAGAGGGAGACAATGCGAAGAGGTTATCTGATGAGGCAATAGCATAGATAAAAGCTCTTAGTGCCTACTACATCCAATTTAAGATATTCATGCATCTACAGGTAGCTGGTGCCTTTGTCAAACCTAAGAAATTCCCTAGATATCTAAGTGATAAATTGGTGTTATTGGAGTTTGCACAATAGATTGAGTTTGTGTATGATAGGGTAAGAAGATAGCGAATACCATGTTGGACATGGCCCCTAGTCATAGGACCATATTAGATAAAGTAGAAACAAGATATTTTGTCTTATGAGTGGGAGTGAGAACATTATCCCCTTGAGGAGTACAACTCTCCCTGACCCTATTTTGATAACATTGGCAAAGTTGAGAGTCTGGCCGACAAAGAATTCCACCATGAGGAGGTCGTTGAAAACCACTAGATGAATGCAAAAAATGACTACGATGTCTGTATAAGGGACTATTGTAGGATGAATTTGTATTTAGCAAAGAAGGCTCTCAAAATAAGCATTCCAAAGGAAATATTGTAGCAAGATTTTGGGAAGGTGCTAGACCCCTTGTTCAACTTAGACAAAATTAGAGAGAGACCCATCAAGAATGTTGAAGTTGATAGGGAGGAGGGCGATGATATTAATCATTGGGTGAGGCATGTAATTAGAATGACAAAGGATTGGATCAAGAAACCATTTCAACTTGATCCAATACTTGATACCATGATATTTCATATGCAAGCCCACCTAGAGAAAGTTAGAGGAAAGAAAGTTACAATTCCTACCTTTGCGACCTAGTCTCACATCAAGCGAGAAATAGTATACCAACTTGACCGCCCAGTTGGATACTATCATCCTCTAGAGAGGAAAGGAAAGAAAAAGAGAAAAAGGAGCTCTCCTCAAAGGGTCAATACAAAAGAGGGTGAAGTGCAAGAACCTCCCCAGTAGTAGGAAGAAAATGTACAAGGGTCATAGGACACAGGGACTTCTTGAGACCAACTCGACCCTCAATTGTCTCCATTTGTTCCTAGCTAGTCCAAAGAGGAAGAAACTCAATAGGTATCTATCCCTCCTTCACATGAAGAGCTAGAATCCCCTTCTAAAGGGATTATTATCTATATGAAGAAGAGGAAAAGGGTGACTAAAAGAATGGTTCCTTGCTCACCAGTCCCTAAAAATATTCCAAAGTGAGAAGAAGAGGAAGAAGAGGAAGATGAAGAGGAACATGTGCCTTTGCAAGGAAGAACTCAGCTAGTTGGAACTGGTAAACAATAGAGGAGAAGAAGTAAAGGGATTATGATTTGTATGAAGAAGAGGCAAAGGGTGACTAAAAGAATGGTTCCTTGCTTGTTTGTCCCTGAAACTATTCCAAAGGGAGAAGAAGAGGAAGAAGAGGAAGATGAAACATAAAGGGATTATGATCTATATCAAACATAAAGGGATTATGATCTATATGAAGAAGAGGCAAAGGGTGACTAAAAGAATGGTTCCTTGCTCATCTGTCCCTGAAACTATTCCAAAGGGAGAAGAAGAGGAACATGTGCCTTTGCAAGGAAGAACTTGGCTAGCTGAAGCTAGTAAACAATAGAGGAGAAGAAGTTCCACAATAACACTTCCATCCACCCTAGAATAACCCTTGGAAGTTGCTTCTTCGAAAGATGAAGTGCAATAGTGGGTGGATGAGTAGAGTGAAGAGGGAGATGGCATATTTAAAATGTTAGATTTTAATTTTGTGCCTATGGGAACAAAATTAGTTGGGGATAAGATTAGGGATACCCCTACAGGTAAACTCCAATAAGAAGACTGGATGCAAATGCAACCAGAGTCATAGGGTCGTGATCTTACTCCCTCATCTCCACCACAAGTCATAGTAGTAGATAAAGGCTTGGTTACTCCTCCACCCCAAAGTTTAGAAGAAGAACAAGTTCATAAGGAAACTTCATAAGAGGAGAAACAATGGAAAATGGTGAATGATGAAGTGCTAAATGAAAAATGGTAGAATATTCTCAACCAACCTCCCAAGACATTGAGGTGCAAGCTACAGGGTCTATAAAGACAGAGGCCACATAAAAAGAGCCCTCAAAAAGGGAAACAACTCTGAGGAGGAGTGATAAGGGAAAGAAGGTAGCAGAACACACTCCTTCATCACCTTGAGGTAGGTCTTCTATTGAATGAGTCCCAAGATGGCTCAGGAAATAGATAATGAGGAGCACAAAGCCACAAATCCATCTTGACGAGGAAGACATTTTTGAGTTGGCTGAGATATTAAACAAACTTGAGTCTCCACTATGTGAAGCAAGACCTTTGGCATTCATGAACAATACATAGGATCATGATTTGTTTGCACAAGCGGTCATTCCTCCTGATAATATAGATGCAAAAAGCCTTAATCCTCAAGATTATCAAATCAAAGAGGTTATTCTTGGAAAGCCTACATGGGATATAGCCCGATTGATGGTAACCATAGGGATCAAGGAAGTTTTTAGGAGCATGGAATAGGAAGAGGTCAAGCTTTGAACACTTCAAAGGAAAAATGAGATCCTAAGAGGATATGTGGCCAAATTTTTTGGTCCTCTAGATCCTAAGCATCCTAAGGAGACCTTAATCATTGTACTCAGAGAAGGAGGAGCTTTGCATGTAGATCCATTTTTGAAAGACTATCAACAATGGTAGGAAAGTTTTAAAGAGAAAGACATTTTGACAATCTAGGGAAACTTGAAGATACTACATGCTACACAAGATAATGTGAACAAAATAGTGGTGATTTTGAAGCCAAATTTTAGTATACTAGATGAAGGGCCTAGAGTAAGGACTTACAAGTTTTGCAAGTCATAAAGGGGCAAAGGTATAGGATTTTGGTAGATGTGTATACATAAGAGGAATTAGATTTAATTGATTATTAGATAGAGAACATTGCATATAGTAATAAAGTAATGGAAACATTAAGTGTGGAGATCCACTGGCTCAAGGACCAAGCCTGAGAGAAAATTTTGGAAGTAGAGAGGTATTAAAATGATGCATGTTTAAATTTTTTTGAAGATGAGGAAAAAGAGAAGATATTTCCTATAGAAGTAGTAATGGAGATTTTTTAGGAAGCTACTAATGATGAAGATATCTAGCAAGCTTTTAGAATAGAAGAAGGCTTGTTAGAATTGGATAACAAACTCGGGGAGTTTGCTAAGACTCAAATTAAGGTAGACAATTATAGATAGAAGGTCAAGGATAAATATGAGGCTCTAGATTTATTAGATGCAGCTAAAATTATTGAGATCATAGAGAAATTCAAGGGCAGACATCTAGACATAGCTTTGGGATGAAGGGGAACAAAACCCAGATGCCAAAATTTTAATTTTGACACTTAGTAAAATTTTGAGATTTTGGACCATTTTGAGGTACATAGGCATGCAGGTCCATAGGTGTGCATTTCCAGGGGTGCACCAACAGTTAACTACCAGTTCCAAAAATAGAGCTTTCTGTGCATCCTGAATGCATTTTGACTATAGTTTAACTCTAACAAACACGCAGTGAAGGATCAGCATCCATTCTTAGCACTTCTAGACACTTCCACTTCAACTAAAACCTTTCTCTTTCTTTCTCCTCTCCTAATTTTTTTTTAACATGTAAAGGCTCATGCATCCAATTAATAAATAAAAAATGGATGGAGTCCTACTTTGCAAAAGTTAGATTGTTAGATTGTATATAATTAGTTTGTTTTATTAAATTAGAAGCATTTTATTGCATGAAGATATCTTTCACTCTCGACACAAATTGAGGAGATGATTTCTTATAAATACTCCATTGTAATATGTAATTGGGGCCACCATTATTTTGCAATAAAATTATGCTTTTGGTGCTCACATTTGGAGTGTAGTAATTCTTGCCTAGATGTGTCATATTTTTGTGAACTTTTTTGATGGAATTGTGATTGAGCCAAAAGTTTATTACTTTGTTTCTAGTCATGCAATTCAATAATTTTGGTTTTTGCTATGGTTTTGACAAATTTTGCTGACGTATCTAGCTCGAGAAGAAATCATCAAATTGTGACTACATAACTCTCTATCTCGTATGAGCTCACTTTTTGTGGCCTTGTGATTTTATGAAGAGAAAAACATCATATGGTTACTAAGTTTCTCATCAATGATTGCATTAGTGGAGTTGAGGAAGTGCTTCTCCTACTTTCATTGGTTACCAACCAATTTCTTTGAAAGCTTAACTCGTAGATATGTTGTTTCCTATAGCTTATGCCCGTTAGGATTTCAAGTTCATGTTATTTTCTTTAATTTTTTTTTGTTATTTTATTTACTAACCCCCTTGTTAGAAGAGGGCTTCATTTTAGTTGCATTGTTAGATTGCATTCATAAAAAATATAAAAATACAAAAGTATAGTTCTTTTTTGCATGTTTTATTTTGAACCAGTGTTCAGATTCTTCATCTCATCCGAGATCAAAATGAACTAGCAAAGGCATCCTCGTGAACAATCACATTTATCTTCAACTAAGTGGATTTTAATAGGTCATAAGACAACCTAACACCTTTGAGTTGACTTACAATATCAACTCTTCAAGAGAGGAGTTCGCAAGAATTCCTGCTATTTAGCATTGTGCATAACAATAGCTCAACAAAGTGTATGCTTTTCTCTTAAAACTAGACTTGGTCATTTTTCCCAATTGACATTATTTTCACATAGCATTGTCAGGCTTCTTTAGTTTAGAAAATCCTCTTACTTTCTTCATTTTACTAATATTCACCAAATTGTCAAAATTCACATGACATAACCTCTTGTGCCATAACCAAACATCTTCTTGTTGTGTAAACAAACATGTCTCATTAGATAAATCTAGATAGAACTAAAGTTACCTCTTATCTAATCACCACTTCCAATTATCTTGCCATCAATATCATGTATCATATCCTTCCTATTGTGGAGTTAAACTATGTAACCTAACTTATTCAACTATGAAACACTCAAAATATTATAGTTAAGTCCTTCAACATAGTAAACATTTTCACATTTTATATTTTTAGTCTATTGAATAGTTCCTTTGGCTTTTACAACATATAGAATATCATTACCAAATTTAACACATCCACATTTTTATGGACCAATATCCTTAAATTTATATTTATCACTAGTCATATGATTGGAACGTCCACTATCAATTATCTATCTATTACTTTTGTTTACATGTGATATTAATGCAGTTTTCTCATCTTCATCAAAATCTTCTTTCATATCAACATAGATAACTTCATCATCACTGCTTTTAGATTCATTATCAATTCCTTCTTCAGAAATATAATAGAATTTCTTACCTTTTTTATCCTTGTTTCTCTTGAAGTCTCACTCATCTCTTCTTCCTTTGTACTTTTTTCCTTCCTTTCATCCTTATCCTCTATGTCAAGACATATATGAGCAAAATGACTTACTTTATTGCATGAAAAAAGATAATGGGTAGTTTACCTTTGTATTTACCTTTTCCTCTTCCAATTTTTTTTACAATAAAGGCTTCAAGTTTATCAATATTATCATTGGAACTATCACTCTCATTCTTCACATGTTTTCCTTTTCTTTTGATTAGAACTAGTTGTGACTTAAAGGCAGGTTCAATAGTAGTAGGTGTGTAGTTATCAAAGTTAGACATTTCAAAAGCAGTAAGTCTACCAATTACACCTTCCTAGATCAAAGTGTTATGTGATGTGCATGTCTTTGTTCTTAAATTTAAAATACTCTAATGGTATATATAGGGAGTAGAGTCCCAAATACCTTTCTTATCATAGTTTCATTTTTTATTTCTCCATTTGCACCATGAATAATATTAACAACTTCTTTAACTCTTGTGTAGTATTGTACTATATTCTCACCTTACACCATTCTCATGTCATCAAATTTACCTCTTAGGATCTCTAATTTGGCTCTGAAGATATTGTCATCACCTCCATATATGGTTTTCAATTTGTCCCACATTTTTTTTTCACTATCATAGTATTTTAAGTCATCAAACATGGTATAACTTAGGGCTAAGGAAAACTCCAACATTACTTGATTGTGTTATTTCTTTTACTTTAGTTGATAAGTTTTTACCTTCATATACTCATTTTCCATAAATTTTATAGTAGCATCATTGATACTAGATATATGCAAGATCATCAGGGTTTGTCATGTAAGAAAGTTCTCCTTGTTCAGCTTTGGTACATCTCTTTTGTGATTCATGATCTTTGGCTTTAAGTACCTTGAAACTTTTCTCTATAAGAACTAGGCTCTGATACCAATTTTTTTGAATGTTTAGAACAACTAGGGGGGCTGAGTTAGTTACTTGAGGTCCATAAGTACCATTTGAACAATTAATCATAAAACTCTTACTGTTCTTCTTATCCTATTGTTTCTTAGTCTCTACTATATTGATAAAAAAAATTACTATCCCAAACATAACATACTTTGTTGAATATAAAATGTAAAGCATATAAAGAGTTTAACTCAAGTTTGACACTAGGATTTTATGTAGAAACTCAATTTGGCAAAAACCAAGCAGCATGTAACCACTCTTTCAAGGTGAGCTCTATTAGGAGCCAACCTTATTAAAGTTTACAATATGCATGGTTAAATGTGACCTAGTTATAGGATTTAATCACCCTATTAGGAGTGGCCTTATCAAAGGACTTTAATCATTCCATTTAGAATGTCACCTTGTTAAAGGATTTACATAGACTATTAAGTCCTTCAAATGACTATTAGGTCAACCTTTGTTAAAAGGATTTCAATACAAATTGTTTAGAATAATTAGAAAGAAAATAGTAGGGTTTTGATCCATATGATTATAACTCAGTTTGCAAGTTCAAATTTTTTTTGGTTCATGTGTTGAATCACTGATAAAATCTCCATTGTCATCTTTGTTCTTGTTTTTCTTGGCAGCCCTTCAAGAAACCAATCTTCTGCCTTCAAAACAACACTTAAGCCTTATGCTTATATTCACTTATCAAAATTAGTAGCATCTTCATAAGAAATCTCCTTTAGCTTCACATTCACTCTTTCACTTGTGTGTCTCTAATCAATCATCTTTTGTACTTGCCTCACACACACTCACACGTATTCATTTGGCTCTATACCTCTTAAAATAAGAAATTCTTTGTTTACCATTTTCCATGATCACTATAGATCTTAGAGTTTACAATTAGGTTCAACATGCTTTATTGTAGTTTTCCATCTTCTTGATTTTCCAACTCATCAATATTATTTTTGACATAGTTTATATTTTCCAGGAAATAAATTGAGTCAGCTGAGAATCATGATTTCCTCAAATTCATTCTCAGCACTATTACTGAAAATCCACTAATTTTTGACACTTAGTCATCACTTAACACTCGATCATTGTAAAAATTCTAGCTTGACATCAACTAGCTTACTCAGTCAATATTGATGCTCAAGAAACACAAGACTTTCTTGGCACTTATTGTGGCTCGGTTGACACTAGCATCACTCAACATTCCTTAACCATTTACTCTATTGTTTGGCTTTGCTTAACTTTCTTGATATATGCAATCACTTTGTCTCATCAAAGTATAACTAATCAAATGTACATTGTAGCTTCCTTTTCACAACTCAACCTTTCCTCTAGGTGCTCTTGTTATGTGAAATTTCTCAAATCCTCTTCATTAATCAAATACATATGAAATTTAGATTAGGTAGAAATATGTCTTATCAATAGATTTGACATCAATGACAAAACAAAAATTGTTCCAATTATAAGTGTCAAAAAATTCGTTCTTCCAAAATGCATAATCTTCTCCTTAACTATCTTTATAATCTTTAAATATCACATAAAAGTTGGCTAAAATGGTTTACATAACTGTTTTTGATGCAGGAGCATCCATAGGTATAAGGGAAATCCTATGTCACCCAAAAAAATATACCTAGACATAGTTCTATTTCATGTGTTTTCATTTCTGGATACCCATTTGGGTCAAATAAAGGTTCCAACTCTCACAGTTCCACTATCAATGTTCTGGGTTAGAGTTTTTAAGCACCTTGGGATACATGTAAATACTGAAAAAATAGGACTATGTAATTGAGACATAATTATGGTGAGTTAGAAGATGTAAATTGGAGGGATGATTAAAATTGTAATTTAGAACATTCTAGAAAAAGAATCAGGTCAAAAGGTTGTACGGTTTGAAAGTTATCACAATTTTTTCAGTTTTTGGAGACCTCCTACAAATGCTTCAAAGTTAGGTTTGAGGTACTAAATGACCTTGTACAGGCCTAAAAATGGGGGACAAGAAAATCTGGTCCATAGGGATATAGAGCACTCCAAGAGCTTTCCAAAAATGTAAACAGTTCATCAATCAGAGCTACAGTTCAAAAGTTATGCCTCCCAAAAGTTTGGCTACCATTTTTGGATTCTTCTAATTTTGCACCAACTTCTAAAGTGACTTATGGAGCCTTCCATTTTGGTAGTGGATGCCAACTAGCACTTTCTAGAATGTATTCCTAATCCTTAACACTTTGGGGTCTATTTAAGAATATTTTTGGCATTGTAAAAGGCAGTTTAGAGTGGAGTTTGAGAGAAGGTACTGGAAGAAGAAATTATCTCTAGATTTATACTATTGTAAGCCCATAGGGCACGTTTTGAAGTCTATTCTCTCCACACTGAGTGTATTAGCATATTCTCATAGTTAATAAAGTTTTCCCCTTTCCTATTGTGTCCATTCTATTCTTGGGTTGTGTCTCCATCAAGTGGTATCAGAGTGGGTTTTTCTTAAGTGTGTAGACAAAGTGTTGACTGTGAGGTAATTTGCACCAGGACTATGTGGTTATGAGTTTGAGTTAAGAAGATGACTCCATGAAAGATCATGGTGGAAGGGCCAGAGCTATTAATTCTAAGGAGATTAGGGCCCTCTAAAGGCAGGTTCCAGCATTGCAGGAGGATCTCTGTAGAGGAACAAATGTTGCCACAGGTGACGAAAGTGAGGACAACAATGAAGGAGAAGACATTGGACTAGAAGGGGAAGTTGAAGGAGAAGTTCTAAAGCAGGTAGAGGAGAGGATTTTTAGGGCCATTACTAAGTTTTGAAAAAGACCTACAATTGATGTGGGTGTATTTTTAAGAAATCTGAAACTAGATGAGTTGATCGACTAGATCAATGAACTAGAGGAGTAATTTGAGTATGAGGATATCAGGGATCCAAAAAGAGTTAAGTTTGCAAAGGAAAAATTGAAAGGCCATGCCAAAATCTGGTGGCAAGAGGTTCAATTGGAAAGAAATAGAAGAGGAAAGGAGAAGATCACAAGGTGGGATCGCATGGTGGACAAACTATAGAAGCAGTTCATTTATATTGACTATGAGCTTGATTTGTTTAAGAAGATGCATGGGTTAAAGCAAGCAAGAAAATCAGTCCAAGAATATATGGAGGAGTTTTATCAACTTTTGATTAGAGTAGGGCATGCAAAAGAAAATAAGGAGAAGGTTGCTCATTATATCAATGGGTTGTGACCTAGCATCTAGGGGGAATTAAGTCTAGTAAGAATGACCAGTGTTGAAGAGGCATACCAATTTGCCCTACGTTTTGAAGAGATGATAAATAAAAGGTTTGAAGGGAGACAAATAGGGTATGGTCAAGGAGGAAGGGGTAGTGGTAGGTCATCTAGAGGCTGAAATGAAACCCAAAAGAAAAATGAAGATGTGGTTACTAGTAGGAACTAGAGGAATGAGGATTTCAACCACTCCCATGATCAAAACTTTGGAGATCAAAGAGGAAGAGGTAGAGGACATGGACAAGGTTTAGGAAGAGGAGGTTTCTATGGTACCTATTTCCATTGCAATGAACAAGGTCATCATGCCTTTGAATGCCCTTAATGAAAAGAAAGGATAGATAGGAGAGTTGAGGGCCAAGATAGGATTGCTCATGTGGATGAGGATGCACAGTCATCACATTTAGAGGATGTAGAAAGAGGAGAGACTTTAGTAAATGAAAGTTTCCTACTAAGTGGTGAGATTGAACTAGGACAAAGGAGGAGTCTATTTTGTACTAGGTGCAAGTGTGAGTATAAATGTTGTGATGTGATCATTGATGGTGGTAGCATTGACAACTTGGTGTCAGAAGAGATGGTCTCTAAGCTGAAGCTCAAGAGAGAGAAACACCCCCAAACCTATTAGATCATGAAGGATGATCATAAGGTCATGGTAAGTGAACAATGTTTAGTGCAGTTCAAAATTGGGAGTTACAATGATGAAGTTCTTTGTGATATTATTCCAATGGATGTCTGCCATCTATTGTTGGGAAGACCATGGAAATTTGATAGGCATGTAGTATACAATGGTCATGCAAACACATACTCTCTGACAAAGGATGGAGTTCACCACAAACTGAAGCCCATGATAAAGGAAGCTAAAAAGGTATGCAGCCATGCTAGGATCTATCTTGTTGATGGAAGAAAGTTTTTAGATGGAATGAAACATCAGTGTATGTGTTATGCTTTGATTCCTAGAAAAGATAAGGTAGTAGTGAAATACCACTTGAAGTTTCATATTTATTAACTAAGTTTGGAGATATCATCTCTAATTATGTTCCAGAAGGATTGCCACCAGTAAGGCAAATCAACCATCAGATAGATTTAATCCCTGGAGCTAGTTTTCCTAACAAGGCTGCTCATAAGATGACTCCTACTAAAACTGAGGAGCTAAATAGATAGGTTCAAGAGCTAGTGAGGAAGGGTTTGATTCAAGAGAGCTTGAGTCCATTTGCAGTACCTACAATATTGGCACCAAAGAAGGATGGATAGTAGAGAATGTGTACAGACTCTTGAGCTATAAATAGGATAACCATCAAGTATCAGTTTCCTTTGCCAAGAATGGATGATCTTATGGACTACTTGAGTGGAGCTCAGTACTTCACAAAGATAGATCTCAAGAGTGGCTATCACTAGATATGGATATGAGAAGGTGATGAGTGGAAAACTACCTTCAAGAGCAAGAAAGGTCTTTATGAGTGGCTAGTCATGCCCTTTGAATTAACAAATGCCCCAAGCACCTTCATGTGGCTTATGAATGAGGTACTTAAGAAGTTCTTGGGAAAATTTGTTATTGTCTATTTGGATGATATTTTAATTTTCAGCAAGACATTGGAAGAACATTTGTTGCATATTCATAGTGTCCTTGAAAGGTTAAGGGAAGAGAAACTATTAATTAATCTGAAGAAGTGTAGCTTTGCTAACAAAGAGTTAGTCTACCTGGGGTTTTTTGTATCACTTGAAGGCCTCAAAATGGATCCAGAGAAGGTAAAATCCATCTTGGAATGGCCTACTCCAAGGTTTTCTACTGAGGTGAGATCATTTCATAGTCTAGTTAGTTTTTACGGGAAGTTCATTAAGAATTTTAGTGGCATATGTGTACCCCTAACTGACACAATAAGAGGGGATAAGAAAGAGTTCAAATGAACTATGGTAGCTGCAAGAAGTTTTGAATTGTTGGAGAAGAAGGTGATAGAAAAACTTATGTTGGCACTTCTTGATTTTAGTAAGGTGTTCTAGGTGGATTGTGATGCTAGTGGTAGTGCTATTGGGGCTGTATTGAGCCAAGAAGGTAAGCCTATTGCATATTTTAGTGAAAATTTGAATGATGCAAAGAAGTATTATGTTTATGATCAGGAGTTCTATACAATCGTTCAAGCCTTAAAGAAATGGGGGCATGATTTATTGCCAAGGAATTTGTTTTATATACCAATCACCAAGCATTATAATGCCTAAATAGCCAAGGTAAATTGAACCAAAGGCATATGAAATGGGTAGAGTTCTTACAGAGCTATACATTTGTTTTGAAGCATAGAAGTGGAAAGTCTAATAGGGTTGTAGATGCATTGAGTAGGAGGCAGTTGTTGCTTATAGTAATGCAGGTTGAAGTAGTTGGGTTTGATGAACTCAAGAATCTATACCCTAAAAATCCTAATTTTGCTAAAGCATGGAAAGCTTGTAAAGAACCTGTTGCTATAGATAGAACCAAATGGTTAGACTGTTTGATTCAGGATGGTATGTTGTTCAAGGGCAGTCAATTGTGCATTCCAAGGAGTTCCATGAGGGAAAATCTGATTAAGGAGAAACACGGTGGACGGATGATAGGACATTTTGGTTGAGATAATACGATTTCCATTCTTAAAGAACATTATTTTTGGCTACAAATTTCACAAGATGTGAAGAAGTTTGTACAGAGTTGTCAGGTTTGTCAAGCGGCCAAGGGATTTAGTCACAATACTGGACTATATCATCCATTGCCTGTTCCATCAAAGCCATGGGAGGACATAAGTATGTATTTTGTTCTTGGATTTCTGAGGACACAAAGGGGTAATGACTTAGTATTTGTGGTGGTGAATAGGTTCTCCAAAATGGCACATTTCGTTCCATGCCACAAAACTCATGATGTCATCCATATTGTAGACTTTTTTTTTAGAGAGGTTGTGAGACTACATGGTCTCCCAAGGAGTATAGTTTCTAATAGAGATACTAAATTTTTGGGGTAGTTCTAGAGAACATTGTGGAAGAAATTGAGAATGGACTTGAAATTCAGTTCCACACATCACCCATAGATTGATGGCTAGATAGAAGTGGTAAACAGAAGTCTAGGCAATTTGTTGAGATGTTTAGTTGGGGATAAGCCCAAGGGATGGGATTTGATTCTACCACAAGGGGAATTTTCTTATAATAACTCTATAAATAGGAGTACTGGTAGATCACCATTCCAAATTATATATGGAAGTAGCCCAAGAACTGCACCAAAATTGAGGAAGATGGACCAAGGAGAGAGGAAAAGTGCTAAAGCAGAAGAATTTGTTGAACATATCAAGCACCTACATGAGGAGGTCCAGGCACACATTATCAAGATGAATCAATAATATAAATCTAGGGATTATCAAAGGAGAAGACATAAGGAGTTCCAAGTAGGGGATCTAGTCATGGTACACTTAAGAGAGGAAAGATTTCCAATAGGTACTTACAACAAGTTGAAGATGAAGAAATTTGGCCCCTACAAAATTTTGAAGAAACATGACTTAGGAAATGCATATGAGGAGGAGTTTCCAGATGGAATTCACATATTTCCTATCTTCAACATTGTAGACTTAACAAAATATCATGATGATGATGCAAATGAGGGGTTGATGTTGGAGCCATGTCCAATTCCTACTTCTAAGAAGGAGGAGATAGAAGAGATTCTAGATAGTCGTGTGGGCAGGAGTACCAAAAATAGGAAGTATGTAGAGTACTTGGTTAAGTTGAAAGGATGGCTGATAGAGGACTCAACTTGGATATCAGCAGCTGAGGTTTCCCATTTGGGATTTCCTCTACCATCCATAAAGTGACAGGGTCACTTTTCAATCTACCCTAGGTGTCTGATGTAGGAACATCTATAGGTATAAGGGCAATCCTGTGTCACCCAAACAAATATACCTAGAGATAGTTCTATTTCATGTGTTTTCATTTCTAGATACCCATTTGGGTCAAATAAAGGTTCCAACTCTCACAGTTCCACTATCAGTGTTCTGGGTTAGAGTTTTTAACCACTTTGGGATACATGTAAATGCTAGAAAAATAGGACTATGTAATTGAGCCATAATTATGGTGAGTTAGAAGGTGTAAATTGGAGGGATGATTAAAATTGTAATTTAGAACATTCTAGAAAAAGAATCAGGTCAAGAGGCTGCACAATTTGAAAGTTATCATAGTTTTTCAATTTCTAGAGACCTCTTAAGAATGCTTCAAATTCAGGTTTGAGGCACTAAATGACCTTGTACAGGCCTAAGAAATGGGGGATGAGTGAAGCTAGTCCATAGGGCTATAGAGCACTCTAAGAGCTTCCCAAAAATGTAAATGATTTGTTAATCAGAGCTACAGTTCAAAAGTTATGCCTCCCAGAAGTTCAGCTACCATTTTTGGATTCTTCTAATTTTGCACCAACTTCTAAAGTGACTTTTGGAACCTTCCATTTTGGTGGTGGATGCCAACTAGCACTTTATAGAATTTATTCCTAATCCTTAACCCTTTGTGGTCTATTTAAGAACATTTCTAGCATTGTAAAAGGTAGTTCAGAGTGGAGTTTGAGGGAAGGTATTGGAAGAAGAGATTATCTCTAGATTTATACTATTGTAAGCACATAGGGAATGTTTTGGAGTCTATTCTCTCTGCACTGAGTGTATTAGCATATTCTCATAGTTAATAAATTTTTCCCCTTTCCTATTGTGTCCATTATGTTCTTGGGTTGTGTCTCCATTAGTTTGTGTCATTACAAACTCATATGTCAAAACTAGTTTACTTAGAAATTAAATGTTCTTATTCTTGGTCATAACTAACATTCATGTTGTCACTTGACTTCTATAGGCTTGGCATATATTGACTCGCTTGGCATAAGTTAACCTTTAATTTTCTTGGTCCCCACTTTTTTTCTCAGCATCTATGCTTTCTTGGTATCTACTAGGGTGTTGGGAAACCTTTGACCCGTTTAACATGTAATGAAATATAAACAAGTCCTTTGTAGCTTGGCCTACTCTAGATGGCTCAATCATAGTGACAACCCACCAAAATTGCCTTGGAAATGCATAAATGTTGGACATTAATAGGAAACTTGGGCTTAAAATCAACATAAATCTTTCAAATACTTAGTTTGTGATAGGAAACTTTCATCACTATTCTACACAATCTGTAATCCAAGAAATTTTTCATCTCACTAATTATGCTCATCTCAAATTCCTTCTTCATTTCATCAGAAAAATTTTCACTTACTTCATCATCACCTCCAAAGATTATATCATACACAAATATCTCATTAATAAATATACCATTCTTAATTTCTTTTAGATATAGGTTATTATCTGTAGTACCTTAAGAAAATCCCAATTTCACCAAATATTTGTCCAACCTTGCATACCAAGTTCTAGGTGCTTGTTTTAGTCTATAAAATTCTTTATTCAACTTGAATACCATATCTCATTCTTATGTGAAAGAAAATCCTTCAAGCTACTCAATTTTGACTTCTTCTTCAAGTTTTCCATTCAAAAATATTGAATTCACATCCATTTGATACACTTTAATCTATTTATTTGTTGCATAAGCCAAGAACATTCTTACTTCTTCATTTTTGGCAAAAGGTGCAAATGTATCTTCATAATCAATGCCTTCTTACTATGAATATCCTTTTCATACCAATGTTTCTCTATTTCTTACAACTTCACCTTATTCATTCATCTTGTTCCTGAAAACTCAATTAGTACCGATAACATTTTTTTCCTTATGTCTAGGAACCAATTCTCATATGTTACTCTTCACAATCTAATCTAGTTCTTCCTTCATTTCTTGAATTCAATGATCATCTTTACACACTTCATCAACATTATTTGGTTAAACTTTTTAAATCAAACACAACTCTTCATGTACTCTTTTTCTTTTCATAAGTCCTGTGCCTTTTCTTCCAATAGTTGAATCACTAGGGTTATTATTTGTCAAATTCTTGTTTGGTGTCACTATCTCAACTCTTACCTTTTCTCTAGGTTTAGATCTTGGTTCTTCTCTTTGTTCTACAACTTGAGTCTCATTCTTCAAATAATTGTTAGTTCCATAAAACAAATCAACATTCTCTTGATTAGTTTTAGAATTAACTTCTTCATCAAAAGTATAATCAAGTATTCTTTATTGAACTCCAAACTTCTCATCCACTTTAACACTTGCACTCTCAAGTCTTAGTAATTTGATTAAAACATCTATAATCTTTTCTTTTCAATGAATAACCAAGGAACATACCTTCATCACTTCTTGCATCAAACTTACCAATATCATCATCTCTCTTTTAATGTAACATTTTCTTCTAAAAATCCTAAAATACTTCACTAATGGTTCATGTCCAAACCATAATTCATGAGGAGTCTTGTTTGTACCTTTTCTAATCTACAGTCTATTCATTGTATACACTTTTGTATTTACCGCTTCTCTTTAGAGTGTCTTTAATACATCATTTTCAAACATCATATATCTTATTGATTCTGTTATAGACATGTTTCTCCTCTTAGCTATACCATTTCACTTAGTTGTTCTATGGGCTAAAAGTTGTCTCTTAATTCCATTCACTTCACAAAATGTATTAACTCATTTGAATTAAATTATCCACCTCTATCTAATCTTAGACATTTAATCTTCAATCTAGATTCACTCTCAACTCTATTCTTGAATAACTTAAACTTCTCAAATTCTTTAGACTTTTTCTCTAAGAAATTCTACTTACATCATCCTCATAAAATCATCAACAACAATCATGAAATATATTTCACCATATAATCCTTTCTTTTTCTAGGACCACTCAAATCCATGCAAAAAATCTCCAAAATTTCTATTGTTGTGGACTTTTTCCTAGGAAAAGAACTTTTCTTCTACTTATCCATAATACATTCCTTGCATATAATATTAGTAGTCTTCAAAATTTTAGGAAAATCTCTCACTGCAAATGTAACACTTTCTTTCACAATATTGTCAAATTTTATATGACATAACCTTTTAAGCCATAACCAATTATTTTCAACCTTAACAACCAAACATATCATCTTAGTAGGATTAAACTAAAAAATAATACCTCTAGATCTTGTGTCAATGCCAATCATCTTACCATTCTTATCCTTCATAATGCATGTCTTCTATGGGAACAACAATTGATATCCCTTATGAATTAATTTCCCAACACTCAATAGATTGTGTTTCAATCCATCGACAAAGTAAACATCATTATTTCTATTTTTAACATCAAGATAAATAGATTCTATTCCCTTTATGTGACAAGTCACATTTTTACCAACTCTAACAATTCCTCCATCACAACTATTGAACTAAAAAAAATTATTCATATCACCATTCATATGATGTTAACAACCACTATCTATGATCCAATCATCTTTCTTCACAACCTGTAATACTAGGTCTTTTTCTTCTCTAACTTTTTTTTTTTGGGATTTTCTTCTTTTATAGAAAACAATCCTAACTCATCATCAATTTCACTCTATACTCTTCCATCTAATTCATCATCATCATTTTCATACAAAAACTCTTTAGGCTTTCTAGACTTAAAATTATTTTTGTATTTCTTCACTCTTTTAGGACATTTAGAAGCATAATGACCAAATTCATTACAATTCCAATATTTAAAGATTTTCTTACCATCTATTTCTCTCCTCACAATTAGGACAATTCCTTTTTCAATATTTCTATCTTCTACATCTCTCGATTTACCCTTTCTATCATAATCTCCATTGGTACTTTCACTCCTTGATAAGCTACAGAGAATACTCAATGTGCTAAAGGCAATCTCCACTCTAGGAAAATCTCTAGATAATTTCAAACTTATTTCTATGACTTCCAGTCTTCTAAGAAGAGTCTCTCTAGAAAATTTATATGTACAAGGTATCACTTGTTCAATCATCTACATTGTCTTCTTGAATGGTTGTGCCAAAATTTTTAGGGTCTTCCATATGATCTCTTCTTCTTCTTTATTTTCTTCAGAATCCTTCATTCCTACAACTCTTTCTCAGATTCTACCAATATGGCTTATTATTGATTCATCTTCCATCATTTTAGCTTCTTGAAATAGATATATCCAATTTTGTAGGCTTACCCTCTTAGCATGTTTATCACCTTCAAAAATAAATTCCAAAGCTTTCCAAATTTTACTAGATAGTCCCAAATATTTTACCTAACACTACTCATTTTATGGAAGAGATGACAAAAGTGCTTCTCTAGAAAGCATGTACATGAATAAATCTCTTTCAACTTTAGTACATTCTTCAAGCTCATTTTCTTCAACTACCATCTTTCCATTCTTTGTGATTAGTCAATATCCTAGATCCATGAATAGTAGATGTTTCTTCATATTCTCTTTTAAACTTTCATAATTAACAACTTAGAACTTTATTTTTTGAAATGACCCACCATTGATCTCCTTAAGTTGTTAATATTTTACTTCAAGGAGCTGAATATCTATTACCAATTGTTAGAAATTAAAGTTCACCAAGATAACTAAGAGGGGGGATGAATCATTTATCTAATCAATAAAACTTTTATCAACCTTATTGAATCTTAAATATGTTATCAATATCAATATAAATCATAGGAATTTACACAAAGAACACTAGATATTTTAACTAGGGAAACCATTGATCAAATGGAAACCCCCAGTGTGGATGGTACCCACAAAATGATGTACTAATATATAAGTCACTTGTAAGAGGATGAATACTATTAGGAGCCAATGGAACACATTTAGTATATATTAGTCCTTGTTAGGATACTTTGAATCCCTGTAAGGAGATTCCAACCCTGTTAAGAGTTGTGCCAACCCTCTTAGGACATGTAGAAGGTAGAAGGACCCACTATCCAAAAAAATTTCATAGGAAATACCATCAAACTCACTTTCCAACTGGCCTTTGTATTATTCCTTTCCTAATAATAGAATTGCAACTAATCTCATATGCTCAAACTCTCTCTTTATCCTTTTACTATTCCTCTTTTGCACCAATCACCTCTTAGATCTCTATACCATATTAGAAAACTCACATCACAATAATCCCTTTGATTACTTACTCACATTTTCCATGACACTTTACAAATCCAACACAATACACTTCACCACAAGCAAAATGACTCTCCTTTATACCATGTCCAAGGGTTAAGATAATTCATCGAGTTGGCCTTGAGGCTTTCCCAACTACAATTATGATAGAACCTCATTAAGATAGGATGCTTTATTACATCCTTTTGGAATTACATAATACTATTGACTCATAGTCTTCACAAAATTTCACGTGTTACCTCAAACTTCATGCACTTGTTGAAATTATGATCAAGCTATCTTTTTTCTTTGTCTAACTATGCTTAACCAAATTCTATCCCTATTAGGAGATATAATCCAATTACTAGAAACCACTTATCAAAAACTCTATTTGTAAATTGTCTTCTATTAATCTTGAATAACTACTACCCATCTCTAACTTTCTATATGTTCTCTTAGCCATGTCATCAAGAGACTCTATAGAACTTTTCCCTAAGTATGCTTGACCTCATCTTCAATTATCGATCTGTATGACCTTAAACATTATTTTTTATTTTTCCAATCTTACTAGTATGATAACATCAATGACAAACATAATCATGAATGCAACACACAATCATGCTACCAATATCTCCAATGCTCTAGCAATTCTAGGATACTCTCCATAGAAATGTCATTAGCATTCATATTAACAGGAGCACAATGTTTCCTTGCCAACAAGGGTCTAGAACCCTTAGGGTTCCCTTGGGGTCCCAAAATAGGTCCTAAATCCTAGAAATTGGGTGCATAAGTCAAAATATTGTTTTTTTGGGGAAGAAAAGAGATTTTGAGTGGTTATATGAAGGCAAGGGAGGACCTAGTGATTGGATATTACCTCAAGCATTATGTCATTAAAATGGGAGCTTTAGTATGAATCTTAATTATTAGTACATCATCAATCTTCCATCCTTCTATTATTTGTATAAACTCTTATTTGTCACCATTCTTCTTCTCATCATTACTAATATGAATAGAGTGACTAAAGTCAAGCTCTATAGATATTGACCTTTGAGTAGAATAATCTATTAACTCACATTTATTTCCTTTATGTTTAGGATAGTTATCTTCCACATGTGATTCAGTCTTCACATTTTATTCTTTATGTTGAACATATAGTTGTCTTATGGATTCCTTCTCTTTCCTCTTATCAATAGAAACAATAAGTTTCTTGGCATATGATTTCACTTTTCCCTTCTCCTTCTACTCTTTCTCTTTTACCTCAAGCACAAGTGTCTTTTTAGTATATGTTCCAAATCTAGGTGCATTCCATTGGCATTACTCATGAGGTTATAGGTACAAATACCTCAATCATGAAAGTATTAGTGTCCACCATAAAGTATATTGTATGTTTATACTTTAGCACAATAGAAATCATGAATCTCTTTTTATTATGCATTCTCTTTTGAAATTCCTTCAAGAATCCCCAAAATGCACTTGTAAATATATTTCACAATTATGTTGTATTTTTATTCATCTATATGTAAGAAGGTTTTTCATTGTTTCTCAAAAAAAAAATACATAGAAAAATAAGGACATAGAAAATTATCCAAATCTGAATATCTACCTCTTATTCCTTTTAATCTTCTCTAGGTTATCCATCATTTTCTCTCTTACCCTTAGCTAGATAATAATCTTTATTTTAGTTTATCATATATGATATGTGAATAGTAGTAACTAGTCTGCAATTATCATTTTTGGAATGATGGATCTTCTACCCTATGACCATTGAAAAAAATTTGACCTCATCATCCTTGATGTAGTTTATTGTCATGTCATGTTTATCCCATTTTGATTTTATCAATCTCATTTCTTCCTCCTTATGAGTGTTGTAAAAGTTAGGCACCTCATTGATTTTACTTAGACTAGTCACAACATAAATAACCTCCTTATTAATCTTGTGATATTTATCCAATCAAATATAATAACCACAAAATCTACTTATAGAATATTTTATCTACTTCTCTTTAAATTCACATGAAAAATCAACAACATAATGTAAATCCTTATCGACAATTCCTTTATGTTCATGTCTTAAGGTCATGGTATCCTTGTTGGATAATTTCTTTAATTTATCATAGATTAAAAATTTCTCTCGATTCTAAAGTAGATATATGCTCTTAAATTTTTAGTATGTAAAACTCCATGGGACATGCTAGATAGGGAAGTTGTAGGCTCATTTTCTATTATATTTTTTCTTTATTATTTTCATATGTTCCTTAGGTATTTCAACTAATATAGGTATGTCCATTTCTAATTCTTAATTATAGTAGCACATAACTAATAAATACCTTTCAAAGTTTCTTTCTAGGGCTCTAGATGAAGAAAAAAAATTTGGTTTATCAAATATTGTGATTGGGTTTCACTTTCCAATTGATGTAACTAATGACATATTTTAACTGCAATAGTTGTAGACTACATAGAATTATGCACTTCCCTTTCTATAAAAGGGTACTTGATGTGCACAAAAAAATGAATGGGAAAAATTTCCCCTCTTTACCTAGCTTTGCATGAAAAATCAATACATACTAGACAAAAAATATTCTTTTCACTTATTTAGATAAATTGTACAATTGATACTTTAAACAATTTAGCCGATATATCAAGACTTTGACAAGCATTTTTTTTATGTGTATTCTTATGTGGATACATCTACCCATTCATTTTTTGGGGGGTTGTATGATGGATTTTATATTTTTACTCCCCTTATGATAAATATTAGCTTAGTTAGATGATGAATCACCAAAGGATGTGGTACCATCAAGTTCCTTATTATTTTACTTTAAATATTTTGTATTCTTCCAAATTATGTTCATTTTATCACTTTCCCTTATTAGGAAAACTTATTTGTTGGTTCTTTGATCTTTAGATCTCAATGTCTGATCTTATGGCACTGGAAACATATTGTACCAATAATTATCCATGATTTTGTGTTACTTATTATAGTTTTTAATATGCAATTATTATCCAATTGTCCATAGTTGTAATAAATAAAAAATGTAATATTAGACCATCATTTCCTTTTGTAAGTACTTCACCAATTTAATGATGACCTATAATTACTAGTCCTTGATCTACACTCATCATCCTTGTGAGCATACTTGTTACAATATTAGAAATATCCCTACAAATTTTTAGATTTGTATTCGTTTGCAACATTTCCAAATCTATTGGAGTTGGAAAACTACCAATTGAATGTGATTTTCCTAGTTACTAACATGCCCCTACATATGTTTTCAATGTGACCAATGTTACGATAGTTAAATCAAATAGGTTTTTATAATTTCTTACCAAAATTATTTTGTATTGTTTTCTTCAGTGTACACTCTTATTTCTTATTGTCCTTAGATGATTCTCCAATATCAAAGTTTCTAGCAAATCAAAGACCTTTAGTCTCCTTTCCAATTCTTAAACTCTTATGTTGTTCATCAAACTTTGTATAATTTTCGGTTTACTTCTTTAATAGGTATTTAGATTCAGTAGTAGCATTATTTTCTCTCTTCAACCATTTATTTTATTTTTTCTATTTTCCAATCTCTTTATTCTTGTCATGTATGTACTCTTTCATGGTGGTAATCTCTTACACTATGATGTTCTAAATAGAACTTCATCTTTTTATTTCAATATTTTTTCCTTGTTATTTAGAGTGTTGGCATATTTTAATTATATTATTTAATAAAATTGTTTATAGTTTGGTAACTTTTAAGTGACTACAAATAGTCTATAGTTGTAACTGACTTTAGGCTATAAAATTCCATCATCATGTATCAATAAGATCATTAGCTATTTATCATTTATCCTTGACATATGGTATCACAAAAAATTTATAAATGTGTATATATTTAATGTTTGAAAATGCAACTAGTGGGTAGATAAATAATATGGAACTACATTTAAGAGAATAGGGAATGACTAGTAATAGGGAATGTTATTAATTAGAGAAGGAACTATAGAAGAGTAGTGTGTTTTATTGTGAAATGATAGAAAATAAGGTTTGACTATGTTGAGGTGATGCCCATGGTGTAGGTTTTTATTCCAACCATTGAGAATTGAGGTGATTTGGCACTTATTACACTCATTGTGCACACCTATTTTGGTTGAAATGTCTGTTAGATTGGTGTGTTCTAGTCCATGTTAATTATGGATGCTAGTCTAATTTAATGAACTTATCTTTCCAACAATATTGGGGTTCTCATAAATTTCTAAAGATAATTGTTTGAATCAACAATTGCAATAATTTTTTTGTAGTTGTAAATACCATGTTATGAGTTTGGAGTTATGAGCACAATATAACTATGAGATGCATGCAACAAATACTATCTTACTTAGTTATAAACACCACTTGATATTTAAAAAAGAGGTGTGCATGACACAAAATCAATCTATCTAGGATGCATTTTAAGCCCTAAAAATGTAGGTCTATGTATTAATAATATTTGAGAAAATCAATGTGTTGAAACTCAAAATTGAAGCCCCGATTTTGAGTACCATTGGTGGAAATCAAACCCTTAAATGCTTTTAATGCATATGTACTCGGTTGCATGTTTGAGGCCTAAGAGGTGTTTAATGTTTCTAAAACCTTGCATTCAGTGTGTCTATGTGTTTAATGAAGTTAAACTGTCATTCTGAGTCATTCTGTGAAGTCCCATTTTGAGCATTTGTCAAATCTGCATTTTCACCTAAGTGTCAAACAATGATAGGAGGCTGTGTTTGCATGTGAATATCTTGCACCCAGTAATGTTTCATGACTCACCGCTTTGGGAGTGTTTAGTTTCCATACCTAAGAGCCTATTTTTTAGATTTTGAGTCATTCTAAAATTTTTTGACTAGGTTTTGAACCCCTCAAAGTTGGTTGTTTATTGATGTCATGCTAATGCACTTTGTTCTAAATTCTGGGAAGCCCTATTTGACTTGTTATAATTTTGACTCAGTTGACCAAAATGATAAAATTCCTTGTTCATTGCATTTTTGAGGTTAAAGAATTGTTATATTTCAATTTTGAGCTTATGACAAATCCATTTGATTAGTTTTCAAAGCTGATTCCAAACACAATTTCTACCTTTTTACTAGTGTCAAGAAGTGCAGATTGATCAGTACCCCTATTTGTGATGTCATATCTCAAAATTCATGATAGATGAGATCAAATAGATTATATCATTACATTTTACTCTAAAAATACTTCAAGTGTGCCAATTTTCATATCTTGATGAATCCATTTGCACACTTTCCCAGTTCCATTCCATTTGCAAAAATGCTTTTCTATCAGTGTTTCCAGTTTGCAAATTCTGAGTAGGCCACTTTGACTATTTTCCATTTGCATCCTAGTATTCATCATGAGCCCTAATCATATAATTATACTTTCCTCATGATATTTGTACCTATCAAATGTGGGCCTTTGAACCTCACAGACACTTCAACATGGTCATTACCTACGAAGTTATCCTAGGATAAACATGGAATTGTTTACCCAAGACACCTAACAGTGCAACCCATTGCTTCCTATCTAAAGGGTTTTTGCTTATTAGATATCCTCATATTCAAGGCGTAATCAACTAGACCCTCTAAGAATGAAAGATTTGAAAGCAATTAAGCTATATGAATGTGCAAATTTACTCTAAACATATAATACAAACTAACTTAAGAACTTGTAAAAGAAACTATATTAGATGCATACATTTTAAATGCTAAATGAAATTAAGCTAAATGATGAAAATATGTGAGAATTTATTGAGTTAAGTGAGTGCAAAATGTGATAGCAATTTGATAGCATGAAAATTCAACCTCTGTAATGAGGAAATGAGGGTCTCTTAAATAGACTTTCCTGGAATTCATCAATGGTTCAGATCAATTTCAATCAACGGTCAGGATTGAAGATGAGGTTTAGTTAAGGTGGAAGATTCCCAAATTAGAGGGAGTTAATTGGCTCAAATCTAAGTGTACGAGTTAGTCAACTCAGATAGACTTCAATGTGAGAGCAAGTAATCTGGGTCACTTCTAATTTGATCAGCAGTGAACTAGGAATTTCCATTCTTGAACTGAAGAGAAAATTAGGAGAGATATTTAATTTAATAAAATAAGATATGCTCTCATAATTACCTTTTTCTATTTAATTAAATAATTCTATTTAATTAATTAGAGATACTTTTCTTATTTAATTAAATAACTCCATTTAATTAATTTAGGAATAACTTATCATATAATTAAATAACTTTGTTTAATTAATTTAGAAGTAGCTTCTCCATTTAATTAAATAATTTCATTTTATTTATTAGAATAGGCACATTTATTAAATTAAATAAATTTAATTACATAATACATTAGCCTTAGGAGATCATTTAATTTAATAAAAGTATGAATACTTTAGATTAAATTAAATTGAAATTGAATAGAAGTAGCTTCTCCATTTAATTAAATAATTTCATTTTATTTATTAGAATAGGCACATTTATTAAATTAAATAAATTTAATTACATAATACATTAGCCTTAGGAGATCATTTAATTTAATAAAAGTATGAATACTTTAGATTAAATTAAATTGAAATTGAATAGGTTTAATGTGGCTAATATGAGTGTGTACTATAGGGACTAAATAATGAGTATGATGAATACAAATTAGGGTTTTCTATATTTGACAATTAAGTCAAGTAGCAAGTAGCAGAATGAGAATTGCCTATTAGAATAGGTCATAAGAATCGATCAAAAATAGACCTGAATTGGTTGAGATGGCAATGAGCCAATTTTGGGGTATTACAATAGTGAACTAATGCCACAGTTTTTGTTCTCCCAAGTGCCAGTTTTCCCATCTTTGAAACCCAATTCCAAACGTGATTTGTTGCTTTTTGACATGTCTACTTGCAAGTAATTCTGAAAGGGAAACTTCAACAGTCAATATCTTTTGACCCTGAATTCTTCATGAGATGAGATTTGACATGGTATAAATGTGCAAAACAAAGAATTAGTGTGCTAATTTTTAGAGCCCTGTCAGATGGTCGAGGTAGTTTTTAAAGCTAGCCAATAGGCCCTATTAGCAGAAAGTCACGGTTTGTAGATAAGTGATAAAATGAGTATTAATGATGTTTCAATGATGAATTTTGATTCAAATTAATGCCAGATAATCAATGGGCCAATTTGAAGGTTCAGTTGTTCGAAAACAAAACAAAAAAATTTAGTCGAGCCCACTTTAAGACCCAACTCATTCCATCAACTTGGTAAAACATTGAGTTTCAAGTCCTCTCATTTTTAAATGGAGATTATAATGGTTGCAACAATTATAATTTTTCAATAAGCACTTTTAATCATTCTGAATGAATCGGGTATTTTGGTACACATACAATTAAGGTGTGGAGTTTAATGCTAGGCAGCTAAATTTGAATTGAAATTTGGGAGCATTTTGAGCATAGGGAATGTATTTTAAAAGAAAACATTTAATTTTTTGCAAATTATGGATAAATATATATGCCTTTTGCAAAGCTAGATACCAAAAGGTTATCGACTTGGACAAAAGTTAAGGGATGCGATTCATGCAAAGGCTCCTTCTGAACCTAATATTTGGAGTTAGATGCTTGAGATCTATGAAGCAATAATACTTGAAGATCATGATTTTGTTAAAGCAAAGGAAATTGAGCATGCACTATGGCACTTGCATTATAAGCATATTGAGGAGATCTTGCTCAATATAAGGAATTGCATGGGAAGGGGACATTACTTGCAACTGGGTCTTATAATGGATTGCACCTGGGATATGAAGAGAAAAGGAGTAGGAGTAGAATAGGTTCAAGAAAAAATGCAATTGGAAAACACTTTTAGACAAGTTTTCATTATTTAGGCAAGTCATCCTTTCTTGCTTACTAGCTCTCCAATTCCTCTATCGATTGATTGATCCAGTCAACTAAGTGAATCCATCCATCTAGCCTAAGACTAGGAGAGAGAGTACCTATTGCCCCATTCATTATCATGCTAAGTGACTATTTTAACCATGTCATTGCCCATGCCCTCCTTCTCTTCATTGATGAAATTTCCAACAAGTATAAATGATAAGTTGTGAGAGTGAAGTGAGTTATTTTTGTAAACTTGCAAAGGTGCCTCTATTTCAAATCCATGTAGACCCTTATCAATCCCTCTACCTAAAGTGGCACATTAAACCACATTAGAGGAAGATCTATGCCAAAGGATTAAGCCACAAAGGATTAGAAAGCAAGCTAAAAGTGGCAAGGATTCTAACAATAGTGAGCGGATGCCATCAGTCGCAAGGAGTCCATGTGTGAAGAGGAAATGCATTCCATCTATGGAGAATTACTGTATTTATCTGAATGCCTCAATCCAAGGCATGATCAGCACAAAGAATGTGACGTCGAATGGCTAGAGAATGATTTGATAAGTTGATAAGTCATACTTCTACTAGGTCATAGGTAGAGCAACAAGGGAGGCACCCATCACTAGGGAGGGTCATAGTAGACCCGTGCAATCTTTAGAGTGGAAGCTCATAAATAAACAAGAAAGCCTTCCATGCAAAAATAGGAGGCAAAGCAACTTAAAGAAATAGAAGAGAATCCCATGCACAAGTAGAGGAACATGAAATGATAAGAGAGAAGCTCGTGGCAGGGAATGGTGAGGCTTGAAACTGTAGACACCTAAATTTGATTACACCACTTTAGTAATCCTATTTAGTTATCTCTAAAAGCATCATTAATTAAATTCTTATTTAATTAATCCTTTATCATCCCCTAGCTGATTAATTTAATTAATCATCTATAGTCCTAATTGATAAATCAAATAACCTATCATTTATCAATTAAATCCTTTTTTCCTATCTAATTTCAAAAATCCCCATTTATTAAATAAATCTATTTGATAAATAAAATCCTCAAATCTAAAAACCCGTAACCTATCTCTAATCCTCTATTTAGCCTAATCCACCCCATCCACCCATACTAACCTAGCTTAGCCACTAACTCACCCAACCTCATTAATGCCATCCACTTGCACATCTCTAACATCCTTAATCTAATCCTAAACCCAAGCCTAATCCACCCCCTAATGTTGTCACATTCCCTAAACAAGTTTAAGACTTTCCTAAACCAAATCAAAGTCCCCTCTCCAAAATATCCCAACCACCAAGCCATGAGTGCTCTTACAAACCATAAAAGACTCTTACAAGCCCACTCATGACTCTTACATCCCTTTTTCGTACTCAATCTCCCTCATCATGCCTTTAACCAACCTCTTATCCTACCATCTCACACTCATCCTCCTTGTGACAAGTGTCACCTTCCCATTGGTGCTAAACAAGCACAATCCATGTGCTCCCCTTTGAGTGCATCTTAGCCCTCCTTAACCATCTCTCCATCCTTGCATCTTAGCCCTCCATCCCTCTACCCCTTGGCCTATAAATTGAATCCCCTCCCAAGCCATTTTATCACAATCCTTGAGCTAAAGTTACCATGCTATTTTGAGAACCAAAGTCATCAATCTTAATCTTATAATGCCAAATTGAGAGCTCACAAGGCTACCAATTTTCCATTACCCATCTCCACCATTGAAGCAATTGGGCAAGCAATTGAGCATACATCCACATCAAAAGACACATCTACAAAATCAAGGAAGCATGGAGTGTTTTCTCTTTTGAGGTTTACATTTCTTATTTGCTTTCTTTGTCTAAACTTATATGTGAATTCAATTTTAGTTTGTGAATGTTTCTCTTATTGTTAATGTTCTTTGCACACTAAATCTTGTTCTACATTTTGGCATGCCCGGTGGGACCCCACTATGGGTCATTTATTTATCCATTTCAATCTACATGTTGCTTTTATAAACTAACCCTCTAATGCTTGTTGTTTTTTGAGTAGGTTGTAGGGTGTTTTCATTATTTTTTCAAGTTGAAAGGCGCACTTAGGAAGAAGACATACCCTCTAAAAAACCTAAAAATAAAATAAAATAAAATTTTTGGAAAAATCTGCACATTTCAATTCTTTTCACACAGTGTCATCTCCACAGATTGGCATCTACGCCTGCAAGCTATCATCTCCACCAGCTATTCTGTCATCTCCACAACCTCAACTATCATCTCCGCAGATTGGCATCTGTGCCTACAAACTATCATCTCCGCAATTTATTCTATTGTCTCTGCAACCTCAACTGTTGTCTCCACAGATTAGCGTCTGTGCCTGCAAACTATCATCTCCACCAAATACTCTATCATCTTCGCCGGCACCAACTTAAACTGTCATCTCCGCTGTTGCCAACCTGAACTGTCATCTACGCCTCTTTCTCTATCATCTCCATAGATCGGCATCCTCGCAGATCAGTGTCTCCATAGTTTGGCATCTATGCCTGATGAACTGTCATCTCTGCCTATCTTTGTTGCATTTTTGTTTTAACGTCTTTGTTTCTGCACTTTGTAGTTGAATTTTAACTTTTGGTGGTTCCATAGAGTAGAGGTTATTTTAAGCATTTTTATGCCTAGGAAAAAGAACAAAAAAAGTTGATTTTATTTTTTCCATAGTTAAGCTTCAAATTTTGAGATTTTGGGTTACTAATGAAATTAGCTTTTTGTAGCTATTGCAGGTTGGAGCACATATGAAACCACTAATCATGTTTTTTGCAGGTTCTCTTTACATGGTTTAATGCGCTTGAAAAATGAACTTGAATGTTTGAACACTTGTCTTTGAATGATTGTTGCTAAAATGAACTTGAATGATTAAACATTTTTCCTTTGAATGAATGTTTCTCAAACATAATCTTGAATGTCATGGATTAAAATCAACCTTTCTTGGAATGTATGCTTAAAACAAACAAACTCAATCTTGAATGCAAGGGATCAATGAATCAATACAATATCTCACACTTCAATTTTTGGGCATAAAAAGAATCTACATTCTAGAAACTTCCTAAATTATAAAAACCAAATAAAGATGCTCTAAGTGAGTTTGTAGTTGGACTCACTCTCTTTAATCACCCATCAATTTAACCATTGGTTGCAATCTCAGTGCCATCTATGGGGATGGGTCCACCTAAGAGGGTGTTAAGTGCTCCACAAAGATCAAACTTCGCTTGTGTTTTTATTAGTTTTTCTAACTTAAAAAATTCCTTGAATGCATATTAGGCTCACTAACACTTCATTTGGGCATTAAAATTTGAACAAATCTTGACGTGGAGGGCCTCCGGGCGCGCACTTGAAATTGAGTTTCACACATCTTTATTTTGGGCTTAAAATAAACTCACACTCAATCTTGAATGCCTTAAAGAAAATCAATCAGAACTTGATGTGGAGGACCTCCGGGCACACGAGTTTTCCTTTTGTTGACCCTAACTCTTCTTCTTGCTTGCATTCTTCAATCGATTTTACTTTTGTTGGTGCATTTCAACTTGGAATTGAACATTTTCATCTTAAACATGAGTTCTTGAAAAGTCTAGATCATAAAACATAAGCGTTAGTTGGAAAAGAATTATGTCTTTTAGCCCAAGATCATCCAAGTCTTCTCTCCCCTTGTCATCTTTCGAGGCCATCTTGGGTGCATAAGATTAGGATCCAAAATCTTGTTCAAATTTTAGGAGGCCTACTTGGGGATTTCATCACCCCTTGGGATGACCTTAACTCTAGCATTTCGATGGAGTATAAGAATCGGGAGGTGAATCGAAAGACACCTCTCTTGGGATCAAGATTTTGTCACTTGGGCTAAGCCTCAAGCAACTTTATACCCTTGAGAAGTGAAAGAGGAGAAGTGGGTTACCGCTCCTCTCGGCTGTGTGACATCCTTTTGGTTTCATCTACGGATTTGGGCCTCACGTACCTTGGGTATATCGAGGACTCCCTAGCTAAACCAACTGTCAGCCTTACAGACAACCATCTAGGATGTTAATGTGTTTGAAGTGACTGATCAAAACATTTGTAGAACATACACACTCCTTGGCGCAAGTATCACATTCTAAGAATCATAGACTTCTATCTGGTTGTTCCTATCTATTTCTTGCTTTTTTATTTTGTTGAATGAATGTTTGCCAAACTTGGTCAATCCTAGCTTAGGGCACACTTACCGTAGTCACTGCTTGTTCCAGAAGTCAAACGAGTCAAAGAAAAATAATCGAGATCTCTCGAAGCCAAGCAAATTTAGGAATTTATGTCGAAACAACCCAAACCCAAATAGAAGTTTCACAAAGTCAAACTCAAGCCATCTCAAGCATACCAAGAACTTTCAGCCAAGAGAAAGGAAATAACACCAAGCCCTCAAATTCCCAAACTTTGCAAAGTAGAAGACAAAGCTGCCAATGGAGCCCTTCAAGAAGCCTGGTTAAATCACACTATCAAATTTAGCCAACATGCAGGAGTCAACCCTACTTATGCCTTACCAACTAGGCATGATTTCTATGATTAGACTCCTTTGTTTCTACACATCTTCTTGCCTAAGCTGCACTTCAGAGTCATCTTTGTAGGAAAGCCAACCATTCTAGGTCATCCACTTAAGCATTTTAGCTCATCCATCTCATTTAGAACCAAACCATCTAGCCAAAAATCCAAAAATCATTCGCATCTAAGCTTTCAAAATTTTTGTCACATTGCCAAAGTTTTCCATTCCTAACATCTTCCAAATCCACCAATCTCACCAAGGTTATCCCTTTGACAGAGCTTTGTCTAGGGTAATCTAGCTTTGTCACTTGTTATCCCTCATCACCTAGAGCTAAAGGTTGGGATCCACAACTGATCAATCTCATGTTCTTCCCAAAGGATCATCAGTCTATCCTTAAGTTGACATAATCAACACCAAACTTGCACATAGGAAAGCAGACCTTTTATGCTTTGGCAACATATCTTTGAAGTTAGAATCCCCAACCCAATCATCCTTAGGTTTTGTCATATAGCTTTGTCTCAACTTAGGAGATCATTTGTATAAAAAAGAATTCCCCCTTTGCATCCACCAACATTGTTGCATCTCATCCTTAGGAGAATTTTCATGCCACCCATCACTCACTTAGCCAAGAAGAAGAAGGAAACAATGGAGCCCTATCATCTGAATCAAACAGCATCACTCCCCTTGAGCACTCAACCATCCTCCAGCCTAGATAATGCTATACCATCACCTACTGGCATTGAAGCTTTCATGAACCAACCAGGAAATGTAGTATTGGTGAATGCCATTATAGACAAGAACAAAGAAACAATCATGGCTAACTTTTGAAGGGACAATATAGGAGCCTTCGACTTTGGAAGACCTCCTCCATTATCAGATCCATCTCACCCATTGTTCAGGTAGCTACCTTCACCCATAGGCTCTTATGATTCAAATTATCCTCAATATGTGCCAAAAGAAGAGCCTCAAGCCAATCCATATGATCCAACAGACCCAAACATACCATCTTCCACCCAAGTTGAAATCTCCATTCCACAAGCCAACCCAGCCACCACCACTCCATCCTTGGTTCATACCTCTCCACTCCAAACTATCTTTGCCCAAAGCACCTCACCATTCACTCCCTTCACTATTGCTGCTACTGCTCTCCAACCTAGCCTTCCAAATCCACCCATCTCCCAAATTAGTGCTAGCATATTTGGCCAACCTTAGTAATATACAACAAGAATGCCACCTATGGGGCCAAGTAATCAACCTTTCATCACCCCTAGCTTGTTCACCACAACCCAAAGCACAATTCCATCATTTCCATTAGGTCCTTGGAGCTCAGTGCCATCAACCACAAATCCACAAGCTACTATCCTCACCCCACAAAGCTACCAAACCCCACAAGCTACCACCAATGTTCTACCAAGCTCTCAAGTGACCCAAGCTCCTGCCACCACTCTACCAAGCTTTCAAATCCAGCCACCAAGCTATCAAACCCCATCAGTTCCATTCCCAAGCTTTCAATTCTCGTCACCTCCACCACCAACCAATCCATTACCTCCTATTACCAACTACTTTTCAATGCCACTTATAGGAGGTAATCCACCACCCCAGCCAACCACCAATTATTTGCAGATACCATCCCAAATGCGAGTGCAACCCACATATATTGGTCAAACTTCTCAAATCCAAAGTCAAGTTGCACAAGCTCCTCGATCCTTTTCCCAAGATTCACAACCATCTTATACCCTACCTCCACAAAGAAATCCATTTATCCCACAGCCAACTTATGTTCCTCAACCCCAACCTCAAATCCCATATCAATAGAAAGCCTCGCAACACATGCAACAATATGTGCCACCTCCACCTTAGCAACCTGCCATCCACCATGCAGCTGCCCAAACAATGTACAATCCCTATCAACAAATCCCTCACAGCCATCCATATTCAGTGGCCCCATCTAGTGCATACCTACCTCAAGGCACTCCTACATTGGGGACACCCCAGCCATCACCTATTAATTTAGAATGGGAACAAATGAAGACAACTCTGAAAGCCATCCAAGAAGGGAATGATCCGAAGACATTCAAGTTTGAGATTGTGTGTCCTTATCCATTTGATAGAGCCATTACTATGACTCCATTCCCCAAGCATTTTGAGATACCTAAATTTGACAAATTTAGAGGAAAAGGAGACCCAGTCACCCACATCAAAGAATTTTACATGCACTGCCAAGAAGTGACATACAATGACGTCTTCCTCTTATGCCTCTTTCCCAAAAGCTTGGCCAGGCTAGCTCTTGAATGGTTTTATAGAATCCCATATGGCACAATTAAAAACTTCACTGAATTTTTTGAGGCATTTGTAGCCCAATATGCCCATCTTGTTGAAACAGAGTTATAAATAGTTGACCTTGTCCACACTAAGCAAAAAGGTGGAGAAAGCCTTGCCAAATATCTACAAAGATGGAAAACCCTTACCACCCGCATATCTTACACCTTACCAAAGCACCATTTGGTAAAAATGTTTATTGATAATGCCCATCCTAGCTTGGCTCACCACATGACCATGAACTGTTTGCAGACCTACAAAGATATCAAAGAGAAAGGAATGATCCTTGAGCAAGGACTCATTAAATATGGTGTGGTCGAGATTTACAAGGAAGCCAACCAAAATCAATCACATTGCAATGACAAGTCCAGGTATTGCAACAAAAATAACCACATTGCAACAGATGGCGTCACTGACACCAGACATGTGAATATTGTTGGTCCTTCTCAAAACCAGTCCAACCCACCATATCAACCAAACAATCAACAAGCTATCAACTACCAATAGTAGAGTAACCAAAGCTATCAAAACCACAATCCAAGACCCAACTTCCAAGGATCTAGAAATCAAGCTAATGCCATCAATGTAGCTACAGGGAAAAAACCCAAATTCCAACCTGCACCTAGAAACTATACACCCCTTGGTGAGCTATTGGATGTCATTTTTGAGAAATTAGTCAAGGAAAACCTCATCTAATTTCCTCCTACCTAGCAAATTGATCCAAGCCAATCCAAAGCTGCATGGTACAAAGATAATGAGTACTGCAAATTTCATAGGGTAAAAGGTCACACCACCCTTAGATGCATGAAACTGAAAGATTATGTGCAGGACCTCATTGATCGAAAAGAAATCATAGTTGGAGCACAAACCTCTCCCAATGCAGGCTTGCAGATCTATCAAAATGCGTTTCCTCCTCACAATAGCCAAAATCTCAAAAAATCACCTATCCAAAACAACAACAACAACACCAACAACCGCTAGCCAAACCAATAGCATGGGAAGAACAATACCCACACTTCATCCTATATAGACTATGGTAGCCTCATAGGTTGTATATCCAAGAAAGAGCCTTCTGTCAATGTTATTAATATTCGAGGACCAAACAATGAGTGTGCAGTCACCACTCGAAGAGTGTAATTTAACATCGCAAGCCCACTAGTTTCATCAGCACCATTAGCTCCATCAAAAAGTTGGTACAATATCTTGGAACACCTTGGGAACATGCTAGCCCAAATCTCCATTTTAGACCTTCTCTGCACTAGTCCTATGTACAAAGACATCCTTGACAGTGCTCTCATAGAATCCCACGTCCCTTCTAATATCAATGCTACTAATTTTTGTAATCTTTTTGGACACCTTTCATCCTCATGTGTCCTATCTTTCAAACCCACCGACATACCCATGGTCGAGCTAGATCACACCCTTCCACTTTGCATATCCATCATGGTATCCAATTTTTCTATGAAAAGAGTAATGATAGATAATGGATCAGCCTTGAATATTTGCACCCTAAAATTCATAAAACAAGCTAGGTATACTGAGGCAGATATTATCAGTGAGGTTATCACCATCAAAGCTTATGACAACTTGGAAAGAACCACAGAAGGAACTATTTTGCTGCCAATCAAGGTTGGACCAGTCATCCAAGAAACACTCTACCATGTTATTGATCTAAACCTACCATTTAACATCCTCCTCGATCGCCCATGGATTCATGCCATGAAAGCCATTCCATCCACTTACCATCAGTGCATCAAATTTCCGCATCAAGGCACTGAGATAACCATCCATGCCAATCTAGAACCCTTTGCTTACTGCAATGTGGTTGAAGCTTCATATACAAACCATTGCCCTGGAATTGATATTGATACAGCCATCACCAGGTAATCCCACACTTGTAATGACCCAAAAACCATCCTCACCTCCACCCTATCTACCATGAAGATCAATAACAAAGGCTATGGAGAGTATAGTCTGTCAGATGCATTTGCTGTCAGAGAACTCCCACTTGATCCACATGCCCATGGCTAACTGACATATCACAAAGCTAAGGAGATTCCACCTCCTCGATAGAAACAATTTGGCCCAACAACCTTTGTATCCTCAAAAATCCCTCTTCATGAGGAACTCACTCCAGATATCAACAATTGGTTACATAAGGATGCACCTCAAAGAAATCAAGCACGCCTTGATCACTTCAGCCAGAAGTATCCCCAAGAACATAATCTCATCACTGAAAAATGGAACTATCAAGGTGGTGGTCTAGGACCAAAAGAAAGAGGCATGTAGTGCCCCATCGACATACATAAGTGGAAATCAAAGTCAGGTCTTGGTTTTGGCATACCCACAACTAGGGGTACCAACGAGAACGATCACGCTTTTTTGAACATTCATCGCAACCTTGTCGAAATCGAAGACATTCCTAAGGAAGTTGAAAAGAGAGCCTATGACAATATCCTAGACCAAATCTTCCTCGAAGACTCTGTTCTCCAAGAACTATCCATCCACCTCATTGACCTACCACTCGCCCATCCACAACTCATAGATTGGGACCAACCAAGCGTCATACACATTGATGATTTCACATTAGAGGAAGCACTTCTAAGATTCATAGGAGCCAAAACTCCTCACAAGAAAAAAAAGCCAAATTCTAACTATATCTATAAGCTAGATCCCAAGGGGTATTTTGGAGAAAATCCCCAGCCTAGTTCTGATACACCCAAAACATGAACAAGGGAAAATTTGAGACTAGCTAAGGCAGCGAAGAAAGCCCCTCAGCAAGAAAATCCAAAGTCACAAGAAGAACATGAGGATTTAGCATTACCTCCTTGAGATAATTGACCAGAGGTGTCTTCTATTCTAATTGAGGATACTCGAGATGTCAACATCGGTTCTTTAGAGATCCCTAGTTTTGTTCACATTGTTGCATCCCTATCACAAGACCAAGTTGACCTCCTCTTTGAGGTCTTAAGAGAGAATATTGGCTGATTTGCATGGTCATATCGGGACATGCCTGGACTTGATCCAAAGCTTGTAGTTCATCATCTTGCACTCAATCCAAAGATCAAGCCCGTTAGACAAAAGCTTAGAAAAATGCACCCCAAGGTGGCATTACTGGTCAAAGCTGAATTAGAAAGAATGTTAGCTGCTAGGGTTATCTGACCTATCAACTACTCAGAGTGGATCTCCAACATAGTCCCTGTCACTAAGCCCTCCAGTGACATTAGAATCTGCACTAATTTCAGAGGTCTCAACAAAGCTTGTCCAAAGGATGATTTTCCCTTGCCCAACATAGATATGATTGTAAACCTTACAGCTGGACATGAAATTCTGTCACTCATGGATGGATTTTTTGGGTATAATCAAATCAAGATTGTAGAAGAGGATCAACATAAGATAGAATTCACTACCCCTTAGGGAACCTTTTGCTACAACATGATGCCTTTTGGCCTAAAGAATGTTGGGGCTACCTATCAAAGAGCTATGACAGCCATTTTCCATGATCTTATCCATAGCATTTTGGAGGATTATGTGGATGATATCTTGGTTAAATTGCATACCTTCATGGATGATCTTGCTGACTTGGAGAAAGTCTTTGATAGGTTAGCGAAATATCATCTCATGTTGAATCTCAAGAAGTGTGTCTTTGGGGTCACATCTGGCAAGCTTCTAGGCTTTATAGTTTCTAAACAAGGTATAGAGATCAACCCCAAGAAGGTCAAGGCTATCTTAGACATGCCTCCTCCCCAGAAATTGCAATAGCTTCGCTCTCTTCAGGGAAAGCTTCAATCTGTTCGGCGCTTCATCTCCTTGCTTGCAGATAAGTATACGCCATTTTCACATTTATTGAAGAAAGATGAAAAATTCAAGTGGGATCCTTTATGTCAACACAACTTTGATTAGCTCAAGCAGTATCTCACCAATCCCCCTATCTTGGTTCCACCAGTTCCTGGTCATCCCCTAATTTTGTACATATCAGCAATGCCTACTACTCTAGGGGCACTTCTAGCATAGCTTGATGACTATGGCAGAGAAAGAGCCATCTACTATATCAGTAGAACCCTAGTTGGTTATGAACTCAATTATACTCCTATGGAAAAAGCTTGTTTGGCACTTGTTTTCTCAACTCAAAAGCTTCTCCACTACATGCTAAGTCATACCATCCAACTAGTCTCCAAGATTGACCCTCTCAAGTATATGCTCTCTAGAACAGCACTTACAGGCCATTTGGCCAAATGGGTTATGCTCCTTAGTGAATTTGACATCTAGTATGTGGACAGAAAGGAAATCAAAGGGCAAGCTATAGCAGATCACCTAGCTGATGCACCTCTAATAGATGCATATCCTTTGATTACAAAATTTTTAGCTGAGCATATCTGTTTAATTGAACAATAGCCCCCATGGAAACTTTATTTTGATGGCTCATACACATCTCATGGATCAGGGGTAGGAATATTGTTGGTTACACCTCAGGGAGATTACATTCCAAAAGCCTTCAAGCTACAATTCCCTAGCACCAACAATATAGCAAAATATAAAGCTCTCATAGTAGGATTAAAGATAGTTGTAGAATGGAACATCACTGAGTTACAAATCTTTGGTGATTCTCAACTCATCATCAAGCAAGTCCTAAATGAATATCAAACCAAAGATGAAAAGATATTACCCTACAAAGAGCTAGTTGATCAGCTAACCCAGCATTTTACAAAGCTTTAGTTTACACAAGTGCCTTGAATGCAAAACATAGCAGTAGATGCTATGGCTACTATCGTCTCACTCTTGGAAATTCGCCAAGTAGCTACATAGTATGAGTTTTTAGTCAAGCAGCTCCTCACACCCACCTATGCGAATAAGGATTCAAATTGTGTTTGTATCTTGGTTGGTCCCCAATCCCCTTGGTACCATGAGATTCATGCTTACCTTAACGATGGTGTCATATCCCCTCACCTCACACATACCCAACACCAGAACCTCATCCAAAAATCATACCGCTATGTTATCATAGCCAATACCCTATATCATCGAGGTTATCATGATACTCTCTCTTAATGTTTAGATGAAAACAAGGCCACGATGGCATTAAAAGAAGTACACTCCAGACTTTGTGGTGCCCACACAAGTGGTATTGTCCTAGCATGACAAATCCTTACAGCAAGTTACTATTGGCCTACCATTGAAGAAGACTCCTGTGATTTTGTCAGAAAGTGTCTCCCATGTTAGCAGCACACAAATCTTGTGCATGCTCTAGCACAAGATCTACAGCCTATTGCACCACCTTGGCCTTTCACTTGTTGGGGCCTTGATCTATTTGGAACTATCACACCCCTCTCATCTGATGAACATAAATGGATAATAATGGCTATAGACTATTTCACTAAATGGGTGGAAGCAGTCTCCCTAGTCTCAACTATAGGAGTTCAGGTCTCCAAGTTCATCTTGTACCACATTGTTTGTCGCTTCGGCATCCCATCCACCATCTTCACCAACCACAAAGGTAACTTTGAAAATCTCAACATGGAAGAATTATGCACTTCCCTCTGCATCCATCACTACTTTTCTAGCCCATATTTCCCACAAGGTAATGGCCAGGTAGAGGAAACTAACAAAACCCTCCTCAAAATCCTAAAGAAAGTTGTCAATGATTTCGGCCACGATTGGCACCTACAAATAAATCCAGCTTTATGGGCCTATCAAACCTCCTTCCATACATCCATAGGAACAACTCCATACTCCTTATTCTATGGTGCCAAAGCAGTACTACCCATAGAGGTTGAACTTCCCTCATTGTGCATATTTTTGCAAGGAAAAATATCAGATGAAGAATACAGAGTAGCTTGGCTCACCTAGCTAGATCTCTTAGACAAGAAGTGACAACAAGTTTATGATCATTTCATAGTCTATCAAACTTGTCTCAAAAGGAATTTCATCAAGAAGGTGCTTCCACAACACTTTCAGCCAGGTGACATGGTCCTCAAAGAAAACATGAAAGTCCAAGCAGATCGAGAAAAGAAAGGCAAGTTTGAACCTACCTGGCTTGGTACTTATGTTGTCACTGCCTCCTTTGGCTCTGAAGCCTATCAGCTATCTACACTAGAAGGATAACTCTTTAATGATCCTACTAACATCATTCATCTCAAGAATTTCTATGCTTGAAGATCTTTGGTATACCCAGCTTTTGAAAAATACAAAAAAATATTAAAGATAAATAAGTGTCCAATGGTGAAAACTTGGCGATTCAAGCGCCTTGGATAGGTACCTTGGTGAAAACTTGGTAATTCAGGCACCTTGTGTACTAACACTAATTAATTATCTATCACTATCCTATCCCTCATCCATCCACCCACCATCTCATAAAAATACCTGCTTGTTCCCTTGGTGTTCCAACCAAATATCCAAAATCTAATGAAGCTTGTAAATACCTCCTATATAGCTTGTAAAATCTTGTACCTCAGCTTCTAAATCTTGTACCAAATCTTGTATTATACCTTGTAAATCTTGTACCATACCTTGTATATCTAAACCTTGTCCAAAGCTTGTACCATATTCCAGCTTGTAAATAATCTTGTATCCTAACTTGTATCCTATCACATACACACAAAAAACCCCATTTTCACTTAAGCTTTTCGCAAACCATCTACCTATCCACCTATCAACTATTATAGACATTCCACCCTTCACAAACATTTCCATATCACAAAAACCAAAACATGAACAAAACCTTGTACATGTGTAAAATATCTTGGTCTATCAGCTTGTACATCCTCTTTAGCTTAGTACCATTGTATCTATCCAGCGTTCATGTTAGTTCATCCTTGATTAGCATCTTGCACACATTGCACATCTTGGTTAGCTATTCCAATGCATCCTTTAGCTAGATCTCTTGTCACCAAAGTGTTATCCTTCTTAGTTCAGCTTGCCAGATGCATCACTCATCCAGATCCATCAGCATCGGTGCTCTCCAATAGATCCTTGCAGGATATAGCTTTCCTCATGTCTGATCTTGGTCCGTTAGTACCTCGTCCTACCCATCTCATTTTCAAATGGCTCTCATTTGGATTTTCACTTTCTTTTGATTTGGAATCTTCCCTTTTGAGTCTTGAAATATCTTTTCCAAACAATCTTTTTTTCCCTCCTCAAGGTTGCCATGATCTTCCATATCATGGTATACTGCGAATGGGGAAATTTGAGCATAAGGTCTTGATCATGTCTTTTGCTTGTTTTCTTTTCTACTTGTGGGTTACCCAGTGTTGTTTCCATGCTACTTCCTCTAGGATTCATGTGTGATACTGGGGCAATCCTTATGTGTTTATTTTGAGTTAGTTCGTTAGTCCTCTGGATAGTTGTTGAAAAGGCCTTGATGTTCTTGGTAACCTTGGCAATTAACCAACAGTTCTATAACAAATCTAGTTCTCAACTACATGGTGGTACTTCTCTTTGAAGTATCCCCCCTGCTCAAAAGAGCTTCTTTGGATTCCCTTCATCTCCATTATCCCTCATCCATCTCCAACATCTTTCACTCCTCCCCCAGCTTATGCATCAACATCTCTTTGAATCACTCCTCACGCTTAGCTTTAGGGATCCACAATCCTAGTCTTAGGGATCCACCAATCAAATCAATCCACCAAGCCTCATCTTTTGAGATCCACAATCCTAGTCCTAGGGATCTCCAAAAACCATCTTCCATCAATCTGACTCTTTGAAATCCTGTTGCATCAGCTTTATCATTCTATCATCCATCTCCCTACCATGGATTCCTTTTATAGCACTCTGCTCCTCCATCCTCCCCCCTAATCCTGGAAAGTCTTAAGATTGCTTTACTATTGTGCCTCTGATTCTCCTTTATCATTCTCCCATAGTGAGAGTTTGAGGTAATTCAACCCCTCCTCTTTGCCAATCTGTGTCTCTACTCATCTCAATTTCTTGTACTTTTCAAGAAGCTGTCAAGCCTCATTTCTCTCTCTGTTGCCTTCTTGAGGGGGCATCATCTAAGTCTAGTCTCTCCTCTTCTTATCCGAGACTGGGGCAACCTTGTTGCTAAAACATCTTCCTCATGTTGTCTTCACTCTAACTTCTTTGAAATAATGGTGTCTCAACACTATGTCAAAGAGGGGCAAAATGTAGACACATAAATTTGATTACACTGCTTTAGTAATCCTATTTAGTTATCTCTAAAGGCATCATTAATTAAATTCTTATTTAATTAATCCTTTATCATCCCCTAGCTAATTAATTTAATTAATCATCTATAGTCTTAATTGATAAATCAAATAACCTATCATTTATCAATTAAATCCTTTTTTCCTATCTAATTTCAAAAATCCCCATTTATTAAATAAATCTATTTTATAAATAAAATCCTCAAATCTAAAAACCCCTAACCTATCTCTAATCCTCTATTTAGCCTAATCCACCCCATCCACCCATACTAACCTAGCTTAGCCACTAACTCACCCAACCTCATCAATGCCATCCACTTGCACATCTCTAACATTCTTAATCTAATCATGAACCCAAGCCTAATCCACCCCCTAATGTTGTCACATTCCCTAAACAAGTTTAAGACTTTTCTAAACCAAATCAAAGTCCCCTCTCCAAAATATCCCAACCACCAAGCCATGAGTGCTCTTACAAACCATAAAAGACTCTTACAAGCCCACTCATGACTCTTACATCCCTCTTCCATACTCAATCTCCCTCATCATGCCTTTAACCAACCCCTTATCCTACCCTCTCACACTCATCCTCCTTGTGACAAGTGTCACCTTCCCATTGGTGCTAAACAAGCACAATCTATGTGCTCCCCTTTGAGTGCATCTTAGCCCTCGTTAACCATCTCTCCATCCTTGCATCTTAGCCCTCCATCCCTCTACCCCTTGGCCTATAAATTGAATCCCCTCCCAAGCCATTTTATCACAATCCTTGAGCTAAAGTTACCATGCTATTTTGAGAACCAAAGTCATCAATCTTAACCTTATAATTCTAAATTGACAGCTGACAAGGCTACCAATTTTCCATTACCCATCTCCACCATTGAAGCAATTGGGAAAGCAATTGAGCATACATCCACATCAAAGGACACATCTACAAAATCAAGGAAGCATGGAGTGTTTTCTCTTTTGAGGTTTGCATTTCTTGTTTTCTTTCTTTGTCTAAACTTATATGTGAATTTATTTTTAGTTTGTGAATATTTCTCTTATTGTTAATGTTCTTTGCACACTAAATCTTGTTCTATAGAAACAAGAAAGAAGTTGCTTTGAAAAGAAGATACCCACACCAAAAAAGAAGAATCCACTATAGAACAAAGTACGTCCATGGCCAAAAATGCAGTCAAAGAAAAAGAGAACCCATATGAAGAGAGGTTGTGGAAGTGCAATAAAAATGCCCCACACAACAAACAAGGAACAAGCCATCCTTTCGTAGGCGATGCCACAGCCCATGCATAAGGTAGACCAACATATAAAGGGAGCTTGAATAGTAGAACAAGTCACATGTTGTGTACAGATGGTATATCCCACATTCTTTACATTGTAAAGTTTTGTCTTTTTAAATACTCCTTTAAATGATATGAGTGTTGTCTTTAAGACAAGCACTTTTGAAGTGCAAGCCTTGTCGTGGGACCTGCTCGGCTAGGCTAGTGGTATGCAAAGTCAAAAAAACTTGACTCATAAGAGGGGAAAGAAAAATTTAAGGCTCTATGGGGTTATGACCACCGTATAATTAGGAGGTGGATGTTGAGAGTATTATGCCCATACGAAACGAGGCCCATCATATGGGTGTAAAATAATTTTAAAAAGGCTCCAAGGATATGCTTAGGTTGTGAGAGCGTAAAGGGAAATTTCAAAGGCTCTGCTACTATGGGATGATGTCAAATATTAATAAAATATTAATATGCTCACCTAGCATAAGAATGTAAAGGAAATTTGAAAGGCTCTCGGTGGTTTGGGATAAAATTAAAAATATTTCAAATGCATAAATAGATGTGGGACCAGGTTGTGAACCAACAAATTCTGACACTTCACATGTGAAGATTGCATAGAAGATAAAAAATTGAAAATATATAAAAATGAAAATTGAATTTGAACACATGGAATTAAAAAGGGTTAAGTTTTGAAATATTTAAGTTCTTATATAGTTTTGACTACATAAATTTTTAAATTTTTCCATTTTTAATGCTCTGATTCAGTCCAGGAGCCTGAATTCCAAGTGGTCATAATAGGGGCATTTTTTGTCCAAAATAGGAAGTAAAATATACCATTGGAACTAGGAGGAAATGAATTTTCCATTTTTGAGGTTAGTTTTTGAGTAGGTCTTCACTGGTTCAAGTTATAAGTAGTTTTGTGTTTTCTAGGGTATTCTCAGTGGAATGGGTAGAATTCATTATGGAGCATCAGAATAAGTTGGGGAACATTTATTGGAGTCTATTGATGCCAAAATGAAATCTAGAAAAAATTTTGTCCCTTTAGAGTTCAATTTTAACTGATTTTTTGTTATTGTTTTGAGTTCAAATTAGGAATCAAAATTAGCTATTCTTTCTATCAAATATCTTAGATTTTTTGTGCTTGTAGAGGCCAAATGATGAGGATTTGATTTTGTAGATGAGGGGAGAGATTAGACAGATGTTTTTAGCTTCTTGGGAAAGAATTCTAGGTGGACACTTGTCATTGTTTGATCAAATCTAGGAATTCTTTTCTCCTATATCATTCTTTTTCTCTTTCTTTGTTGGGGTTGGCAGTTTTCTTTGTGATACCAGCAGGGTTCTAGTGTTCTATTATGAAACCATGGTTTTTGATGGTTTTACTTTCTACCTATTGAGCTAAGCTCTAGAAGTGAAGGCCACACACTTGCACCTGTGCAGATTTTCATTTCATTTTCATGTGTTTTTCTTCTGAGATATTGGAAATTGATGCTAGATTATGTGAAGTATCTTGAGTTACATTTATTTTTACCAGTTGATGTATTCAATCTTTCCAGGGATGAATGCAAAGGGGATTTACAATGAATTATCTATGTTTTCTCATTCTATCTCATGATTCCTCATATGCCATTAGTGTTGAGATTAAGTGAATAAGGTTCATTTGATTTAAGGTAGCTTGGATGAGTTGTACATCATATCTATTGTTGCTTTTGATTCAAGGAGTTGAGTAAATGCTTCAATGTTCTAATAGGGTTTCTAAGTGTATGAATGGGATATTTCATAAGAATGGAATTTGGGGATTTTAGTTGATAAAGTTAATTGTAATGAAATCAAGTTAGGTCATCCTGCTATTAATGACTCTATGTTTCAATGGATAAGGAACTAATCACTAAATCAGATGTAAGCTGATATGAATGTCATTTGCACAAAATCTTTTAATCAAAATCAATTTAGTTTTTCACATTTTGTAGTGGGTTGAAAAGAATTAACCCTCACTTAGTTTATGAGTTCATAAGATATGATTTGCAACTATCTCATTTCTATGTCATTATGTAAGTATCAGAAGATAGAAGGGGTTTTCATCTGTTGTTAATAGGTTTAGATTTATGTTTTAGTTGCACTGGTACCATATGTCAAAACCTCAAGGTTAACCCACCTAGGTCTTGCAGAGCCTAAAGTGAAGAAGGAGTTATGCCTTATAGTTGGCCCAAGACTACAGTCGAGTGTATCCATCATAGGAATTTGCTAGCCTTAGATGCATTGGTCTAGTTTCTTGGTCATTTTCAAAACTATTAAATTAGGAGCCAAAAAAATGGCTACTCTATTGGTGAGGTATTGAATCTGTGTGATAGACAAACCTTGAGAATTTAAAAAGGAGATTCAATACAGTAGGAGAAGTGCATGAAAAAGTTGCAAGAGTAAGTTCTTTGATGTTTTTTTTCTAGTTTTCTTATTCAAATTGTCATGCACCCTAGTGATGCTTTGTTCAAGATAGCAACAACTTTGAAGGATTGAATGTGGGTGGTGTTGTTACTAAGTGTTATTTCCAGTTAATTCTGTTGGTTGTGGTTTTCAAAGTCCTGTTGTAATTTCAGAGTTGAGAAAGTTATGTTTTAGCTTTGTGTAGAGGTTTCAAATTCAAGATAAATTTGAAAAGGTATCTTCTATTTGTTTTTGTTTCAAATCATTTTGTGGTATCTTTAGGACTAATTCAATTCATGTCTCACTTAATGTGATTGGTGACTCGAAATTAATCTCTATACCAATGTAGTTCTATACATGAATTGTGATTAGTTGCTAGAGGAGAAGAGTAGATTCAAAGAGGTGGGTAAGATTTGTGATGTGCTCTTTCAAAAGGTTTAGTAAAGAATTGATGAGATTTTGGGTGCGTTATTATAAATAGTGGACAAAGAACTTTCAACCATCCAGATCTTGAGGTATTTTTACTTTCATGTATTATCTTTTCATGAAAATTGATTGTTAAAAGGTAGTGTTCTCCATCAAGTGAGTTTCAGCACTAAGAGGAAGAGAATAGTTTGACAAGTTTCATACACTTCATTGGATTGAGCTTCACTTTGTTGTATAAAGTTTGTGAAGTGTATTTGAAGAGATTTATTTGGTAGAAGGTTGTATAGATCTACTACAAGTTATGAATCTGAGATTTATTAGTGGTAAATTGTTTCAAAAAAATTTCTCACCAAGTGTGAGTGGCAATTCTAGTCTAAATCTTTGTGATAGTGCATGGTTTATTGTAATATTAGAGGCTTTTAGTATTTGTGAGCAAATATAGTTTGTTGGGAAAGAGAAATTATAAGTTTCTTGATTGATAATTTATATGGTTGTTTGTATCTGCTGGAGTAATTGATTTCAAAAGGTGAGTCACTATTGTGATTTCATTTTCCCCCTTAAGGAGATAGTAGCTCTACAAGGATTTTATCTATGCTATGAAGGATTTCATGTTTACACAGTGCCAATCATCATATCAGAGGTTTCACATAGCAACACATAAAGTTATTTTCAATTTTCATGTATGTGCATTTTGTGAAATTTGAATGAACAAAATGGTTGCCTCCATCTAGTGGTTTTAGCACTAAGAAAATAGAGGTGGGAGTTTAAATTTTAAGAGATGAATTTAGAGTCTAGGTTTGAAAATGATGTACCAACTCCTAAAAGTGTTCATGCAAATATTGCTAGGTTGAAAAGAAAGATTCATGATAAGACTATCATAATGTTAAGAGATACAATTGGTGACATTAAGGGTCTTAGTGGATTCCAAATTTACATGAAGTTTAAATCAGTAGTTGTGAATCTTGATGAGTTTTTTAGACTTGAGGAGTCTTCATGACCAGTGGTACTCTTAGAATTTTTTATGCCACATTTTATTGATTGGTTAGCAAAGTCAAGATTAGACAAGATTTGTGAAATCCAAGATTTTATCATGGAGATTGAATGTGCTTTGAATGCTAATGAATATAATGTTAACGAATGCAATGAATTTTTTGGAAATGATGTTAAAGATGAAGAGTCTCAGTTTTATGAATCAAAGGATAGTAATTAGTAGTCTGGTGACATACATAATGTGGATTCATCTTTTTATGATGATGAGTATAAAGAAGAGGAAAAGAGTAACAGCAATAATAGTCTTTCTTCTAGTAATGAATGTGAATGTGCTAAGATACCAGTTGCTAAGGTAGTGTCTAAAGAAGAAGATATAAGTGATAATTAGGGTTTTGATTTTTCAAAAGATATTACTAAAAAATCTACTATTATAAATGTGTCAAGCTATCAGGATAATAATCACAACCAAGGAAAAGAAACTAGTAATGTAGTCTTGTTAAGTGTTGATGAGATTTTCGATTTGTTGGCTCATGATTTTGAAAGGTATGCTAATCTATCCAAGGATGCTTGTTCTTTGTCACATTCTATATTTTCATATGATGAAGTCATTTCCCCAAAATTTTATGCTGAAGAAGATATAGTTTTAGAATATGCTATGTCAAGTTTCTGAGGTGTATGTGATGGTAGTTCATACATTAATACACAAGATGTAGAGATAAGGTCTATTGCTGGTTCATTTCCTTCTTGTTTTCCTAAGGTTGAGATACATTCATATTGCTCATATGATAAGGGAAGTAATAGTAATGAAAAGGTTTACTCTAATGAGTTATTTGAAGAAAACATTGATACAGATCAACATATTGTGAACATGCAATTTCATGACGATTATTATGATTTGGTATCTAATCAATTGTTTGAGTGCAAAGAGGTTGTAGTGAATCTTCAATCTCATTTATGGACTATTGATGTTGCAAATGAGGAGAAATTAGATTTTACATACTCTTCACATCTAGAGGTACAAGGTGAGTTACAAATTGATTCATGTAACTTGTTGAATGGAGTAGAGTACCAAACTTTTGTGTTTTGGTTAAAGGAATCCATGATTCAGTTAGTGGTGATCAGATTTAGTTTAATGTCAATTTTTATGATCACACTAATTCATATTTTCATAGTGAGCAAGATGAAGAAAGTATGTCTGATATTTAAATGCACTATGGAAGTAATGATAATAGTTTTGTTTTGCCTAAAGAAATGATTGAAAGTGTTGATGTATTGGGTGAAATGAAGGAGAAAGATAATTTCAGTTTAAATCAAGAGAATGTCAATGAGAATTGGGTATATGATAGAGGTAAGGAGTTTTGAAAACTTTCTTGTGGCCCTAGGCCATCATTTGTACATAGTAGTAGTTGTTTCTTTCTTTCAATAAAGTTTATTGAGAGAGGATTTTTTGAAGTTAGGTGTGTGATCTACTTCTTCCAAAGATTTGAATCCTTGCCATGTCAACAAGGGACATGCATCTCTAGACAAAGCCACTAATGGGACTCAAAATTGAAGCCCCAATTTTGAGTACCATTGGTGGAAATCAAGCCCTTAAATGCTTTTAATGCATATGTACCTAGTTGTATGTTTGAGGCCTAAGAGGTGTTTAATGTTTCTAACACCTTACATTCAGTGTGTCTATGTGTTTCATGAAGTTAAATTGTCATTCTGAGTCATTATGTGAAGTCTCATTTTGAGCATTTGTTAAATCTGCATTTTCACCAAAGTGTCGAACAATGATAGGAGGTTGTGTTTGCATGTAATTATCTCACACCCAGTAATGTTTCATGACTCACCACTTTGGGAGTGTTTAGTGTCCATACCTAAGAGCCTATGTTTTAGATTTTGAGTCATTCTAAATCTGTTTGACTAGGTTTTGAACCCCTCAAAGTTGGTTGTTTATTGATGTCATGCTAATGCACTTTGTTCTAAATTCTGGGAAGCCTTGTTTGACTTGTTATAATTTTGACCCAGTTGACCAAAATGATAAAAATCCTTTTGTGTTACATTTTAGAGGTTAGAGAAAATTTATGTTTCAATTTTTAGCTTATGACAAATCTATCTGATTATTTTTCAAAGCTGATTTCAAACACAGTTTCTACCTTTTTACTCGTGTCAAGAAGTGCAGATTGATCAGTACCATTGTTTGTGATGTCATATCTCAAAATCCATGATAGATGAGATCAAATGGATTGTACCACTAAATTTTTCTCTAAAAATACCTCAAGTGTTCCAATTTTCATATATAGAAAAATCCATTTGCACACTTTCCCAGGTCCATTCCATTTGCAAAAATGCTTTTCTATCAGCGCTTCTAGTCTGCAAATTCTAAGTAGCCCACTTTGACTATTCTCCATTTGCATCCTATTATTTTTCATGACCCCAAATCATAGAACTATACTGTCCTCATGACAATGAACCAATGCCCAAATTTTTGTTCTCCCAAGTGTCAGTTTGCCCAGCTTTCAAGCCAATTCCAAATGTGATTTGTTGTTTTCTGACATGTTTACTTGCAGGTAATTCAGAAAGGGAAACTTTGATAGTTAATATCTTTTGACCCTAAATTTCTCATGACACAAGATTTGACATGGTATAAGTGGGTAGAATAAAGAATCAATGTGCTAGTTTTTAGAGCCTGGTCAGATGCTTGAGTCAGTTTTTAAAGCCAGCTAATAGGCCCTATTAGCAAAAAGTCACAGTTTATAGTTAAGTGATAAAAATGAGTTTTAATGATGTTTCAATGATGGATTTTGATTCAAATTAGTGCCAAATAATCAATGGGCCAGTTTGAAGGTTCAATTGTTCAAAAAAAAAACAAAAATTTAGCTAGGCCCACTTTAGAGCCCAATTGTTTCCATCAAGTTGGTAAAACATTGAGTTTCAAGTTGTCTCATTTTTAAATGGAGATTATAATGGTTGCAAAAATTATAATTTTTCAATAAGCACTTTTAGTCATTCTGAATCAATCGGGTATTTTGGTACACATACACTTAAGGTGTGCATTTTAATGCTAGGCAGCTAAATTTGAATTGAAATTTGGGAGTATTTCGAGCATAAGGAATGTATTTTGAAAGAAAACATTTTTTTTTTTGCAAATTATGGATAACTTTTACAAAGCTAGATATAAAAGGGTTATGGACTTGGACAAAAGTTGAGGGATGCAGTTCATGTAAAAGCTCCTTCTAATCATAATATTTGGAGTTAGATGAGTGAGAACTATGAAGCAATAATACTTAAAGATCATGATTTTTCTGAAGCAAAGGAAATTGAGCATGCACTGTGGCACTTGCATTAGAAGCATATTGAGGAGATCTTGCTCAATATAAGGAATTGCATGGAAAAGGGACATTACTTGCAACTGGGTCTTATGACGAATTGCACTTGGAATATTAAGAAAAAAGGAGGAGGAATAGAATAGGTGCAAGACACAATGCAATTGGACAACACTTGTAGAAAATTCATCATTATTTATGCAAGTCATCCTTTATTTCTTACTGGCTCTCCAATTCCTTTATCAATTGATTGATCTAATCAATTGAGTGAATCCATCCATCTAGCCTAGGAGTAGGAGAGAGAGTAACTATTGCCCCATTCATTATCATGTTAAGCGACCATTTTGACCATTCCATTTCCCATGCCCTCCTTCTCTTCATTGATGAAATTTCCAACAAGTATAACTAATAAGTTGTGAGAGTGAAGTGAGTTATGTTTGTAAACTTGCAAAGTTGCCTCTATTTCAAATCAATGTAGAACCTTATCGATCCCTATGCCTAAAGTGGCACATTAAACCACATTAGAGGAAGATCCATGCCAAAGGATTAAGACACAGGGGAGCAACAAGAAAACTAAAAGTGGTAGGGATTCTAACAACAGTGAGAAGATGCCATCTATAGCAAGGAATCCATGTGTGGAGATGAAATGCATTCCATCCATGGAAATGTCTATATTTATCTGAATGCCTCAATCCAAGGCATTAGAAGCACAAAGAATGTGATGTTGAGTGGCTAGAGAATGATTTCATAACTCATACTTCTATCGGGTTGTAGGCAGAGCAACAAGGGAGGTGCTCATCACCATAGAAGCACACGCTTAAGCAAGGGAGGGTTATAGAAGACTCGCACTATCTTTAAAGTGGAAGCCCATAGATAAACAAGAAAGCCATCCATGAAAAAATAGGAGGAGGTAGAGCAATTTAAAGAAATAGAAGAACATCATGTGCACAAGCAGAGGAACACACAATGATAAGAGAGAAGCCAATGCTAGGGAATGGTGAGGCTTGAAACAAGAAAGAAGCTACTTTGAAAAGAAGATACCCACACCAAAAAAGAAGAATCCACTATAAAATAGAGGACGTCCATGGCCAAAAATGTAGTCAAAGAAAAAGAGAACCCATATGAAGAGAGGTTGTGGCAATGTAATAAAAAGGCCACATGCAACAAACAAAGAATAGGCATCCTTTCGCAGTAGATGCCACAGCCCACGCATAGAGCAAACCAACATATAAAGGGAGCTTGGATAGAAAAATAGGTCATGTGCCATGTTCAAAGGGGAAGCAACCTTAAATGGTATATCCCACATTCTTTATGTGGTAAAAGTTTTATCTTTTTAAATACTCCTTTACACAATATGAGTGTTGTCTTTAAGGCAAGTGCTTTTGAAGTGCAAGCCTTGTTTTGGGACCTGCTCAACTAGGTTAGTGGTATGCGAAGTCAACAAATTTTGATTCGTAAGAGTGGAAAGCAAACTTCAAGGGTCTATAGGGTTATGACCACCATATTATTAGGAGGTGGATGTTGCGAGTATGATGCCCATACGAAATAAGGCCCAACATATGGGTGTAAAACAATTTTAAAAAGTCTCCGAGGATATGCTCAGGTTGTGAGACTATAATTTCAAAGGCTCCTCTACTATGGGATGATGTGAAATATTAATAAAATATTAATATGTTCACCCAACATAAGAATGTAAAGGAAATTTGAAAGGCTCTTTGTGGTTCGAGATAAAATTTAAAATATTTCAAATACATAAATAGATGTGGGACTAGGTTGTGAACCAATCAAATTCCAATACTTGGCATGTGAAGATTGGATAGAAGATACAAAATTGAAAATATATAAAAATGAAAATTGAATTTGAATGCATGAAATTTAAAAATGGTTAAGTTTTTAAATATTTAAGTTCTTATATAGTTGTGACTATATAAATTTTTTATTTTTTCTATTTTTAATGCTCTGATTTAGTCCAAGAGCTTAATTTAAAATGGCCATAACATGGGCATTTTTTGTCCAAAATAGGCAGTGTAGTATACTGTTGGAACTAGGAGGAAATGAATTTTCCATTTTTTAGGTTAGTTTTTGAGCAGGTCTTCACTTGTTCAAGTTATAACCAATTTTGTGTTTTGCATGGCATTCTCAGTGAAATCGGTAGAATTCATTATGGAGCATCAGAATTAGTTGGGGAACATATATTGGAGTTTTTTGATGCCAAAAAAAATTCTGGAAAAAAATTCATCCCTATTAGAGTTCAATTTTAACTAATTTTTTGTTGTTGTTTTGAGTTCAAATTAGGAATCAAAATCAGTTATTCTTTCTATCAAATGTCTCAGATATTTTGTGCTTGTAGAGGCCAAATAATGAGGATTTGATTTTGTAGTTGAGGGGAGAGATTAGAGAGACATTTTTTGCTTCTTGGGAAAGAATTATGAGGGGACACTTGTCATTATTTGATCAAATCTAGGAATTCTTTTCTCCTATATCATTCTTTTTCTCTTTCTTTGTTGGGGCTGGCAGTTTTCTCTATGATACCAATAGGGTTCCAATGTTCTACTATGAAACCATGGTTGTTGATGGTTTTTCTTCTTGTTTATTAAGCTGAGCTCTAGTAGTGAAGGCTGCACACCTGCACCTGTGCAAATTTTCATTTCATTTCCATGTGTTGTTCTTCTGAGATATTGGAAATTGATGCTAGATTATGTGAAGTATCTTGAGTTACATTTAGTTATACTAGTTGATGTATTCAATCTTTCTAGGGTTGAATGCCAAGGGGATTTACAATGAATTATCTATTTTTTCTTATTCTATCTCATGATTCTTCATATGCGATTAGCTTTTCAATTAAGTGAATAAGGTTCATTTGATTTAAGGCAGCTTGGATGAGATGTATATTAGATCTATTGTTGCTTTTGATTCAAGGAGTCGAGTAAATGCTTCAATGTTTTGATAGAGTTTTTGGGTGTATGAAGGGGATATTTCATAAGAATGGAATTTGGGGATTTCAATTGATAAACTTAATTGTAATGTAATCAAGTTAGGTCATCCTACTGGTAATGACTCTATGTTTCAATGGATGAGGCATTGATCACTAAATTAGATGCAAGCTGATATGAATGTCATTTGCACAAAATCTTTTAATCAAAATCAATTAAGTTTTTCACATTTTGTAGTGGGCTGAAAAGAATTAACCCTCACTTAGCTTATCAGTTCATAGGATATGATTTGTAGCTATCTCATTTCTACGTCATTGCATACGTATCAAAAGATGGAAGGGGTTTTCATCTGTTGTTCATAGGTTCAGATTTATGTTTTAATTACACTAGTACCATATGTCAGAACCTCAAGGTTAACCCACCTATGTCTTGTAGAGCTTGAAGTGAAGAAGGAGTTATGCCTTATAGTTGGCCCAAGACTACAGTCAAATGTATTCATCATAGGAATTTGCTAGCCTTAGATGCATTGGTCTTGTTTCTTGGTCATTTTCAAAACTGTTAAATCAGTAGCCAACATAATGATAGGAGAGGTACCTTGCAACATGTGAGATCACTAAAAACATTCCTATTATTTCAAGCATTTTAATACCTTTTCCAAGTAGTAGTTCATAATAGAGGGAGATTTTCTAATCTTATTACTATCTATTTTAGATATTCGTTGTGTCTAATAAATTTTCTTTAGGTACAGAGATACATGGCTTCTAGCAAGGTTGTTTGAGGCATCCAAAAAATCTACAAGCTCCTTCTTACATAGACATAAATCATTATATTTTCCATGATTAAAGTTTTAATGTCACTCAATATTACATTTTTTTAATGTGGATTCTAATCAGATACAAAGGTTAATTATTTCCACTTCCTTTCATGTGGTTTCCTCCTAGATTTATTATATGGGTGTTTAAGAGTAATGTCCCCATGATAGGGGTCAAGGGGGAGTACCCCTTGTGAGATCATAGGGTTGCACCTTGGAGGCCAAAAATGAATTAACTATTGTAAAAGGCATCAAGAGTTTTTTTTCTATTAGATGACATATTCTAGCCCTAAGTTTATAAGAAAAATAAATCTTGAATAAAATGTCTTAGGGTTATGGATTTTATGATGTATGATGGTTTAGTAGCTTATTTTGGTGGTATGGAGTTACAAGGAATTATAGACTATAATTGTACTATCTTAAAATGGACACACTTTTATTTTAAGACCTTTCAGATCCCTCTTCATAATTTCATCTTTAGACCATATATCATCATATGCTTAGTCTCCTTTTCTCCTATTCTTCTTCCATATTTTTACCTTATCTCTTCGGTACCTACCTCTTCTTTTTGTGGCACCTAGGACTAGATCTCTAGAACTAGGTCAACTCAAATCAACCTAGTCTAGAATAGATGAACCCAAGTTGACCTAGTCCTCCCTATTTGACATAGTCCTATACCAACTTGACCTAGGTCGATCTAGCCCCTAAAATTTTTGGAGCTCAAGGACTAAAAGGCCTTGGTGGTTTAATTAGTTTGTGACCATTATCTAGTTAGCCTATATTTTTTTTCCCACCTAAAAAATCATATATAAGGAGACTTGAAGGCTTTATTTTCATATCAAGCTCATATATCTCAACTCATTCTCAAGTTCTTTATCTCAAGTTAATATTTATTTCTTTCACATTCAAGGATTTCATACATTAAAGACTTTCAAGTACTTAAGCAAGGAGATTTCTATCTACTATTGAAGGATCCTTTGATATAATTTCCTCTTCAAGATCTAGCTTCTAGCTAGCCATCAAGGGAGGGTATCAAAATTGAAGTATTCATCTTCTTTATTGATGCATTTTTATATCCATGGCACCATGGTGGAATTATGGTAGATTCATTGTAAAGAGTGGAGATACCCAACATGCCTAATTCAAGATCTACAATAAATTTACATACATTCAATCAATGTGAATCATAAAATTTATCTTTTTTTTCAGCCATTTATATTTATATTTCTCAATTTTGGTCAATTCCTTAACCTAACACTTGACCAAGGAAAGCTCTCATCAAACCCCAATCCCTAAACCTTTTTTTTCTGTGTTGATTTGTAGGTTGGAAGCAAAAAGGTTTATAGATCTAGAACCTATTATTCATAATATTTCTAGAGTCGTTAGATGTATATTGTTAGACTATGTCAACCTAATTGTAGGATGTCTTCACAAGTCAACCTAGTCCTCTAGTCTCATATTCTGGGGAAATTTATGGGTTTTGCTCCTTTCATCATTTTATCCTGAGATCTATCATATACAATTCAGATCTATGAGTTTTGGAGTGAAAATACATATTCCTCTATGCATTTCATGGTGAGTCTTTCATATTTTATTTCCTTTCATATCTTTACCCTATATTTACATCTTAATTGGGTTAATTATAGTCACATAGCATCTAATTTGGATCATAAGTAGAATATACTTAGCAATTCCCCTTGTTTACCTCACATATCTATTTGAATAGCTCGATGGATCTAGAAATAGGGAAACCTAAATCCCCATTAAAATGCCTCCCTTTTCCCACCAAACATTTTGGTGAGTCTGACATGAACCCCTTGTTTTTTTTGGTGTTGGACTATTTTACATATCTTTTCCTCTTATATTGGATATTATTTGGTTAGATCTCAATAGGTTTTCCTTTTGTGATCTCCTTTCTTTATGATATTAATTACATGAAGTCCAACCTATATAATTCCCATTAGAAAAATTTATAGACTCAAGGGCTCCTTTGATTATTAATTCCCTTCTAGGACTCACATGTTTTATCATGACCTTAACCCTATAAAGAAGCATAAATAGTCTCACTCAGTGCATAATGAAGATAAAGCTTTAAAAGTTCATCCTTCACAATTTGATAAGCTTTTTAATGAATTTGATAAATGGAAACTTGGATTTCTCAAGAAAATCATAATTCTGATAGTGTCACTTCTATTGAAGCTCTTAAGAAGCTTCTTAATAATAATGATAATAACCTTTCTATCTTGCATGGTATATCTCATCTTATTAACACTCATGCAAATTATTTGATAGAATGTACTCAAGAGTTAGGATATTCTCCTTCTTCCATAAGAGTTGAACCTTCTATCTTGATTTCTACCACTCTTTCTAGCATTCCTACATATTTTGCACCTCTAATGACTACTTCTATACAAGTGTCCACTCCTTTAAGTGTTGGTTTTCCTAGTCTTTCACTTCATGTGAGTGTTCCTTCTACTACCATTCCTTTTTCATTGCCTTCATATAATGCAGTTCATTTGTCCTTTTTGAACCCTTTACATGTTTCTTCCAATCCTTTTTCCATGTCCTTAATTATGCCTTCCACTTCTTATAACTTTCCTAATCCATTTAGTATCCCTATACCTACCAGCATGTCTTCTGATCCTACCATTAATACTGTGGTTCAAATCATTTCTACTTACAAAAACAACTTGCTCAATTAACTCAATCTAAGAATAATATTCCTACATATGATGTTGGTAATCTCCTTTCCTTAGATATCCTTCATGTTGTTATTTCACAACATGTTGAGTTACCTCATCTTGAGACATAATGGTAAAGGAGATCGTGTAATTCATGTTAAAAAAATTCAAACTATATTTAGTGAATTTTCTCATGACTATGGACTTATGGCTAATTTTTTTTGCAAACTTTTAGGGATAGAACCTTCTAATGGTATTTCTCTCTACCTCCTTATTATATTTATTCTTTTCAAACTCTTTCTAATGCTTTTCTTCAACAAGTTTAGAATAACATTGGTCTACAAATTTCTCTAACACACCTATGTGCAATGCCTCATTATTACTATTTACAAGTGAGTCAACTCAAGAGCTCTACTTTGATTGTTCTTATTTCTAGTGATAAGAGTGATGCCACCAGAAATTCAAACAAATCTTCTAAACCTAACCATCCAACCAAAATCAAGTCAAATATAATTGATGAGCAAGTGGCTACTACATCTAGAGTTATGGCTACTTTTTCCTTTGTATATCATCCTAATCATCAATATACTCTATTATCTAAATATTTTTATGAGGTGAAGACTAAATTGATTCATGCTCATGTTCTTAACCTTCCTCCTATTCATCCAATTAATCCTAGTAAACCATTTCCTAGGTCTTTTTATTCGAATAATTTATGTCAATATCACCATCAACTAGGTCATGATACTAAAAAGAGTTATGGTTTGAAGAATTATATTTAGGACCTCATTGATTCTAAGGCTATATCTATTGATTCTCAAATTAATAATATGAATAAATATGTTGTATCACCTAATAAGAGTTTGTAAATTTACATTAATCCTCTACCTTCTCACTTAGTGAATGTTATTAATCAACCTTCTTCTTCTTATTGCCATATTGATTATGATGAGAAGATACAAGAAGAAAATCATGTGGTTAATAATGTTGAGTTAGTACCTCAACCCTTAATATATTCTCCATCTAAACCTTAATAGATACCTACTATTAGCTTTAATCACTCTAATATGTTCAAGCCACCTAATGACCCTCTTTACATCACTGCTAGAGTTTCTCATATTCCTTCTCATGGTAATTTATCTCACCTATCCTCTTATATGAATATTATCAGTGAATAACACCCTTTTAAAAAATTATTTCATCAAGAAACTTATGATTGAACTTCTGTGTGGATTCAAACATGATATGGTTTTCTCTATCAACCTCAAGGTTCTATCACTTTACCTATTGATTTTTTAAAGAAAGTAATTCATACTACATTTTTTGTTTTTCCTATTTTTGATTAGTTTCAAGTTAAGCTTGGTATTCAATGTGTTTCTTGAATGCAATCCATAGCTTCTTCTATTCATAAATATCTTAAATTTCATCATGATGGAAATATTGTTACTATTAATCATTATCTTTATAAACTATTTTGTCCTACACATTATGTTGAGATTGATTTTTATTAGTCATCTTGTCCTGAAAAATCACCTTCTCATCCTAATCATCTCTATAGAAACTATCAAAAATATAAAATAGAGAATATCATGGAGCTTAGTGAACATGCACCTATCTTGTCTACTTCATCTACTCCTTCTAGTTTTGAACCTGTTTCAAGCTCTACATCTACTAAACCTATTGATGTTCCTTCTTTGGAACCTATAGTAGTTGATCCTAATCCTTCTATAACTTGTAAGATTATTCATAATCAACATGTTCATTAGTGTTGCAAGAACCATCACAATAAAGCTAAGGCTAAATCTCATTCTCTTGCTTCTCAATTTGCATATTCATCTCAACCTTTACTTTCCTTTGATAAAACTGTGTGTCCATCTTTGGAGGAGGTTAAATGAGGTAACATTTTTCATTTGGATAAACATGATGATTATATTTTTTTTAAGATTCTGTTAATCTAGATATGGAAGACAATTTAGATGATAGTAGTGATGAAGAATTAATTTATATTAATAGTGGTTCTCCTTACATGCTTTCTACAAAACTTACGATCACCCCTAGTAATGAGCATAGTGACACTCAAAGTCCTTGCTTAGAACTTGTTGTGATTCTTTCTATAATGCATATTGTTCCTCTTGTGAGTTATCATCCTTCCCTTGACATTTTTCACCAATAGGCGAGGGGGGGGAAATCAAATTCATGAAGTGGACTTTATTCATCATAGAAGTCTTTGTGTTCTTGCATTATGTTTTATTGTATGCCTTTTCTTTTGATTGATTTAGACGATCCTTGTTTATTTGTTGAGCTCAAGAGTATAAATTAATCACATTTTCATCCACATTCTTCTATTTGTATCTCTTTTCTTCTATGTGTTGTTACATGTTATGTTGTACTTGTTCTATTTTTTGTACCAGTGGTCTTCTATAGTCTTCTTGGTCACATATGATATGGTAGCACTGATTCTTTTAGGTCTCCATCTTATTGACCTAAAAAAGACTTTTTTGTACCTCTTCTATGTCTTTTCCTCCATTGTGTTGTAGTTCTACCTCCTTTAGGGAATGATGATATCTTCATAATTGATATAATATTACATATTATCATATGATCTTATTGACCACAAAGTTAGTAGATCCCTTTGTTCTCTCTCAGTTTTGTTATGTTCTCATTTTCCTTGATATTTTTCTCTTCTTGGGGGCACTTCATAGTGGAAACATTATTTAGTGGATGCATGTACGCTTTTGTTCAAGCTATTTCTCCCATTAAAGTGTTTGCAATTTCTTTAACATGAGGGCATACACTTCACTCATCCTTTGTCCATAGAATACAAATATGGATTCTATATATAACTTGGAGTACTTTAGCCTTTAATGCTTGGCATGATTTCTAAGGTATATCTAAATATATACATTATTATTTCATGTTTATATCATCTCTTGATTTTTCTTTATAATTTCTAAGAATCATTCCTAGGGGCTTGGTCTCTTTTTGGATCTCTGTCTAAACTATTGATACTTTGGGAAGTTTGATCCTTGTTCTAACCCTTCTTTTGACTATTAACAATATAAGAAGCTAGGTCTTGTTATGATCCCCTAAGGAAACACACATCCTTATTCTTGGATCTCTTTTGATTCTTGTTTTTGGGACATGGATTATCCTTGAATTTAAATCCCTTGGTGTATTGACTAGCATGTCACAACTCACACACACTTTCTAGACCATTTGGTTCATCTTTTGATGGTTTGACTAGTATGCCACACACACTTTATGGACTATTAAATGTCATCCCTTTTTGTAGAGACCTTTTCCCCTTTTCCTTTTCTTTTTCTTTTGTGGATCACAATAAGGCACACAAACCTTATTGGAAAAGTAACTACAGCCCTTTTTGTTCATAGTGATTAAATCTCTTATTATGATTCTAGATGTGACAAAGACTCAAGTCTCTAGAGGGCTTGATGATTTCTTTTCCTCCTAGATCATGACAAAATTTTCTTTTTTGTTCTTGATCTACTTTATTATGAGTTTGAGGAAATTCATACTCTTCCTAAAGTAGGGGCTTAATGTACTATCTTAAAATGGAGGCACATTCATTTTAAGACCTTTGATCTCCCTATTCATAATTCCCTATTTGGACCATGGATATGTATGTGCTCAATCTCCTTTTCTCTTGTTCTTCTTCCATCATTTTACCCTATCTCTTTGGTACCTAACTCTTTTTTTTGTGGTACCTAGGACTAGATCTCTAGGACCAAGTCAACTTTGGTCAACCTAGTCCTCCTAGATCAATATAGTATTGGACCAAGTTGACCTAGACCAAGATAGTTTTGAAACTTGAGGCTAGAAAGGCCTCAAGGGTTTAATTTGTTTGTGTCATTATCCAGGAATCAAATATTGTTTTCCCACCAAAAAACTCATATTTAAAGAGACTTGGAGGCTTCATTTTTATATAAATCTCATATCTCTCCTCTCATTCTCAATTTCTCACTCTCAAGTGAAGATTTTTGTCTTTTGCATTCAAGGAGTTCAAGTATTAAAGACTTTAAATAACTTAAGAAATGAGACTTATATCTAGTGTTGGTAGATCCTTTGTGAGAATTTTCTCTTCAAAATCTATCTTATTGTTGGCCATCAAGGGAAGATATCTACATTAAAGCATTCATCTTCTTTATTGATGTACTTTTATATCCATGGCACCATGATGGAATTATGGTAGATCTGTTGCAATGAGTGGAGATACCCTACATCCCTAATTCATTATCTACAACACATTTACATACATTCAAGCAAGGTGAACCCTAACATTTAACTTGTTTTTTAGTCATTTAAATTTACATTTGTCAATTATGATTAATTACTTAACCTAGGGCTTGACCAAGGAATGTCCTCATCAAACCCCAACCCCAAAACCTTTCTTTTCTATGTTGATTTACAAGTTGGGAATGAAAAGGATTATAGATCTAAAGCCTCACAACCTTTCTAGAGTCATTGGTTGTAGATCATTAGACTGCATCCACCTAGTTTTAGGACATCTTCCCAAGTTTACCTAATCCTTAGGTTTCATATTGTACAGAGATTTATGGGTTTTATACCTTTCATCATTTCATTCCAAGATCCATTAGATACAATTTAGATCTGTGAGTTCTAGAGTGAAAACACATCTTCCTCTATGCATTTCAAGGTGAGTCTTTCATATTTTATTTCCTTCCATATCTGTACCCTATATTTACATCTTAATTAAGTTAATTATACTCACATAGTGTCTAGATTTATATTATTTAAGTAATTAGTTCAATTTCGCATTCAAATTATCATATTAAGGTCCCAAGAGAGTACATTTCTTTGTATTGTATTCCTATTTATAGTATGAATTTAGTAAATTATCACCCTTCTTGCTTTGGGTCCTAGCTATTCTATTTTAGATCATTAGTGGAATCGTAATTATAAATTGCCCTCTTTCCCTCACATATTTATTTTAATGGCTTAGTGGATCTAGAAATAGGAAGACCTACAGCCTTGTTAAAAAGCCTCTCTTGTCACATTGAATAGTAATTAGGTTGAAATCATTAGATAATAATATTGGACTTGTTGTCTGGTGGATGTAGCCTAGGGATTGGGTAAATCATACTAAATCTCAGTATCTTTCATTAACTTATGTTTTCTGTATTCCTTTGTGTTATTGGTAATAGTTGCATGTAATTATTACCTTTTTCTCTCTAATCCTAACAACATCCACTTTTCTAACCAGTATTTAGTAATCTATAGAGTTGTGTATAGTATGATAGTTAAGCTAGTTATTAATAGTTTTTTGACATTAAGGTCAATTTGTCTATTAGTGACTCAACACTTACTTAGTTGGTTACATTGAGCTACTAAACTCTATAGTTTCTACCAAGCTTACCATTCATTCATTAGTGTTAACCAAGTGCTTTAGTTACTACCAAGCTAAAAAGACAATTTTTAGTTCATGTCGAGTTTCATAGTATCTACCAAGAATCAAAGATAGTTTACTATATCACCTGAGCATAGCAGTTTTTATTGAGCTATCTAATAGAAGTGATGAAGACTCTAGTGTTAACAAGCTCTATAGTGATAACCAAGTTTTATAGTGTCTACTAATGTCATAGTGTTAACAAAGTGAATCTAGTGTTGACAAAGTCATGTAGTGTCAACTGAGTGATTTAGTTGCTACTGAGTTTCTCAATGCTCACCAAGTCACATAATCTTGACCGAGTTTGAGCTACTCAAAAGTGATCACTATGGATTGAGATTTAACTTTAATTGAGTGCTAGAGTTTTTGAGTGTTGATAGTATTTTCTGAGTATCAAAACATCATCAAGTTTTTCTTCTAAGCCCAAGTTACAACAATTGGGCTAATTTTGTTAATTATGATGAAATTGGTATTATAGATGACTCTAATATGAAGTTATTTGGATTGATATATATATGTAACTCATTGTATCATATCCAAGTGTGTCAATAAGAAGGAATATGAACTATATGAGTGTGAATTGAAGAAGGCTACATGTAGTGTAAGGGACAATAGAGATTTATCTATCACAACTAGGTGATCATTGCAATACATGGAATCTCATTTAGCAAATCAGAGTTATAGATTAGAGATCAACCACTAATTTATTCTAACAAGTGTATTAGTCAAATCCTTTAATTGGGTAGACTTAATAGTCTTTTTGCTAAATCTCCTAATAGAGTGCATACTTCATTGTATGCTTGTAAATCCTTTGACGAGGTGGACTTACATTCCTTATTGCTCCTAATAGGGAAAATCATGAGAAGTGGTTAATTGTAGCCTTAATATGTTAACTTTATACTATAGTACTAAAACTTGTGGGTATCATCCCCACCCCTATTTTACTTTCTATTTGGAAGGTTTTAGGGTTGCCATATCTTGTGTGAATGTGTTAAGAATGTGTTATTTCTTTCATTCTTTCATGCATGCAATTAGAATAGAGTAATATACGAAGGATTGATTGGTGAAGCAAGATAAATTTTTATTGGTTCCTGATTCACCCCTCCCCTCTCAACAATTTATCCTACCTTATATTTCTAGCAATTGGTATTATAATATTAGGTTCTCATAGAAGACTTTTAACAACTTGAGATAATATCAGAGACAATGAAGTTATATATGCTAGATAAGGCTATTGAGAATGAAAATTTGGATGTGGAATTGGCCACTAGCCAACTCAAGAAAGAAAAGAAGAAACTCTCTCAATAATTGAAAAGAAGGAAAGATCTTGCAACACAAATGGATGCCAATATCTACATTGAAGAAAGAATGGAAGATTTATGCCCAAAAAGAAATTTAGATGAAGTTGATGCAGTAATAAAAGACCTACTAGAGAAGAATTCCAATCTTCAAGAAGAAGTTAGAAAGCTGAAAAGAAAGTGAGAAATCCAATCAATAAGAATGTGTGAGGTCATGGAACAAAAGAACCTAGCCAAAGAATGGATAAAAGAAAAGGATTTAGCAAGAAAACTTTATTGATCAACTTAATGATTCTTATCAATCTAAGGACAGAGAAATGAAAGATTGTAGAGTGGTCTCAACATTGAAAAGAAAACCAATGAGAGAATGATGAAATCTAAAGAAATCATGAATCAATTGAATGAGAAAAATTAGTATAGACACAAAGGAAAATCTAGATTTGGATATACAGAAAAAGGTGAATCATCTTAGTAAGGAGCTCAAAATAACAAAATACCTACTTGCAATCATTGTGGTAAGATAGATCACACATCAAATAAATGTTGAAGCAATGGAAAAGAAAAATTCAATGAAAAGTGTTATAATTGTAATAAGCATGGACATAGAGAAAGTGAATGCACAAAGAAACCTAAGTTTGAAGTAAAGTGTCACAATTGTAATAATCAAGGACATAAATCTTTAGAGTGCAACACCAAGAAATGGAGCCTAGTAGATCAAATTTTGAAAGCAATATTTAGATGGGATTACAACACATGGTGTAGATGTCACTACTATGGTGAGTTTGGGCACATTGGAGAAAACTGTGTGAAACATCACATGAAGAAAAGAGATAATACAAAGAGATCTTTTATTTATATAGAACCTGGACATCTTGCCAAGAACTATATAAACATTGGAAGAATTAAAGATGAAAAGAAAGACAAATCTAACAATATTAGAAAATAAATGACATAGAAATAAATACAAAAATCTCTAGAGAATGCAAACAAAAACCATGAATTTGTTCACACTCAAGTCAGTGAGTTGGGTGGCCAACCATTTCAACTTAGCTCCTAATGGAGATCACTAGAACAGTGATTCAGAAGAAGTCATCTAACATCAGTTCCAACTAGCAAGTAGAAATATCCATATCAACATTCAAGATGCACAAGGATCGCTAATTCATAATGGAAACTCAAGACCTTACAAAGAAAGGTCAAGTTGCAAGACCTTACTAAGAAAGGTCAAGTTTCATATCATTTCAGGATGTAGACATTAAATTTGTGAGTCTACCAAGTACCAAGTTTAGACCAAATGGTGATAATCTTACCGAGTTCAAAGTTCTCTGAGTTGGTAGTTCCTATCAAGTTAGGAGACCATACTAAGTTGAAGGTGTCTTATAAGAATTAAAGACCAAACCAAGTGGAGGACAATCTATTAGCAAGTGAGTACAAATCATTAATGGCAATCGTAAAGAAGAAATTTGTTAAAAGAAAAAAAATTATGGTTTCACCACAAATTTTTAGAGCATAGAGTGAAGAGAAAATTCAAAGCCTCCAATCGATTTAAGTAGTTACTATTAAAGATTCTCTCATATTCAAAAACCCTATTGAGTAGTGGTATCTTTAAGAAGGAAAATTTAGAAAGGTTCAAAAATGTTGGTTCATGGAGTGGATTTCAAGGCTCTCACATTCAAATTGAGTCCAACAATTATGGAGACACTAGATCCCACTAGAGTGCAAGAAAAAATTTCACTAAAGGTACTTCTTGTCCACAACATCCATTCATTCTATCACTATTTAATTTAGGAGCTTGTAACCCTAGAGATAAATGAAGAATTCAATAAATTACATGTGGATGGCATTCTCAAAACTGAGCACAAACATTTGGAGACAAAGGGTTTAAGGCATATTTTTCATGTGTCAAAGGATTTTCAAGTGAAATTGATCATATTTATCCTGATCTATGTTCACAATGGAAGACTACAGTGGGATCATCCTATTCTAATAACCAAGAAGATGATACATAAGATCACTAGATTGCCTATGTTGAATAAAGAAAAGACCACTAAAACCCTAGGTCAGGCTAAACTAAGAAAGAAAACCTTTTGTCGAGTCAGAAAAAAGAGAGATGAAGCTAGGTGGTGTGAATGACATGGAATTTAATTTTGGCATCTATGTAATTGCTTGCAAAATCTATAGTTCAAGTTGGTTGAAGAATGTGTCATGTGAAGCAATTGACCTGGCATACAAGATTGTGAAGAACAATTTATCTTTTGACCTTGCTAAGCTTGTGTTGAATCAATTCAATAAGAACATGGAGAGAATCTGAGTTCCAAAGAATAATCCATGTAATTTTGGTTCTTTCTTGACATGTCTATTTTTCCATATTCAAAAATTTTTCCCTTCTAAAAGATCTATAGTATGGAACAAAGATACTCCAATACTATACAAAATCAATGAATTCATAGAAGCGATGGGAGAAAACTTTGATAGTATCATGAACAACTATTTTGAAACATTTAAGGAGAAAATCTAGAGAAGATTTAGGATACATAAGAAGCTTATAGAAGATTATGAGAAAGATTTTTTTTATGGTTAACTATGACAAGGTTTGCATTGAAGTAGTCAGACCTAGAGTGCCATGGATTAAGCCTCTGGAATATGAGGTTAACATAGATGAAACTAAAGATATTGTTGAGGATCTACTTAATGAGCCTTTAGATGCTAAGGTAACTTATTTTGCAGCATATGATGAGGCTAAAGCTAGAATTGAGCTTGAGATCAAGCTACCTCAAGCAATAAATAGAGAAAGGAAGAGGATGGAGAAAATAATCAAGAATACCAAGTCATCAAGCTCTCCTCTCATGATTACTAAGAAAAAAGGAGATGATGTAGAAGATGAAGATGAAGAGGATGAAGTAGAGGAAATTAAATCTGAGAAAGAGGAGCCTCCCAAGAAGAAGGGGAAGGTTATAATAACTAAACCTGCTAAGTCCTCCCCTATAGTGTTTACAAGAAAAAATAAATTCAAAGAAGTTGAAGTTGGGTGAAGATGGAGTTGAACAAATTATCTTTTAGAGATCTACACCTCCCCTTTAGGAAAGATTGAAGAATATGGAAGAACGATATGGTATGGCATGTTTTAAATTTCTTAAGTATGAGACTATGAATGAAGAAGAGAAAAAGAAAATTTAGGATACCCTTATGGAAAAATTGGGTAAGTGAAAATACACAACTCATGAGCTTTCAAAAAAAATTCTTGATGAAATTTTGAAAGCAATTAAACCTAGATGGGGTAGTGCAATGAAGATTGCTAAGGACATCTATGAACAAACCTTGAGATAGCTTATGTTGAGTCTTAGTGAGAAAGAGGTGAAGGAATCTTTGAAGCAAAATGAGAAGAAGCTTAGTCTCAAATTCAATAAATGTTTGATACTTCTCAAAGATATTGAATCTATGGTGAAGTCTACAACTACCACATGGAAAAATATCTATGGGTTTCACAAACCCAGTTACTTTGTTATGCATGTTGATGAAAAAGTTGATGAAGATGAGAACACAGATGAATAAATAAAAATAAGGGATGATGAGATAGATGATGTTAATCTTGATGATGAGGAGGAATGTTAGGAAGCCACTGAGGGAAGTCTTCTAGAAATACAAAGTATTGAAGAATTTGATGCAAAGAAGATTGCAGAATTATTTATTGCTTCATTTCCTCACTCTCTAAGAAAATCCTTAGTGCAATTAGGCTCAAAGAAGGATTCTACTAAGTTGGTTGAGGTTACCATTGAATCACCTTGCACCCAACCAATCTCTAGATCTATACTAATGAGTGTTTCATTGACTAAAGTTCCCAACATTTCATCTACCAAGTAGCTAGTCCCTCTAACATTAGGTTCTATAGAGTAGTATTTAGGTATAGCACATATTCCATCTATCACTACATTTATTTCCTTTCCATCTATTTCAACTATTGTTTCAATACCAAGAGTATCAACATCTAAAGTAATGACAATTGAGACTCGGTCTCTACCAAGTACTAAAGTTCCCAAGAAGGGAAAATAAATTATTTATACAATTTAAAAGGTTAAGGGTAAAGAAGAGGAGGAAATTGATTTGGATGAGGACATTGTTATTTAAAATTGGGATATATCTATCCTCACTCCTGATCAAATGGATTCACTAGGAGGACTTTTGAAGAAACAGGTAAGAAAAAAAAGCTTAAAGAAGAGAGGAAGAATAGAAATTAAGTCCTTGAGGATATAAAGAGATTATTTGTTGATGCTCTAAATATTGAGGTTGATAGAAAAAAACCTATTATGGATCAGTTAGCTGACATTATAGATAAGTATACTGAAGAATTGAATGGACAAGAAAAAATGTTGTAGAGAGATCCAAGAAAATTTGAAAATAAGGTGTTGGATAATGTAGCACTAAAGATTGTTGTAGATCAAGTAGAACTATCTAATATTCTTACTACAATGGAAACATCTATCAATAATGTAATTTTTTTATTTGTCCAATTGAGTGACATGTCTATCTTCACAAAGGATATCAAGGATAAATTGTCCAAGATAGATGAGGATATGAAGGAAAGTGCACACTAGATGTCACTTGATCTGATTTATAGCTCTACACACTTCACAAAGATCAGATATGTGACAAATCTCCATGCAAAATTATTGAGGGAAGAAGCCAAAATTAGGGCCATACTTGTAGAAATTAAGGGCATGATTCTTCCAAACATGGATGCACTACAAAAGAACATTGAACATGCAAAGACTCTCATCCATGATAATAACTTCTCCATAACTAACCACATGATGGAGCTATCAACATAAGTATAGATAGCCTTGAATGCAAGTAAGGGATTACAAGAAAATTGGGACAAGACTATGGTACTAATTTTGAAAGTACATTTTGATTTCTTGTCACATTTTGGTATTAACTTGTAGATATTATACACCTTTAGAATTTATGTCAAAAAGGAGGAGAAAAATAATTACTCTAGATATATGTATGGGGCAATAGTATAGTAATGTACAAATAAGAAGAAAATGTCTTTACAAAAGAAATTTTGAAAAATAAAAAAACTAGAGTAATTTACCTAGCTACAATAGTAGAAAGTCAAAACTGAGTTGAAGACACAAAATCTTGATAAAAGAAAGTTTTTGACTTGTAATTTTGAGAATTTAGGTTTTTAGTATGATAAGTGTTTTCATCACTAATTCCAAAGGGGGATATTTTTGACATTAAGGTCAATTTTTCTATTAGTGAGTTAACATGTAGTCAGTTGGTTACATTGCTACCAAACTCTATAGTTGCTATCAAGCTTATCTTTCATCTAGCAGCATTAACCAAGTTTCATAGTTGTTACCAAGCTAAATACACAGTTTGTAGTTCATGCCAAGCTTCATAGTATCTACTGACCATTAGAGGTAGTTTTCTGTATCACCCAAGTATAGCAGTATCTACCAAGCTATCTAGTAGAAGTGATGAAGACTCTAGTGGTAACCAAACTGTGTAGTGTTAACCAAGTTCTACAGTGTCTACTAAGCTTGTAGTGTTAACAAAGTGAATCTAGTGTTGACTGATTCATGTAGTGTCAACCGAATGATTTAGTTGCTACCAAGTCTCTCAATGTTCATTGAGTCACATAGTGTTGACCAAGTTTGAGCTACTCAAAAGTGATCAGTATGGACTAAGATTCAATGTTAATTGAGTGCTAGAGTTTTTCAGTGTTGATAGTATTTTTCAAGGATTAGAACATCATCAAGTTTGTATTTTGAACCCATGCTATAGCAGTTAGGATGACTTTGTGAATTATGATGAAATTGGTATTGTAGCAGACTCTAGTAAGTAGTTATTTGGATTAATATATATGTAACACATTGTATCATATCCAAGTGTGTCAATAAGAAGGATTATGAAGTGTATGAGTGTGAATTGAAGAATTCTACAAGAAACATAAGGGATAACAAAGATTTATCTATCACAACCAACTGAGCATTGCAATACAAGGAATCTCATTCAGCAAATCAAATTTGTAGATCAATGATTAGCCACTAGTTCATTCTAATAGGTGTATCATTCAAATCCTTTAACCAAGTGGACTTAACATTCTTTTTTCTAAATCTCCTACTAGAGTGCATACTTCATTGTATATTTGTAAATCCTTTAACAAGGTGGACTTCATAGTCATTACTACTCCTAACAGGGAAGATCACTAGAAGTGGTTAATTACAATCCTTAACAAGTTAACTTTATATTGTAGTACTAAAGCATGTGGGTATCATCCCCACCCTAGTTTTACTTTCTATTTGGAAGGTCATTATATCTTGTGCACTTTAATTCCTTCATGCATGCAATTAGATCAAAATAATATATGAAGGATTAATTTGTGAAGTAAGATAAATTTTTATTGGTTCCTAATTCACCCTTCCCTTCTCAATAACCTAGCCTACCTTATATTTCCAACAAGTTTATCTAATATTATTATATTGATTTGAAAATAATCCATTAAAGGTGCTTCTTAGACATATGTTGAAAGGGAAGTTTTGGAATCTATAGTCAAAGTATAAAGACCAACTCCTAATTTTCATATTAGTATATTGATTAAAATATATTATGGTGAAAAGAATTCTTATGCAAGAAGTGAGTCAATATACTCACATTATCCTAAGCTACTTTTTAAGGTAAGTTTCTTTGCAATAAAGGATGCAAGTTAATAACATTATGTGATCTTCAATATGGTTGGAAGTTTTGGAAACTACAATTGGAATAATTTTTATGTTGTCATTGATGTCAAACTTATTGGTGACATAGTTTTCTATCTGATCTAAGTGTCATATCTATTTGATTGATGAAGAGGATTTGATAAATTGTTCATAACAAAAGTATCTAGAGGAAAGGTTGGGTTAAGAATATGAGACTATAAATGGACACTTTATTAGTTGGACTTTGACAAGTTTTTAAATCATGTTGTAAGTGGAGAAGATAGTAATAGTGAAGCCTTGAAGATGTGATCGAAGATATATCAAATGCATAGGCTTGATTAAGTAACAAAGATAAATATTAAGGAACTTGAAGTATATGTTGAGTGATGATAGTGTTGATTGAGTGCCAAGAGAAGCTAAGCAGAATTAGCGGTGACTTAGTATCAGTATTGACCAAGTGAAAATTTATTTTTTGAGAAAGAAATTTAGTAACAACTAAGTAACCTAGTGATCAGCAAGTGTCATAACTTAGTGTTGGCCAAGGAATAGCATTTTAATAGTTTGTGAGAAATCATAATTTCCAGCTAAGTAAGTTGGTTTTTGGGAATATGGAAAGCATGTTGAAGATAAGGATTGATGATTTGGATTATTTAATAATAGGAGAGGATTAGGTAAATGACTTAAGGAATAGGTTCCAAGAGAAGTATCTACAAAAGAAGAGGATAAATAGAATGGAGATCAAATTCATTGTATGTGGTGGATCTAATCATAAACTCTAAGCTCTATGGTGATGTTTAAGAGGAAAAATAATAGAATTGCCTATTTAACGAGGTATAAGAACCTAAATTAGAGTGTGCAAGAGAGTTCCAAAGTATTGTTAAAGGTTGGAGTAGTTGTTGATGTTATTTACTAGTAGGTATAAGAGAAGGCTAAGAGGAATTGAGAAAAGGTGAAGAGTGATTGCTTGAAGGGTTGCCAATAAAATTAGGGATAGAGATGATAATGAGGACTTGTTAGTGAATCAACTTAAAAGATTAACCAAGATTTGTGCATGTAAAGTGAGTTGTACTTGACATATCAAACCCTATTGTTACTTTCTAACCATTGTTAATATTATTTGAAACCCTTTAATCAAGGTTGACCTAACAGTCATATGTAAATCCTTTGATAGGCCTACATTCTAATAGAGTGTCCTAAAATTCTCTAACAAGGCCACTCCTAATAGGGTAATTAAATCCTTTAATAGTGTTTTTTGCAACCTTTAATAGGGTTGGCTCCTAAAAGAGCTCACTTCAAAAGAGTGAAAATTGGTGGCATGTTGCAAGTGGTTTTTCTGAAATTGAGTTTCCACATTGAATCCTAGTGTTAAACTTGTGTGGATGATATTTATGGTGTTTTATTGATTAATTTTTACATTCTACAAGACTGTTACATTTATGATAGTGGACAACTAGTTTATGCTACTAAAAATTGACTATAAAGACCAAGCTATGGAATCATAAGATATGAAGTTTATTAAGTGATTATTTGTTCAATTAGTAGATCAAGACCTTGGATAACTGGTTCACCCCCCATCATGCTCATTTATTTTAAATATTCTAACAATTGGTATCAGAGAGTTGGTGCTTGTAGAGAAAAGTTTGAAGGTACTCGAAGCTAAATATCATGTTGTACAAAAAGTAGGTACCAAAGTTGACTAAAGATAATTTTCCTAGATGGAAAAGATTCATGAGGCTATGTATAGTTGGTATTGGTGATGTTGCACTTTAATTTTTAGAAAATGCATATGTGACTATTACAATAGTGCCTCTGACAGCTCAACAATTGAAAGAAAAGAAAGAGCACAATCAGGCAATGTTGAAGATTGCTTCATCTCTAAGCTATGTTGAGTTTTATGGCATAAAATATTTCAAGAGTGCAAAGGAAATGTGGGACAAATTAAGGACCATATATGGAGGAGATGATAATGTCATGAGAGCCAAATAAGAATGCTTGAAAGAAAAATTTGATGAAATAAGAATGGTAGAAGGTGAGAATATAGTTTAGTATTGCACATGAATCAAAGTGGTTATCAATTTTATTAGAGGATAAAATGGAAAGATCAACAATGTAATAGTAATAAGAAAGATATTGATAACTCTGCTTCCTATTTATGCTATTAGGGTTTCTACTATACAAAAACTAAGATGTACACTAGGTAATACCCTAACTCTAAAAGGTGTGATTGGTAGGCTTACTACTTTTGAGATATCTATTTTTGATAATTATGCTCCTACTACTCTTGAATATGTTTTTAAATCACAATTGGTTCTTGGAAAGAAAGGAAAAGGTAAACATGTGAAAAGTGATAGTTATACTTCTGATGGTAAACTTGAGGCACTATTGGCTAGGAGATTTGGAAGAGACAAAGGAAAATACAAAGGTAAACATCCTATAATCTATTTTTCATGCAAAAAAGTTGGTCATATTGCTGCAAGATATCCTGACAAAGAAGACAATGATGAGAGAAAGGAAACCAAGTACAAAGGAAGAAGAGATGACAAACACAACAAGAAGAATAAAGACTACAAAGATAAAGGTAAGAAATATTGTTATATTTTTGAAGAAGAAACTAATTTTGAATCTAAAAGTAATGATGAAGAAGTAGTCTATGTTTCTATGAAAGAAGACTTTGATGAAGATGAGAAAACTACATTAATCTCTTATGTGAATAAAAGTGATAGATGGATAAATTATAGTGGTTGTTATAATCAGATGATTGTTGATATAAGTAAACTTAAGAACATAAAACCATACAAGGGTAGTTGTGTTAAATTTGGTAATGATGTTTCATGTCTTGTGAAAGGTAAAGGATCAATACAACTAATTGATAAGATCAAGTCTAACAATGTTTATTGGAATGAAGGGCTTAACTATAATTTGTTGATTGTTTCATAGTTAAAAAAATTAGGTTATAGAGTTGAATTCCATCATAGAAGGGATAGAATATTTGATATTAGTGGTAAACTAATTGGAAGTGGTGATCAAACAAGAGGTATCTTTTTCTATCTATATTTATCTAATGAGACATATTTGGTTATGGAATAAGAGGTTATGTCACAAAATTTTTGACAATTTGGTTTGCATTAGTAAAATGAAAAGATTAAGAGGTTTTCCAAAACTAAAGAAGCCTAATAATGCTATGTATAAACAATTTCAATTGGGAAAAATGGAAGAGTCTAGTTTCAAGAGCAAGACATATTCATCAAATGATATTTTGGAAATGGTTCATACTAACTTATGTGGACCTATTGGTGTTCAAATCTATTTTGGAGACAAATATTTCACTATGTTTGTTGATGATTTCTCTATAATGATGACTATGATGTTTCTTAAAGAAAATTTTGATTCTTTTTAGTTATTTAAATGGTATTTGGCTAGAGTTAAAAAAGAGTCAGGGAAGATTCTAAAATGCTTGAAATCTGATAGAGGTGGTAAATTTATTTCCAATGAGTTTAATTCAAAAGAAAGACATATTCATAAAATGATATTTTGGAATTGGTTCATATTGACTTATGCGGACTTATTGGTGTTCAAAGATATTGTAGAGACAAATATTTCATTCTATTTGTTAAAATTATTACTCTAGAATGATAAATATGATGTTTCTTAAAGAAAAATTTGATGTTTTTTAGTTATTTAACTGGTATTTGGCCAGAGTTGAGAAAGAGATAGGGAAGAGTCTAAAATGATTAAGCTATGATAGAGGTGGTGAATTCATTTCCAACAAGTTTAACATTATCTATAATTATAAAGGAATCAAAAGATGGATGTCAACACATTGGACCCCTCCTTTAAATGGGTTATATGAAACAAGAAATAGACCAATCATAGATTGTGCTATAACATTGATGGTCGAGAAAAATGTGTGACAAAAAATATTGGAAAGAAGTTGTAGGTACAACTATTTATACCCTAAATAGAGTGGAAGTCAAGAAAGGTACAACTATTACACCTTTTTAATTATGCTATGGTTATCCACCTAATGTTAAATATTTCAAAAATTTTGGAAGAAAATGTTACATATTTAAAATAATAGAAATGGAAAACTACATGCTAAAATTGATGAAGGCATATTCCTAGGTTATTCCACTAAGATCATAGCTTATAAGTGTTTGAACTCTAACACTAACAAAGTTGTGGAAAGTGCAAATGTGAAAGTTGATGAGTATATATAAAGGGATGAAGTTGAATGCAAGGAAGTACTTGAAGACTATAGTTCATTCATATATTTGAATGATAGTGCTCCCAACACCCCCACTTGAACAAGAAAATAAAGCTACATATCCACAATAGACTACAAATGTTGAGTTGCAATAGGTAGTTATCAAGTAGCATACTATGGGTGTTGAGAAATAGGGAAATTATGTCAAGTCACAAATAGAGGAATTCAAACATCAGGAAGACAATTTCAAGCATGTACAACATGAACTAGAACCTGAAAAAGAGAAAGAAAATGAGCTTAAAACCATTTTTCAAGATGAACCTATTTAAGAACAAAGAAGAAATGAACATGTATTAGAAAAATATGTGAGAAGACATCGTGCACCTAAAAAAATCATTGGAGATAAAGAATTTGGTGTGATGACAAGAAAAAGACTTGGAAGCGATACATGTTTACTTGGTGAGCTTGAGCCTAAATCTATACAAGATGCTTTGGAAAATGAGAACTAGATACAAGCAATGAATGAAGAAATTGAGAAGAAAAAAACATGGAAACTAGTACCTAGAACAAAAGACAATTTTTTTATTGGAACAAAATGGGTATTCAATAACAAGATGAATGAAAATGGTGAGGCCATAAGAAACAAGGTCAGATTAGTATGCAAAGGAGAAGAAGGTGTTGATTAGTATAACAAGACTATAAGGAGACAGAATGCTTGCATATTATTCTTATAAATTATTTAAGGTATATTGGATGGATATCAAAATTGCATTTCTAAATGGGATACTTGATGAAGAAGTATACATAGAGAAGCCTGAAGGATTTGTGGATCCTAGAGAGAAAAATATGGAGTGTAAGTTGCACAAAGATTTATATTGTTTAAAAAAAGCACCTAGGACATGGTATACAAGACTGCATAACTATTTGGTGAAGATTGTAGTTGCAAGAACAAATGATAATGACAATCTGTACTTGAAGACTAGTAAGAACAATTAGGTGTTACTATCTAATTTTCTTGTTGGTGATATCATATTTAGAGTAAAGCAAGCATTATGAAAATTATTTTCTAAAGAAAGGAAGAAGGAATTTGAAATGCCAATATTATGTGAGATCAAATTCTTTATTAGCTTACAAGTATATCAAATAAAGCAAGGTATCTTCAATAATCCAAATCCGCATATATCAAGGAGACACTAAAAACTTCTGAATTAGAAGATTCAAGAATAGTTAGTACACCTATGGTTACAAGACACCAATTATCTAAGAATGATGATTATATTGATGTGAACTAGACATTATATAGATAAATGATTAGAAAACTATAATATGTTGTTCATAGAAGACATAATATTGTATTAGAAATAGGGATAGTTGCAATATTTTCTACAAGCCTTAAGGAAAATCACATGATGATAGTAAAAAGGATACTAAGATATCTGAAAAGAGAAGAAGACTATGGATTGTACTACAAGAACAATGAAAAGTTTAAAATGAAGGTATTTATTGATTCTAATTGGTCAAGAAATGTTGATGACACAAAGATCACAAGTGGTGGTGCATTCTTTCTAGGAAAAAGACTAACTTCATCGACAAGCAAGAAACAAAACTCCATCTCTCAACCAATAGTTGAAGTTGAGTATGTGTAGTGTAGGATAACCCACAATAAATTATGACTCATAAAAGTCCTAAGAAAACCTAGAATAGGTTAGAACTATCATCTAAGAATTTGGACCAAGTTGTAAGACCTAGTTCCAAGATTAACACAATTATAAGCCCTTGGTCAACTATGGTCAAAGGTGGTCAAAGGTCTTGGAAACTTAGGATTTTGAATATTTTCATGTTTTGACATGTTTTGATTCTTTTTGGGTCATTTAATTTATTTTTCATTATATTTTTCTTATAGTTTGCAAAAATTGTAAACCAATGCAAAGTTGCTCAAAAGTTGTCAAGCAACTTTTAGCAACATTTTGCAAACTAATGTAAAACCAATCCCAATGGAGAAAAACAAGTTTGAAATTTTTTTTTAACCATTGGAAGGCCTATAATAATCCCTTTTAGGTGGGTGATAGGAAATAAGATGTATTTTCACATTTTAAATCAATAAAAATAACTTTCTTTCTAGCAAATTGACTACCACAACATAGTGTATGAACCTATATGAATATTCCAAGGGCTAAGACCCACATTTTTGGATAGGTGGATAATTTATCCTTCCAATTAATTTGGTTTTGAGTCTCTACATATCACTAAAATCAATCTATTCACATTTGTGTGCAAGTTAGTTTGAATCAATTGCTAACCTAGGGTTTCAAGCATTCTTGGTCATAACTAGGAATTTCACCATGGGAATCTAATGGCCTTTGGTGAAATCCAAGTGTTTTCCATGTATTATAATATTACTTTGGTTTCAAATTTGTACTTTTAGGGAACCATTCAATATTTGATGCCCTAGGCATGCAAGACCCATGTGCATGCTAGGAAATGAATGCAACAACTCCCATAACTCACTCCAGATTTGTCATCAAGGCTTTAAGTTAGGTTTTTAACTTATTTATGTCTACCCTCTTAGGTTCCTATTCTTGGGGTTTAGATTGGAACTCTAGATCTTGTACCTCCTTTGTTAATGGACACCTAATAGGCCTAATTGCCTAGGTGAGACATTGAGCATAACTCTATTTGTTTATTTCAGCCAACCTTGATGCTTCAATATATTTTGTAAATACAAAAAGGGTATCCCATTTTGTATTTTTTTCCTAGGTTATTTGGATTTTATTGCAACTAAGTCAATTTTTCATCAAAAAGCGCTACTAGCCTATTAAGTGGTTTCTAAAGAAACTATGTGCCAGAAGTTGCATAGTCTAGTTTTAACCATTGAACTACCTTTTTTATTACCTTAATATACTATTCCCTTGTTTTTGATTCTCCCTTGTTCATTTTATGAAGTTTAGGTGTGTTATGTCAAAATTGGTCAAATAGGGCAATTTGTGATAAGTTGGCTTGTTTGTAGGGTTCCCTTGTGGTTGGGGTTTTCCCTTTTTGGGTGAGTGGCTGTGATAACCTAACATCATCCCTAAAGCACTTGTGATTAGTTCTTTCACTTGGATCATCATAAAATCATTTGGTTAATAGAACTTTAGTGAAGAGGGTCTTAGGACTAGTTGATCATCATTTTATCTAACCCACTAGGCTCCATTGCATCAAGTGGTATTAGAGCCATGACTCTTACTAAAGAAGAAGAAGAAGAAATACCTACAAGGATATCCAATTCTAAACTAGAAAATATTATGATATAACAAAGTGCAACTAATGCTTCTCTAAAAAATAGTTTGAAGGAACTTTAAGGCAATTTGGATAAGAACAAAGGGGCACAATTTGAAGAAGACCAGAATACTAAGGCTAAAGACCTCACTAGTAAATTTGGATCCAATTTTCAACCAATTTTGGTTGAATCTCAACCAAGGTTCATCACTATTTTTCTCATCAAAATTTCAATCAAATTGCAGGTTGGTTGAAATTTTGACAAATAAATTGTAGGTTGTTCAAAATTTTGACGAATACATTCATCAAAATTTTGACCAACCTAAAATTTGGTCAAAATTTTGATGAGAAAAATGATGATGAACCTTGGTTTAAAATTGGGTCCAAATGTACTAGTTCCTTGAGGAAGATGGTGAAGTTCCTGTAGAATAAAGAACTCTTTTGAATTCTCTCAATTCCATGGAGAAGAGAACCATGGAGGGGAAGTTGGAATTGCCAACTTTCAATGGAAAGATGAGTGTTGATGTGGCCTTGGATTGGATTAAGGCCCTAACTAGTCTCTTTGAGTGTGAAGACATTCTAGAGAAGTAGAGGGTAAAGATGGAAATGTCCAAGTTGAAGAAAGCAATTTTAACTTGGTGGAACCTCATCTAGACTGAGAGGATGAAGAAATGAAGAAGCATGATTTCTTGTTGGGATAGAATGGTGGCACTAGTTAGATAAACATATGTGCTTGAAGACTATGGGGTACAACTCCATAGGAGAAAAAAAATTTTTAAATAAAAGGATCTAGATGTTAGTTCCTTTAATGAAGAGTGCCTAAAGTTGTGTATAAAAACCAACATAGTAGAGGATGAGGAAGAAAAACTTGCAAGGCATATGAATGTCCTCAAAGTACCCATCCTCGAGGAACTTAGCCTTCACACTCCCACTTTAGTGAATAAGTGCTATCAATTATCCATCAAAGTGGAAGAGAAATGGAAAAGGAGGCAAGATTAAGGCAAAGCAAAAATAATAATAAGAACTTCAAGCCCAAGAACAATTCTTGGAACAGGGGGCAAACTAGTGGAAACAAACCCACTGATCAAAACAAGGATCAGGGAGGACAAAGTTCCAAAGGGAACTATAGAGGAGGGAGATCTTTCAATAGGGGTATAGGAAAGGGCAATGTGCCTCTCACATATTATAATTGCAATCAGGTAGGACACCATGTAGGAAAGTGCCCTAAGAAGAGGATTAAAAATCAAGGGGAGAGGAGAATTCAACTTGTTAAAGAGGATCAATGTGACTTCAAGGACTTTGAACTTGAGCAAGGACCATGCTTGATGATAAGGCAAACATTTTTGTAGATTTCTCACAACCATGAAACACCTCAAAGAAAGAATCTATTTAGGACAAAGATCAAGTGCCAAGGCAAGGTATGTAACTTATTGATTGATTCAAGCTCAACTAAAAATCTTATTTCTTCTAAGATGGTAGAAAAGCTTAAACTACCTAAGAAACCCCAACCCTTTCCATATCATGTCTTATGGCTAATAAAAGGGTCAACAAAATCTGGTAACTAGGCAAGCATGGGTAAATTTTTCCTTGGTAGAATTTAAGGATTAAGTACATTGTGATGTTGTTGAAATGGGTGCCTCTCATATACTCCTAGGTAGGCCCTAGCAATATGATTTTTATGTCATCCATCATTTAAAAAAGAATACATATTCCATAATTAGAAATGGTGTAACTTTCACCATGAAACCCATGCTTAATCTTAAAGTAGAGTCCACTCTTGTATCCATAGGGGAGAAATAAATGATAAAAGTTTTGAAAGAACTAGATGCCCAAGGTTCATTTTGGTTTCTAAACCAAAGGAAAACATAACTTCAAGGGATAAAGATCTTATACCATAGGAGATACAAGACCCATTGCAAAAGTATAGTCATATCACTGCTAGTGACATACCCACAACCCTCCCTCCCATTAGAGACATTAGTCATCAAATTAAATTAATACATGGTTCCTCTCTACCTAACAAGGAACCTTATAAGATGCCCCCAACCCAACATGCAAAAATTGCCAAGCAAGTAAATGATTTGTTGGAAAAAGGCCTAATAAAAAGATGCCTAAGTCCTTGTGTGGTTCCATCTATCCTTTCCCACAAAAAGGATGGAAAATGGAGGTTGTGTACTGATCACGGGGCTATCAACAAGATTACAATAAGATATAGATTCCCTATGCCTAGAACTAAGGATCTATTGGATCAACTAGGAGGTGATTTCTATTACATCAAGATAGACTTGATGTCTAGATATAATCACATTAGGATGAAACTAGGAGATGAATGGAATAATTCATTTAAGAATACTGAAGGTTTTTTTTTATTGGTTGGTAATGCCCTTTGGGTTAATCAATTCCCATAGTACCTTTATGAGTCTTATGAATGAGATTTTCATTAATTTTATCAAAAAATTTGTTGTTATTTACCTTGATGACATACTAATATTTAGCAATAGCAAGGAGGAGCATCTTGATCATGTGGAATAGGAATTAAGGAGCCTTCATCAACACAAATTGATGATCAACTTGGAAAAATGCATGTTTATGAAGAAGGAAGTTGTGTTCCTAGGTTTTGTGATCTCACAAGGCACCCTCAAGATGGACTCTAAGAAAGTTGAAGCAATCATCAACTAGCCTCCACCAAAGAACCAAGGTGATGTAAGAAGCTTCCATGGACTTTCCACCTTCTATAGAAATTTTGTCAAACACTTTAGTCATGTGTGCGCTCCAATGCTTGACACCATCAAAGGAGGTAGGAAGAATAAGTTTTCTTGGATAAAGGAATGCAACGATGCATTTCAGTACTTGAAAAATATAGTTTCTCAATACCCCATCTTGGTGCTACCTAATTTCAACAAAGTCTTCACTATGGAGACAAATGAAATTAATTTCACTATAGGTGAAATCCTAAGCTAGGAAGGTAAGGAAGATGCTTTCTTCTATGAGAAATTAAATGAGGCCAAAAGGAAATACTCAACCTATGACTTCAAATTATATGCCATGGTTCAAGCCCTCAAGAAATGGAGGCACTATCTAATCCCCAAGGAATTTGTGGTTTATACTAACTACCATGCATTAAGTTTTCTCAATTCATAGGAAAATCTCATTGTCAAACATCTCAAATGGATGGAGTAGTTGTAGGCCTAGATCTTCAACATTAAACACAAGATGGGTGTGGCAAACAAGGTTGTAGATGTCCTCAGTAGGAGGGTTAGACTAGTTGAAGAGGCACAACTTCAAAGTGTGGGAATTGATTCCCTCAAGCATCTATATGCTGATGACCCATAGTTTACAGAGATCTTTCAAATTTGTACAAAGATGGTGAGAAGGTAACTTACTGACTTTTTTGAATACCTAATTCAAAATGGACTCCTATTCAAAGGAGCTCAATTATGCATTCCCAAATGTTCAATGTGAACAAATATAATAAGGAAGAAACATTGTAGTGGCCTAGGAGGACACTTTGGCATTGACAAGACAACAAACATGGTGAAAAGAAGATATTTTTAGCCAAGGATGAACAGTGATGTCAAGAAGTTCATAGAGACTTGCACCATCTATTAGCAAGCTAAAGATGTATCAACAAACCAAGGCTTATATAAACCCTTATAAATTTGTATAAGGCCTTGGGAATCAATCTCAATGGATTTTGTCATGGTTTTACATAGAAAAAAATAAGGTTTTGATTGTGTTTTTGTGATAGTGGATAGATTTAGCAAAACGGTCCATTTTGTACCATGTAAAATTACAAATGATGCATCTCATATTGCACATATTTTCTTTGAAGAGGTAGTTAGGATCAATGGTTTACCTCAAATAGTTTTATTTGATAGGGATGTAAAGTTTCAAGGTCACTTTTGGAGGACACTTTTCAAGAAACTTGGAGCTAATCTGACCTATAGCTATGTCTATCACCCAAAATTGATGGGAAGATTGAGGTGATAAATAGATCCTTAAGAAATCTCCTAAGATTCCTAACCAAAGAACATGCTCAGAGTAGGGATCTACTCTTGCCTAAAGCAAAGTTTTTATTTAATGATTCCATGAATAGGTCAACAAGAAAGACTCCCTTCCAAGTAATGTATGGCCTTCATCCCAAAGGACCATTGGACCTGGCAGAACTACCATCTAATTTCAAAATTAGTGTTGAGGGAGAAGAACTAGAAGAACTTATTACAAATGTGAAGCATGGGGGAAAAGAAGCACTACAAATATCCACATTGAAATACAAGGAACATGTTGACAAAAGAAGAAGTTAAATCCACTTCAAAGTTGGAGACAAGGTGTGGGCATTCTTGAGGAAAGAGAAACTACCTAACGGTAGATATTCCAAACTTCAAATGAAGAAAGCAGAACCATGCAGTATACTCAAAAAAAATAGGTGAAAATTCATATGAAATCTCTCTCTCACCTACCTTGCAAATTCCTCCAATCTTTAATTTTGTATACCTCACCCCATAAAAAGGCATACTAGGTTCAACAAGTGAACAATGTGAGCAACTAGACATAAATAATGAAGATTATGTCACTGACATCCCTCAAAGAAAAATACTAGAGTTGGAGATAATATTGCACACCAATTTTTTGAAGCATACTAGAACTAAGTAAATGTAGTACCTAGTCAAGTGGAAAGGACTCCCCAACATTGATGCAACTTGGATGACAAAAGACCAAATCAAGCAACATGGAACTTCTATGGAGCAATTACCCTCAAGTGGGAACTTGAGTTCAAAAAGCCAAGGGGAGAATGGTGTAGGAGAACCCACAATAAATTATGGCTAATAAAAGTCCTAAGAACACCTAGAATAGGTTATAACTATCATCTAAGCATTTGGACCAAGTTGTAAGACCCTAGGTCCAAGATTGGCACAATTATAAGCCCTTGGTCAACTATGGTCAAAGGTGGTCAAAGGTCTTGAAAACTTAAGATTTTTCATATTTTAATGGTTTGACATGTTTTAATCCTATTTGGGTCATTTATATTAGTTTTCATTACATTTTCCTTATAGTTTGCAAAGATTAAATGCAAAGTTGCTCTAAAGTTGTCAAGCAACTTTTAGCTACTTTTTGCAAACTAATGTAAAACAAATCCCAATAGCCCAAAAAAGTTTTTAAATATTTTTGTGACCATTGAAATTCCTATAAGAAGGAATTTTAGGTAGGTGATAGGAAAGAATATGTATTTTCACATTTTGAATCAATAAAAATAACTTTGTTTCCTACAAATTGACTATCACAACATAATGTATAGACCTATATAGAAACTCCAATGGATGAGACCCACAATTTTTGATAGGTGGATGAATTATACTTCCAATTAATTTGGTTTTAAGTCTCTATGTATCACCAAACTCAAGTTATTCACATTTTTGTAAAAGTTGGTTTGAATAAGTTCCTAACCTAGGGTTTCAAGCATTTTTTGTCACAACCAGTGATTTCACCGTGGTAATATAATGGCCTTTGGTGAAACCCTAGTGTCTTCCATGTATTATAATATGCATTTGGTTTCATAATTTTACTTTTAGGGGACCATTTAAAATTTGATTCCCTAGGCATGCAATACCCATGTGCATGTTAGGGAATGAATGCAACAACTTCGATAACTCATTCCAAATTTGTCATCAAGGATTGAAATTGGATTTGCTACTTTTTTATGTCTTTCCTCTCATTTTTCTATTGTTATTTTTTTATATGGGAAATCTATAAATTTTACATCCTTTATTAATGGACAGCTAATAAGCCTAATTGCATAGGTGAGACATTGGACAAAACCCTATTTGTTTATTTCATCCAACCTTTTTTCTTTAATATGTTTAGTAGATCCAAAAAAAGTATCCAATTCTAAGATTTTTTTCCTCATTTATGTGGATTTTATTACAACTAATTCAAATTTTCATCAAAAAGGGCTACTAGCCTATTAAGTGGTTTGTAAAGAAACTATGTGCCAGAAGTTGCATTGTCTAGTTTTAACCATTAAAAAACCTTATTTATGACCTAAATAGACCATTCCCATGTGTTTGAGTCTCCCCTAGTCATTTCATGAATTTTAGAGGTGTTATGCCAAAATTGGTCAAATAGTGCAATTTGAGCAATGTGTGATAAGTTGGCTTATTTGTAGGGTTCCCTTGTGATTGGGGTTTTCCCTCTTTGGGTGAGTGGTTGTGATAACCTAACATCATCCCTAAAAAAATTGTGATTGATGATTTCACTTAGATAATCACAAAGTCATTTGGTTGATAGAACTTTAGTGAAGAGGGTCTTAAGATAGTTGATCATCATTTGATCTAACCCACTAGGCTTCATTGTATCAATTTGGCAGTAGTAGTGAATTGTTCAAATATCATATGGGTCAAGTAATTTTTGGAAGGTATGAAGCAAGAGATCACATATCTAGTGGTTATCTATTGTGATAACACTAGTTCTATTAACATATCAAATAATCATGTAATGCACACAAAAATAAATCATATTTCTATCAAGTATCATTATTTGAGAGAACTAGTTCAAGACAAAAAAGTGAAATTGGAGTATGTGAACACTAAAGAGAAAATTGCTGATATATTCAATAAAGATTTACCTAAAGATGCTTATTAATGTATTATAGGTAAACTAAGGGTGATTCCCCTAAACAAAGAAATTTAAACAAAGATGGTTCTTTGCATAAAATGTGTTGATCAAACTATCTTGCCAATTGATGTAGATAATTCTACTTTAGGAGTTGCCTAAGGTAGAAGTGAAGAAGAAGAACATAATGATGGATTGGTCATACAAAGATGACAAAAGTAGAATTCACAACTGACATGAAGGTATCTACATAGAAAATATGCAGGAGTTAAAATGTCTTTGGCATTGTTGTCAAAGAGGGAGAGATTATCCAATTACCATAAGAAAAAAAAGAGAGTTTATCCTACTGAGAGAAAGATTATTCAGAAGGAGAAGATCAAAATGAAAGAGGGATATAGTGCAAGTTGTTACAAGATGAAAGTGGGAGATATTACTTAGAGGGATATCATAAGACTTACTTGAGGTGTTATAGAAATGGGAATCAAAATTAAATTAAGGATATCAATGAAAGTCTAATACATTGAGGATATTGCTTGAGACAATATATTTTTTGGATTGTATGGTAACTGGAGGTATTTCCATCAATGCCAAAGAGGGAGATTGTTAGAAACTACAATTGGAACAATTTTTATTTTATCATTGATGTGAAACCTATTGGTATGATAGTTTTGTATCTGATCTAAGTTTCATATCTATCTGATTAATGAAGAGGATTTGATAAATTGTTCATAACAAAGTATCTAGAGGAAAGGTTTAGTTATGAAGAGGACACTATAAATGAACACTTGATTAGTTGTATTTTGACAAGATAAAGTAATTTTTTAAAATCATGTTACAAGTGGAGAAGATAGTAATATTAAATTCTTGAAGATGTGGTCAAAGATAGATCAAATGAATAGGCTTGATGAAGTAATAGAGTCAAAGATTAAGGAACTTGACATATATGTTGAGTGATGCTAGTGTTAATTGAGCACTAAGAAAAGCCAATTAGAATTAGTGGTGACCAAGCATTAGTATCAACTAAGTGACAATTTATTTTCTAGGTAAGAAAATTAGTAACAATTGAGTAACCAAATGAAGACTAAGTGTCAAAACTTAGTCTTGGCTGAGGAACAATATTTAAACAATTTGTGACAAATTACAATTTCTAACCGACTAAGTTGATTCCTTGAAATATGGAAAGCATGTTAAAGATAAGGATTGATAAGTTGGGTCATTTAATGATAGGAGGGGATTAGGTAAACAAGTTAAGGAATTGATTCCAAGAGAAGTTTCTTTAAAAGAAGAGGATTAAAAAAATAGTGATCAAATTCATTGTATGTGGTGGATCTAATCATAAACCATAAGATCTATGGTTATATTTAAGTGGAAAGATATTATAATTACCTATTTAAGGAGGTGCAAAGGCCTAACCTAGTTTGTGTGAGAAAGTTCCTAAGTATTTTTGAAGGTTGCAGTAGTTGCTGATGTTATTTACTGGTGAATCTAAGAAGGCTGAGATGAGTTGAGAAGAGGTGAAGAGTGATATCTTGAAGGGTTTCCTAGCAAATAAAAGACAATGATGACAATAAGGGCCTATTAGTGAATCATATTAAGAGCCATACTAAGATCTATACATGAAAAGTGAGTTGTACTTGACATATCAAAACCGTTTGTTACTTTCTAATGATTGTAAATATTATTTAAAATCCTTTAATCAAGATTGACATAATAGTCATATGTAAATCCTTTAACATGGTGATATTCTAATGGAATGTTCTAAAATCCTCTAACAAGGCCACTCCTAAAAGGGTGATTAAATCCTTTAACAAGATCATATTTAATAGTGTGTTTTGTAAACTTTAACCAGGTTGGCTCCTAACATATCTCACTTCATAAGAGTAAAAATTGGTGACATGTTGATGGTGGTTTATCCCATATTGTGTTTCCATGTTAGATCCTAATGTAAATTTTGTGTGGATGTTATTTATGGTGTTTTATTGATTAATATTTCAATTTTGTAAGACAATTATATTTAGGATAGTGGATATTTAGTTGATGTTACTAAAATTTGATTATAGAGACCGAGCTATGGAATGATAACATCTGAAGATGATTAAGTGATTGTTTGTTCAATTGGTACATCAAGACCTTAGATAACTGATTACACCCCCTGTGCTCTCCCAATAAGATACAAACAAATTCTTTATTTTGCAAGTTTTGGCTCCTAGATTAGCTAATAGGTTGTGGATTTGGATATTCTTTTTGAATTTCTTCAAAACTACAAAATCAAAATTGGAGTCACACTCATTCCTTGAGGGTTGATTAGGTCACCTTGATTTTCAACATTGATTGGGTCACCCCTAATGATCATGTTCGATAATAATAGATTATTGCATGGTTTGTGGATTTTGTCTACCTCACAATCTAGAATATAATATTTAATCCTTTTGTAGGTCATTTGATAGTTCATTTCTAGGACTTTATTTCAAAAGGTATATCATCTTCCTCTTTTCCATTCTAGTACACTTTATCATTTTATCATATCTTTATATCTCAGATTTATATTTCATATTTATTTTCTGAAATCCTCTTAAGGTGGAGGTGAGAGGGAAATAAATTCAAGTTATTCATCCCTTTTACATTAGGTTATGTATTGACACTTCCTTTTTTGTATCAAAAAAACCTAATCCAAGGGGTGGATCTTAGTCTTCCCCCTTCATTATGTGTAGGGTGGATTGCTTCCATTTCCCAACCATACATTAATTGGTGAGCCTAATTGTTTCCTTTCTTTCTTATATTTTGCATTAATTGGAGAACCCGATTGTTGCACTTTTTTTTTAACATTTTGGAGTTAGATTTCTTCTTGGTCTATCTAGATCTACTTTTTCACATTAGTCATATTTAGATATTCATTTTTCATTGTTTAGTATAGATTTCATTTCATATATTTATATTTTGAAAATATAAATAAATTGCGTCTAGTTTCTCTCATAGTCATTGCACTTCATTTCAATGGGTTGTCATCTTTGTTTTTCAGTTTCATTCATGATATTAAAGGTGTTGTATTTCATGCATATGATAAAAAAAAAAAATTCCTTGAATTTATTCATGTTTCCCTTAAAAGGGTAATCTTTTCAAAGATGATTTTGATCATCCTTTAGTGATTCATGATTATCCTAACCTTGATAGTTCTATAATTTGGGATGATCCCTTGGATATGAATGTTGATTACTCTCTCCTTGAAACTTATTTGAGTCATGAATTATCCTCTTTTAGTGATATATTTCTTCCTTCTTTGGATTGTTCTACTATTTGGGATGAACCCTTTGATAAGGATGTATATTACTCTCTTCCTCATGAGACACATATTGATGATTTCATAGTTATTGCTTCTCATCATCAACCTCTTTCTATGAATTTCACTAATATCCCTTCTATTGATGAGGATTTTATGAGTTTTTTTTGTCCTTCTCATATGAATGCATTAGCCATAGAAGACCACACCCTTGATTCTTATTCTTGTTTCCTTCAAGATACATATCAACTCAATTTAGGTCTTGTGTAATATGGTGATAATTATGATTTTATATTGAGCCTATAGGTGGATTATTAATTCTTCAAGATTTGGAAACCTTAGATTTCACACCAACATCATGCAATCTTGAATTTATGAATCAAACACCTTTATTTTATGAGTATATTAAATGTTTCTTTTTGCATTTCAAGTTAATTGGATCTAAGAGTTCTTACTTTTCTATGATTTATCAATGCATTGCATATGTTATGAATTAAAATGGTGAATGGTATCTCTTTCATGATCATATTAATTGATGCATCTACATCCCTATTATATTACTCTTATGTTTGTGATAGTGTTATATTTTTCTTAGGGGCTCATTGTTCTACTTTGCAAGTAACATAATAGTCATTTCCCTTATCTCTTCACTTGGAGGGAAAAGGAATTGTTTCCTCTTTCTATATCATTGGATCCATTATCTCCCTTTATTGAAATTTTTTCCTTTTATATGAAGGCATCTTTCATGCATTCATTTTCATGAAATTACGTGTCTAGTATAAATTCAAGTCACTTAAGGAGGCATAATGTGTCCTTACTTCTTTGATGCATCCAATATTCTTTATGAATTTTTATATTCTATTATAATCAATCTATTATTTAGATAACATATTGGATTTTGTTTCTTTTCTCTCTCTAGAATATGTTATCTCTTTATTTTTCTTTCATGATAAATAAGTGCACATAATGTGGTATTCTTTCATCTCTTTGTCTCATTTCTCTATGGATTTGTATTATTTTATTGAACATTCTTATATGTGGGTATGTATTTCTTTTTTACATGCATGATCATGGTTTTCTCCTAGAAAATATCTTTCCATGCCTTGGATTTCAATGCTTCTTGTTTAATAATCATCTATAGTTTAATTGATATGTGATATGCTTTTCTAGTATCTTACATTGTTTAGAATTGATTATCCTATGATGTTTCTTAATTTTATCCCCTCTATGGTGTATCATTATATACTTCTTGTTGGATATGGAATTTTTTCATTTTATGCATGGCTATTAGTTTTCACATATGACTTATCGTTGTATATTTTAATATTTTTCTATATAATCTACCATAGATCTTTTTTTCTTGTCTCACATTTGGGGGAAAGAATCTTTGTATATTATTAATCTCTTTTTATAAAGATCTACTTTCCTTGGGCTTACATGGAACATTTTTATTATGTGGCATTATTCTTTCTTTATGAATAATTATGTCTTGGATATGGATTCTCTCTTTTGCAAGAGTTACATATCCTAAGTTATCACCTCTCATGTATCAAGTAAATATATGTCCATTATATACACTTTCCCTGTCCTTGATATTGTTATCCATCATCCAAGGATCCCTATTCCACCTATATAGGGGGTTGAATAGTTGTATTATTGTTATTCTTCCCTTCTACTTAGAGATAATATCATAATCAAGTACTTCTATTTGGTAGATGTATTGTCATTAAGATTTCTCCCTTTTGAGGATCCTCTTTTCATAAGCAATATATCATTTTCACAATTTGTCTATGTTCTTAGAATGTAAGAGTTAAGGATCTTCACTATGAATATAGTTTGAATTATTTCTTTAAGGATGTATCCTCTTTGTCTTCCTTCTCATGTCTAGTATCTAGATGTGATAAGGAGCGGGCATATATACAGCCTCCTTGAACATAGTATTGTTAGAATATATAGTCCACCAATACAACTCAGAGGGGGGACGGGGTGAATTAGTTATCCAACTAATATCACAATTATCAGTCTTATTAAACTTTAACCATATGAGGCATATAATTAGAAACCATAACATGATACTCATGCATAATTAACATCAAATATGTTAACCAAGGAAACCCTTGATCAAAGGGAAAACCCCAATGGGGATGGTACCCGCAAGATGATGTACTAACATAAATATTCCTTGTTAGAGGATGGACCTTGTTAGGATTCTATTACAAAATCAAATACATATCATTCACTATTAGGAGACTTTGAACCCATGTTAGGAGATTTCAACCCTGTTAGGAGTTCTAGAAGACAATTGGATCCACTTCCAAAATAGCTTCAAGGTTAAGACCAATGAACCCATTGTCCAAACAATCTCTATATTATTCCTTGCAAAATAATAGAAGCAAAATGTTCTTCCTTTCTCTTTCTCTATCCTATCAACTAGACTTCTGCTCCTTCAAATCTTGTAACCAAATCACAAAAATTGCATCCAATAATCCCTTGGATCCCTTACTCACTTTCACTAAACACTCTACTCCTTTATGCAATTAGTTAATTCCTTCACATTCAAATTGTATTACAAATAAGGAAAACATCTTTCCTTTATATCATATTTTCAAAATAATTCCTTAAGTCAGCCTTGACTCTTTCCCAACTAATTATAATAAGATATATAATTAATTACAATTACAATAGCACTATTGACTCATAGTCTATACAACTTCTCACATGTGTGATACTAGGGCTTGCACGTCTACTAATGTCATCATCAAATTGTCATGATTCATTGGCTCTATCTTTGTATTGCTCTCATTAAATTAGGTACAATTTCCATACATCTTTGACTTACATCATGCAAACTTAAAATTTTCAATAGGATGTAGTGTAGAACATGTTCATGACAACACAACATCAGACAATCAAAGCCTTGTCTTTACAACTAAGATCTCTCTCTAGAATTCTATCAATCTTCATAGACTTAGTGCTATATTGACATCAATGATAAACATAGTCATGGATGCAACATTTCAATTCTCTCCATGCTTAGAATACTCACCCAAAGGAATATCATCAGCATTCATGCTAACAATCTCCCCCTTTGGCATTGATGCAAACATAGATAAAAAAACATCTAAGTTCCAAGAATACCAAAAAGTACTCTATTGTTGTTGTTGCACTCATCTTTTCAAATCCTCTTCATTAATCAAATCTAAAATCCTCTAGAACATTTCTTTTTTTTTCTTCTTCTTTAGGATCATCAATAGTTGTTCATACTAAACAACTCACCATATATCATAATTCCTCATCTTGCATATCTCCCCCATACAGATATTCATCCTTCTTCTTTACATGAATCTTTCTAAGTCTCCCTAATGAAGTAGAAATTTTTTTGAGCTCTCCCCATACATACTTAGGAGATTTTTTCCATGCATATTCTCCCCCATTGACATCAACAACAAAGGCCTCATTATGTCAATATATTGCTTCAAGTCTTCAACTAGCTCAAGTGTCCAAAGACACTATTCAAGACCAAATGCCAAGAGTCCTTAATGAATCAGCTCTTAATAGATAGTCCCCCATATAGGAAGAATCAACTTTCAACCCAATTTAATAATAGTACTATGTACCACTAGACTAATGCACTTACTACATCATCTACTATGAAGTAGGTAGGGGCATAACCTTAAGCATACCTCTTAACTACACAAATGTATCTTTAGGTAATGGTTTTGTAAAGATACCTATAATTTGAACTTTAGTACTCACATACTTCAATCTAATCTCTTTTTTTTTTGCCTTCTCTCTCAAAACACGATACTCAATAGACATATGCTTAGTCTTAGAATGCAATACAAGATCCTTAGACATACTTTAGCATCCTCTTCATTCACATAAATTGATTATACTTATATTTTGCTTCTACAGACTTTGGATTGGATGTACTTTGTGAGATACAATATTTTTTGTTTCTTAGCCTAGAAACCAATCTTACTCCAAGGAAGAATTTTCCACCACTAGTGCTCTTTCTATCAACCATACTCCCTACCCAATCTGCATCAGTATAAGTACATAGAGTGAAATTACTTGACTAATGATACTAAATTACTTATTCATATGTTCCTTTAAAATATTTGAATATCCTTTTTACTATTGCATAATAATATTGTTTAGGATCAGCTTGAAATCTAGCTACAATCCCAACTGCATTTTCTATATCTGATCTAGTGTGAGTTAGACATTAAAAATCCCTAATCATGGATCTATACTTATTCTATTCAACTATAAGTCTCCCATCCTTAATAGATAACTTGTGACTAGTTATCATAGGTATACCAATAGGCTTACAACTCTATAATCCAAATCTCTTCAACAAGTCTTTCAAAAGCTTAGCTTGTGAAATAAAAATAAAATTCTACAAAATATGCAATCCTTGCAAAAACTTCATTTCTCCTACATATTCATTTCAAACTCATTCTTCATCTCTTTACAAAACTTATCACTTTCTTCATCATTACTTCCAAATATATTGTCATTAAAAAATATTAATATGATAAATAAACCATTAGCAATTTCTCTCAAATACAAATGATCATCTATCACACATTTAACAAATCCAAGCTTTGTCAAATACTTATTCAACCTTGCATACTAGGTTCTAAGTGCTTGCTTCAGATCATAGAGAGATTTCTTTAGTTTTCATGGCATTTCTTTGTCTTCTAATAGAGGAAAACCTTCAATCTACTCAATCTATACCTCTTCTTCAAGTTCTCCATTCAGGAAAGTTGATTTAACATCCATCTGATGTAGTTTAAATTTATTATTTTCTACACAAGCCAAAAACATTCTAACTAATTCCATTCTAACTATAGGGGCATAAGTTTCTTCATAATCAATTCCTTCTTTGAATATTCTTTACACATAATTCTAGCCTTGTTTCTCACAACTTCACCTTATTCATTCATCTTGTTTATGAATACCTATTTGGTTTCTATCATATTCTTGTCTTTAGGTCTAGTAACTGATTCCCATGTTTCACTCTTTACAATCTGATCTAGTTCTTCCTTCATTTCTTGAATTCAATGATCATATTTACATGCTTAATCTATACTTTTAGGTTCAACTTGAGATATCAGACATAATTCCTCATTAACTATGTTTCTTGTCATCACAACTTTGTCTTTACTTCTAATTATTTTCTCTAGAGGGTGATTCATTATCATGCTCCTATTAGAGGTAGGAGTTTCCATTTCAACTCTTATCTCATGTCTTTATTTAGGCCTTTTTTCTCCTCTTTGCTCAATAGTTAGCACACCATTCTCCATATCATTGTTAGTCTTGAAGAAAACTTCAACATTCATCCTAACAATTCTAGAATTATCTTCTTCTTCATCAAAATTATAATCTACCATCTTTTCTTTAGTTCCAAACTTGTCATCAATCTTTACATTTGCACACTCAAATGTAGTCTTGGTTCTATGATTAAAACATTTGTATGCCTTGAGTTTCAATGAATAATTGAGAAATATACCTTCATCACTTCATGGATAAAACTTACCAATGCCATCATCTCTCTTAATGTAACACTTTCTTCATAATATTCTAAAATACTTAATTGATGGTGAATGTCCAAACTATAATTCATAAGGGGTCTTGCTCATACCTTTTCTGATCCATACTCTATTCATAGTGTACACTATTGTATTGATTACTTATCTCCAAAATGTCTTGGATACATCATTTTCAAATAACATTGCTCTTGATGCCTCTAAAAATTATTATTTCATCTTTCTACAATCCCATTTTTCTTAGGAGTCTTGGGTGAAGATAATTATATTTTTATTCCATTCTCTTCACAAAATATGTTAAAATCTCTAAAGGTGAATTATCCTTCTCTATCCGATCTCAAACATTTTATCTTAACACTAGATTCATGCTTAACTCTATTCTTAAATATCTTAAACTTCTCAAAAGCTTCATATTTCTCTTTAAAAAATTCTACCCACATCATCCTAGTGAAATCATCAACAAAAATCATGAAATACCTTTCACTATAAAATCCTCTTATTCTAGTAGGACCACTCAAATCTTTGTGAACAATTTCTAGCTTCTTTATCATAGTGAACTTCTTGTTGGGAAATGATACTTTCTTCTTCTTAGCCAAAATACACTCTTTGCAAACAATGTTAGTAGGATTTTTAATCTTAGGAAAGTCTCTAATTGTGAATGTACTATTGATCTTCACAATATTATCAAAGTTTATATGACAAAATATCCTATGCCATAGCCAACTATTATCCATTTTTGCAACTAAACATGTCATATCAGTAGGATTCAACTAAAATATATTACCTCTTGAACTTTATCTTGTTCCAATCATCTTACCATCCATATCCTTAATAGTGCAAGTCTTTTTTGTGAATTGAAATTGATACCCTTTGTACACAACCTGTCCAACACATAGAAAATTATGCTTCAATCCATTAAGAAAACTAAACATTGTTAGTGTTAATTTTTCCATCTAAAGTAATGGATCCAATTCTTGTAATATGAAAAGTTTCATTGTTACCAAATCTAACAATACCTCCATCATAGTTCTTGAATTTAAAAAATTTACTCATATCACCAATCATGTGATCTGAACATCCATTGTCTATTATCCAGTCAAATTTCTTTTCAACTCAGCAAACTAGAGCCTTTTCTTCTCTAATTTCTCTATCAAGACCATCTTCCTTAATAGCCACAAATCCTAGCTCATTTTCACTTTCACTTTAAGCTCTTTCATTAGATTCCCTATCTTCATTAGCATACAAAAAATTTCTATCTGTCGTAGGCTTTAACTTTCCCTTATACTTTTTCTCTCTTTCAAGACATTTAGATGCATAATGACCAAACTCATTAAATGTCAAACATTTAAAGATATTCTTACAACAAAAAAATTCTTCTCACAAGAAGTGATATATCTTCTTCAATCTTTGAGTCTTCATTATGTTGGAGTTTGAGAAAGTCATGTTTCAAAAATCCCAATGAGAATATAATACATCTAAGGGAAGCTACTTACCATATACAACATACTCGTTAAGACACCAAGGCCAACTATAAGGCTATACCTTTATTCTACTTCATGCTTTGCAAAACCTAGGTGGGTGTACCTCAAATTCATTCATATGGTACTAGTGTTAAAGCACACACTTGAATCTAACAAAGTAGACAATACCCTTAATCTTCTAATACTTATGCAAACAACAGAGACATGAAATAGCTAGAATCATGATATATGAACTAGATAAGCTAAGTGGGGGTAACACTTTTTATCTCTTCAACATGAAAGGGAAAAGATTTTGATCAATGATGTTGAATATCAAAAAAATCCAAGGTATGAACAATAAAGACATGCAATCTTGTAGTTGATGAGTCCCTTATCCATTGGGCATAAGCTAAGTCAAAACATACAAATGGATACTTGAGATATACTCATATATTTAGGTATTTGATCTATCCATTCACCTTGTAAATAGACATCTACCTTCAAAATAAAATTCATACTTATAATATCCTCCCATTATCCTTGAAATTTTTTCAATGAATATTAAGCAATTTATTCAAGCCCTTGACCCAAAAAAAAAACATGCAATAGCATACAACTTCAAAGCAAAGCTACAACTGGAAAATACTTACCTTATATATATATATATATATATATATCAATAGAAAATTATGAACCCATGAAGATGGAGACAAAGTTTAGATTGAAACTTTCAATAAATCTTTCTATTAATCTCCTTGAAATCAATACATAAAATTTATGCAAGACTCAGAATATACATAACATATGATTGTATAATCTATTTTCTTATAAGAAATTGCAATTATTGTTCATAATAGAGAAAAATGCTAAATAAATGGTGGAAACCTAGCTGAGCATACTAAGAAAAAATGGAAACCAACCTTAGAGGAAGAGGAAAGAAAAAATATAAAGATAGGAGAATTTCTTGATCAAATCAGATGCAACCATTTGTTCACTTGGAAAACCTCCACCTATTGATGAAGAACATCTCTCTATTCTCCCTCTATAATCGAAAATTAGATATTTTCTTCTATTGCACAAGAATAATTGAAGATATTTTTAGAATGATGAAAAGTGTAACTAATTAAGATACTAGATCTGATTTTACCAAAAGTGCAAAAACACTCATTAAATGACTTCTTGAGGTAAAAGAAGACACTCAAAATCATTTTTCTTCAAAACTAGAGCCAACAAACTTTCATATCTATCTTCCAACTAATTTTGATGCTTAATGATAATTTTACCCATTCTACTAAGAATACCCTAGAAAACACAAAACTACTTATAACATGTACTAGTGTACTTTCTGATCTCTAATTTGGATAGCTCATCTTCTCCTAGTTTTAATGGTATATTGGATTGCATATTTTTGATAAAAATGTCCTTCTAGCATGCATTTGAAATTTCAGGTCCTAGTTCATAATTTGGACATTAAATGAAAAATTTAAAATATTCTATAGTCAAAACTATAGAAAAAAATGAAATTTGTTTAAATTTTTCAAAATGGAGGCTTTAAACATGAAAATTTGATAGAAAAATAATAGAAAAGTTTTTCTTAGTTTCATATTTTAACCCTCTTTTTTGCATCTAATTCAACCCTCCTAGTTGATTGCCATGTGTCAGCTATTCATTTGCCAAATTTTGCATAGTCATCACTACTCTATTAGCACCCTTGCCATGTGTCACCTTAGTACACCTTTGCATCCTTAATCCTAGGTTCCACCTTAACTTTGGCAACCATGCAAAACACTCATTTTTGCATCTTCAGAACCTCTTAGGCCTTAACCATGGTTAAGCCATGCTAAACCATGAAATTGATCTTTTTGCAATGCCGAGGCCTCAAACCAAACTTAACATTAATTTCCTATATAACCTCAATGTGGTTAATTTAGTCATTTTTGCAGCATTAGGGCCTCAGCTTTATCCTTAACACTTAATGTGGTGACCCGATGACCGACGACTTGCTAACTGCTTTGCACTATCGCTACATTTAAGCCTAATCATGGCTTGACTATTGTGAGATTCTGAAATCAAAACCCACCTCGTAATCCATGAAACATGGCACCTTCTAGTTGGTTTCTAATTTCATCATCTCTATCATGCATGTGGGCATTCAAAATTTTGCAATTGCATTTCTAGTTGGCATGGTTGTCCACCATGGGCCCCCCATGCAAAACTTGTGGCTTCAAAAGCCCATGTATTTCAAGACACTTGAGCTATGATTATTTGGAGTTATAAATATTTTTAAACTTTCCCCCATAAGGAATGTGGGATTAATCCCCATTTTAAAAACTATGGTCTTCATTTTTCCTATGGGATGTTTCTCTGTACCTAAGTTGAAACATGTGTCTTAAAGTTCCTTCACTTCTTCCCCAATCATTTTCCCTTTCCTCCTTCATGTCGAAAGGCCGACATCTCTTTTTATTCTATCTATATTTTACTATTGTCACAAAATTTTGCACCCTAGTCCCAACTTTTTACCTAAGGACAACCTTGTGAACACATGGAAACAACCTCCAAGTTATGGGACTTGGACAATGAGGCTAAGTCTCTATAGAAGGCCCAATTCCTTTGCTATCAAGATGCACCTAGACTACACTTGGAGAGGAAAAGTAAGGAGGAATACATAGAAATAAACCACCTAGTCTATTATAAGTAGGTGATGCACCAAAATAGAGTGTTCAGACCAATCTTTGCCCATACATGCACAATACAATTATCATAACAATCCAAAGATTGAAATTATCATAACAATCCAAAGATATATGAATTCAGACTTTTTTTTAATCCAATAGCCACATGTAGATCAAACAACCAAATGAGTGACACAAGGAAGAAGAGATTCACTTCTTATCATTCATATTCCAAAAGAGATATAGACATGTAGGTTATAGATATCCACAATATATCAAATAGAGGCAAATAAATCTTGCACAGTACATTGATGGTAGAAAGAGATAAGGCAGGGTGTCATATAATTTAGAGGCAAAAAGAGAATTTATAGTAGTATGCCAAAGCAATACTAGAGAAATAGAGATGATCCAACCCTAAGAAAGATTAAAAAAATTTCTTTTATAGTGTAAGCATAACTTAGATAGCTTCCACTCTAAGATAAAACTCAACAACTGCATTCAAATTTGTAGAGAATAATTACTATAGAACTAGAAAAAATTTGATCACAACACAAATATAGATGCAATAAGATCACTTATCCACCAAAAAATCTTTGAGAGGATAGGAATACTAGCCATTAATATTTTGACAAAGTAGATAGATTAACAAGTGGCAATGAAGCATTCCTCATACTTATCAGGCTTGGGGAATAATGAAAGTGGTTGTAGGAGATCAAAATATTATATTTTCCATCAGAGAGCTACCTTTTCCTTGTTACCAACATGCAAAAGCAAATAAAAACTAGAGTTCAACCATATTCAACTATCATTCTATACCTTTCTTGCTACTTGATAAGTCTGGGACTCCTCCTTTTCCAGCTTGGTAAGTGAAGCTCCCTATATATTTTGGTCAAAACTAGAATTCATGATCTTAAGATCATCAACTATGGTCAAAATCCTTCATGTCACCTTATATTTATAACCCTAACTTCTATGATCTTATGATCACCTATACCTCATAGCATCGAGCCCATCCTTCACTCTCTTTATGATCCTTTGACAAAACAAGACCAATGATCTCATGATAGAACAATGGCATGATAACACTCCTGGCATAAGGTCATGGTACTATCAATCTCCCCTTACTATTTTATGTTCATGGTTGATTTGACCTTCATGATCCTATGTTTGTAGACCATCATAACATCTATAGCTATAAAAATAACCCTTGTGATCCCACAGTCATGGTTTAGCTATCTTTCTATTGTGACCTTGGGAGACATTCTTACTTGTACTTGCAACCTTACAATAGAGGAATATCATAAGATTGGAACACTTGATGTCTATCTAAAATTGGTCTCCACCCTTTTCTTACCTTGCAATCTTATGACTCTAAGATCATATGACTAACCTTCCCCTTCGTAGCATTAGTAACCTAGGAAGTCAAACCCATGATCTTATGATCACTAACTTTCATGGTGTCAAAACACATATCCCTTTGGCTTGTTGTAGCACCTATGATCTCGTGATTGTTTACTATTATAACATCAGGATAGAAGTTTCTTTGGCTTATGATCCTTCAACTATTTGTGATGTCACAACAACTCGACCACTTGATCAATAGGAGCCTCATAGCATCTTATCACTACTTGATTCACCTGATGATCCTCTAATACATGGGTTATCATAAGATTAGGATCATACTATTCTATCATGGCTCTAGGACTTTAAATATAACATGAAATTTAATCTTGTGACCATTGGATGTGTTTAAATATTTAAATTCAATCCTTGCCAGGAAGAACCTTTAGCCAGCATTTATGGTGACTCAAGGGGAATGCAAGCCTACTTGGCATATGACTAGTGACCATTAAAAGATCCATTGGTCTATAGAGTCACTAAAACCACAAAAAATCATCAATTTTGTTACTTCTACTACATTCTAATCCACAAAATAATCTCATTTCATCTTTTCAACTCTACAAAACTCCTCAAAACTATCATTCCAAAGGAACAACACAATGTACACTTGACAGTTCTTAGAAAATAGGAAGGAACTGAAATAAAACTAATCTAACTATATACATGGAACAACATTTTCTTAGAAAAAAGGTTTAAGATATATTCCATTTAGTGGAATAGGCAAAATTTCACCATCAAGCTTGCCTAACTAGAAATCATTGGCCTATTTACAACTAATAATCACATAGGGACCACTCCATAAGGCATCAAATTTTGAGCATCTCACTACTTTTTCTTTGTTTGCATCCCATTTGAGAATGAGATCACCTTCTTTGAAATTTCTAACCTTAGCTTTCTTATTATAGTTCTTCTTCATCTATTGTTGATCTGTCTCCAAGGTCTACATGACTTGATTTGTTTTCTCCTCTAGCTCCATCAACTATGTCATTCTTAAAGACATAGAATCATTTTCAATTAGTTCCAATTGATGAGATAGCTCTAGGGATGGAAACTCTAATGAATAGGAATTCTATCTTCCCTTCCATACACTAAAATGAATGGAGAATTTCCAATAGCCCTCTTAGGCATTATTTTGTTAGCCCATAGGTTTGTTCTCAATTTCTACTACCAACACCTTTGATTATCCTCAATAGTCCTCTTAATGATTCTAATTAAATTTTTGTTGGAGGACTCAGCCAAACCATTACCTTGAGGGTAGTAAATAGAAGATGTGCTCAATTAAATATAATGATCTATTTCCCATGCACACATTTGAGGTCCTATAAATGACTTGGCATTATATAACATTATGGTGAAAGGAGCATGAAACTTGGTAACAATTCCATTAAAGAATTCCACTACTAAAGCCTCTATGGAATGTTTTAAGGCTACTACCTTTGTCCACCTTCTAAAGTAATCTATTGTATCCAAAATCCACCTATGACTAGAGCTAGAAAGTGGATTAATGGGAGCTATGAAATCTAATCCCCATTAAGAAAAGGGTTGATCAACCTAGATGGGATGAGATGGAAGGTCTACAAGTCTCTATTTACCTAAAAAGAAAGCACACTTTTCACACTTCCTTACATGTCTATGGCAATTGTGGAACAAGGATGGTTAGTAGTAATTAGCTCTCATGATCTTTATTGCAGTGGTTCTTTCTAAAAAGTGGCCACTATTAGGACCATAATGAAGCTCCTTAATCATTCTCTCTACTTTATCTACACCAATACACCTTAACAAAGCTCCATTGAAGTCCTTCCTAAATAGAATACCATCAACTATGGCATAAGGAATGGACTACAATATGAACTATCTTCTTTTTTCCCTATCCAATGCCTAAGGATATCCATTTCCTAATAAGAAGGTCATCATGTCACTTATCCACCTCCTTGGATTTTAATCTATCACCTCCTTTTTTTCTATCAACACCAAGGAAACTTCTCCATTTGATTTGAGAGATGAGATCATCTGCTTATATGATCCCTTCTCTCTTACCAACCTGGTGATATGAATGTGTACATCATATTCCATCACCTTAGTGATCCAACCTACTCTTTTCTTACTAATATATTTGTTCAACAAGAAATCTTTAACACTTGTATGAGGGGCCAATAAGTGGATCTTATTGTGGGAATAAAAATGTCTGAAATTCGTCAAAGATCTTATGACTGCAAGGGCTTGCTTCTCCACATAGCTATATTTTTCTTCATACTCCTTCAACCCTTCACTAAAGAAAGAAATAGGTTGTTCTTCATTATTATCATTCAATTAAGTCAAAATAGTAGAAATACTTGACTCACCTCCTAAAGTGTAAAGAATGAAATCATTATCAAAATTTAGATTGATGAGACTAGGGGCTAAGGCTATGGTTGCTTTGATCTCTTTAGAAATTTTTTCCCTTCCTTGGTCTATAAAAATACCATATTATTTTTAAGCATATTTGTAAGAGGTTTCACAATGGTAGCTAAATTAGGAATAAATCTCCTCACAAAATTTATTCTACCAAGAAAACTTTCTAGACCTTTCTTATGACTAGGAAGGGAGAGATCAAGTATTACCTTTGTTCTCTCTAGATCAATGGTCAGACCATCCTTAGATACAATGTGTCCTAACAATTTCCCTTAATTAGTGGAAATGACACACTTTCTTGGAATCAAAGATACTCCATACTCTCTACATCTTATAAATACTTATCTAAGATGGCTAAAATGATTGGCTACATTCTTTGAATACACTGTGATATCATCAAGGTAGACCAACACAAACCATTCAATCATGTTCTTGAAGGCCATCTCCATTTCCTTTTGAAATGTGGCACCCACATTTGTTAGTCCAAAAGTTATTTTACTATAGGCATAGTTGCCCCATTTAACGGAGAAAGTAGTGTTATATCTGTTAGTTTCCTTGACTAACACTTGGTTATAACCTAAGAATCCATCCAAGAAAGAGAAACTCTTTGAACCACTAACCTTAGACAATATTTTCTCCATGGAAGGGAGAGCATGATGATCCTTAAGGGAGGCTTGGTTAATATCCTAAAAGTCTACACATAATTTCATCTCTCCACTCTTCTTCCTAATAGGGACAAGGTTAGCTACCCAAGAGGAATGCTTGATAGGGAAAATGATATTGGCCAAAATCAATTTGGATAACTCTTTTCTCATTAATGGCTCAAACTTGGGTTCATTGGCCTCTAGTTTTGCCTAACATGTTTGACATTAGAAACTAAATCCATGGTATGTTGAAATAGACTTGGGTCAAAACCCTATAATCATCCAATGGCCAAGAAAATACATCATTAAATACTTGACATGGATGAACAAAACTTTCTTGCTCAGTTTCAGAACATACCTTCCCCATGTTTAGCATCCTTCCATTAGCAACTGCAACTGGCATTTGATCATCTTTGTTTGTAGCAAGGTTCATGTCTCTAACCCTTGCTTAGTTATCAAGATTGAAGACACTCTCTAAGGTAATGAGACCCTTAGGCAACTTATTGGAGCCAAGGTTGATGATTTGATTACCATATTAGTCATTCAATCTTGATTGATTTCTATTTGAGAACTGTACTTCATTCTAGAAGAAAATTACAATTTATGCATCAGATTCAAAGACCTGTCAATTGATATTATTACTAGGAACAACAAGTCTAACCACTAATTTAATCTTCCATCTCTTCTAATGTTCAAGTCTCCTAGGCACATCATAAGATGCACTCACTGTTGCAAGTCTGTTAGCTATCTATTTCCTTTTCTAAGGATTCTTTGAATATTAAATGCATTGAAACTTTCAAGAAAATCTCATAAACTATGTTTATAAGACTTGAGTAAACTATTTTTGGTGATATTTTGATTCCTTTCTTGATTAACCATGATATCTCTATCTCCATATACACTTAAGGCTTGAATTTCTCTTTCTTGAGCAAGGAACAGATCTTGAATTAATGCCTCATACTCGACCACATTATTGGTACAACTAAATTGAAGCCTAAATGAGAAGTAGTACCTTTCTAGTGCAAGAGAAACCAACATTAGACCAACCCCTGATCCATTATTATTTCTTGATCCATCAAAGTACATACACCATGTCCCACTTGTGTCTTCTTTTTTCTTCATTGTGTTAGGGACAAGAGCATCCTTCTTTGATATATAATAAGTACCAAGGCCTATCTTCAAGGTTTCTAATATAGGATCAAAATGATATGCACTATCCCATACATCCAAAAGAAAATCAAGTATCTCTACTAGAGAAGTGGAAGGCTTGTTTTTTGTGTCATTCTCATCTATCTCTAGAATGGTGTAGTTCATATTGATGATATTAGGAGTATAGGGCTCAATGTGATGGAGGGCTAATGGTTTTTCTCTAGTTGAAGCTTTGGTTTCATACCTTGTTCTAAAAAAAAATGTATGACTAATTAGAGGATATGTAACCACCTATTTTGATAGTAAAGTCCCTAGAAAGATAGATAGAAAAGTGTGGTTTGACCTTAGAAATTGACATATCTTGAACTATATTAAAACTAGGGCATACATTTAGGGTCATTTCAACATTCCTAAGGATCCCCACAATCTTGATAGTACTACCATCTAGCTGTAATACATCCTTAACAATGGGCTCATTATTCATTCTTAGGATATTAGCAACACACTTAGGCATCACTGAACTACTAGCCCATGAATCTATCATGCAATTGTGGACTAGTTTATCTCCTATAATTAAAGTAACATAGAAAGGAAGAGGTCTAGTTTTCTTACTTGTTTCTCATTCTTTGCTTGGTTGCACCAAGCTTGTCACACTCTCTTCTCTAGGTAGATAATCTTTGAGTTTAATTCTTTCCAACTCTTGCTATGGTGGCCTCCTCTATGATGGTATGGTAGCCACAACATCCCACATCAAAATGTTCACATTGGTCTTCTTCATTTGATCTATCACACTAAAATATGTATTAGGTGCCTTGGTAGAAACCTTAGGAGCTTCATGTGTAGAAGGTTGAGATGGAATAGCTTGAGGAACACACACATCTCTCTTGTTGTCATTTTTCCTTTACTATTGAGAAGCATTAGCAGGTTGAGTAGCATTATGTTACTAGTTGATTACTTGTACATGAGGTATTGTGCTTGATGTTGAGGCCTAATTAGGAGGAAGAGGGGTAGCATCTTGTACAACTCTTCTTTTTCTCCTAGTATTGTAATCACAAGAATCTTGGTTTACATTACAAGGCACTTCCACCTAATGGTTTAGGAAGGAGCAACTACCTTGTAGAGAAGAGTCAAAAGGTTGATTAGCATTGTGTTTTTGGTCAACTGCTTGCTCTAGTACAATTAATCCCAAGTAAGATTATGCCTTCTGACACATACAATATCCATATGATTAGTTACAAGAAAGGCATAAAAACTTGATCTTGAGCAAGATTGTTCTAGGGGACTAAAGTCCTATTTAGGTTGGTATTCGTAGCATGGGGGGAATTATTGATAGGTCTATTATGATTGTAACCCCCATTTAGGTTGGTATTCATAGCATGGGAACTATTGATAGGCATATTCTGATTATAAGGGGTATGACTCTAGTTTGGGGATCTATTATGAATGGGACCTTGATACTGGAGTTGGGGAGGCTTATTATGTTGAGCTTGCTACCTCTTCATAGTCACCAACTCATTACCCATCTTTTTCATTACTAAAGTACTTTCCTTCATCTTCTTTTCTTGATCCTACAACCTATTGTCTATATTTTGCATCAATGTTTGTATCATGTCCTCAATTCTATCAACTCAATTAGAGGATGTGGAGGGTATTGGGATCACAAAAAGAGGCTAACCTGTAGAGGAATTATGAATAGGGGCTACAGTTGGATGATGATTGGGCATGTTAGGGAAGAAAGACATTGGGGGCCTTGGAGCTAACTTCCCTCCTTGTATCAAGATATTTTTTGCTCTTATGGCAACCTCATAAGAATTTGGTATAGTGTCCCCTTCCATAGATTATAGAGTGGTAACAATATCACTATTGAAAGCTCTGAGGTAATAAAAGAATTCATTAATAGGATAAGGCTTTATTATAGTAGATATTCTATACCATTTCTTTTGAAATCTATAATTAAAATTAGTCATACATTTATGAGGTGCCCTCTTGATAGTTGTTTGTTATTCTAAAAGTGACAGGTGATCACTTTTGTCCTTGAAATGCTTGCATACTAATTCTCCTAACCCATATTAATCAGTAATAGAGTTATGAGGCAAGCCTCTCTACCATTATCCCCTTCAAGGATGAAGCTAGAAGCCTAACAACAACATCATCCTTAGATATCCCATGTGTATTACAAACATTTTCAACTTCTTGGATGTGTTCTAAGGGGGAGATGGATGTTTCACAAGTAAACTTAGGTATAGTTTTAAGAGATGATACTAGTATGTCATGTCTTTGGGCTAATAGGAGAGGAATTCCACCATTAAAGATGGAAAAAGTATGAGCTCTAGCCATGTAAGAAAGTGATCTATTATATAAGTAGATGGTATTCTGGGCTGAGATCTAACAACAAGAGGAGTGGAGATGGATCTTATAGGGGTATGTGTTACTATTACACTCCTAAATGGTGATAGAGATACCCTAGCCTTTCTTCTTGGATTAGAAAAAAAATCTCTTGGTATTGGAACTTACCTCTAGAAGATGTCCTTGTGTGTGTTTTGGGCATGAATCACAGTAACTTTGGTCTAGAAACCATATGTGCTTGAAGCTTGGAGTCACCAAGTACTTTGGACAAATGAACCTTTTGAAGGCTTTAATACTAAAGGTAGTACTATCTCCTCAGCATGAACATGCAATTTTTCTTTAACACTAGTAAACTTAGAATGTTTAATATGAGGGTCCTACTGGGCATATGAAACACTAATGTCACAAAATTTTGCACCCTAATCCAAATTTTTTACCTTAGGACGACCTTGTGAAACATGGAAACAACCTTATGGGACTTGAACAATGAGGCTGAGTCTTTGAAGAAGGTTGGCTTCCTTTGCAATCAGGATGCACCTAGACTATACTTGGAGACAAAAATGAAGGATGAATGCATAGAATAAAACTACCTAATCTATTCTAAGTAGGTAATGTACCAATATAGAGTGTTTAGATCAATCTCTGCCCATACATGCAAGATACAATTATTATAACAATTCAAACATATGTAGATTCAGACTTTTTTTAATCCAATAGCCACATGCAAATTAGACAACCAAATGAGTGAAACAAGGAAGAAGAGATTCACTTCTTATCATTCATAGGCCAAAAGAGATACATACATGTAGGTTATAGATATCCATAGTACATCAAAGAGAGGAAAATAAAGCTTGCACGATACATTGATGGCTAAAAGAGATAAGACAGGGTGTCATATAATTCAAAGGGATAAAGGGAATTTAAAGTAATTTACAAGAGAAATACTAGAGAAATAGAGATGATCCAACCCTATGAAATATTATAAAATCTACTTTTACAGTGTAAGCATAACTTAGATAGCTTCCACTCTAAGATTAAACTCAACAACTGCATTCAAATTTGTAGAGAATAATTACTGGAAAACTAGAAAAGATCTAATCATAGTGCAAATCTTGATGGAAGAAGATCATCTATCTAACAGATAATCTCTAAGAGGATAGGAATGGTGGCCATTAATCTTCTGACAGAGTAGATAGATCAATGGGAAGTGATGAAGCATTCCTCATACTTATTAGGCTTGGGGAATGATGAAAGTGGTTGTAGTAGATCAAAATATTAGATTCACCATTAGAGAGCTGCCTATTCCTTGTTACTCACATGCCAAATTAGATACAAAACACAATTCAACCATATTCAACTATCACTCTATACCTTTCTTACTACCTAATTGGTTAGGGAGTCCTCCTTTTCTATCTTGGCAAGTGAAGTTCCCTACATATTTTGGTAAAAACTAGAACTCATGATCCTATGATTGCCAGCTATGGTCAAAACCCTTCATATCACCTTTTTTTCATAACCCTGGCTTCTATAATCTTATGATCACCTATACCTTGTATCATCAAGCCCATTCTTGATTCTCTTTATGATCCTTCAATAGAAATAAGACCTATGATCTCATGATAGAATGATGGTACAATAACACCCCTAATGTAAGGTCATGGTACCATCAATCTCCCCTTGTGATGTTATGGGCATGGTTGATTGGACCTTCATGATCCTACGATCATAGATCATCATAACATTTGATAGCCATGGAAAAATCCTTTGTGATCCTATGATTGTGATTTAACTATCTTTTTATCATGACCTTGAAAGACATCTTTTATTGTACTTTCAACCTTATGATAGATGAATATCATAAGATTAGAACACTTTATGTCCATCTAAAATTGGTTTTCACCCCTTTCTTACCTTGTCATCTTACAACTCTAAGATCATATGACTAACCTTCCCCTTCGTAGCACCACCAACCTAGGAAATCAACCCCATGATCCTATGATCATTGACTTTCATGGCATCAAAATGCATATCCCTTTGGTTCATGATATGATGAGATCTTTGATATCATGAAAAATTGATGCTATGCAAATGCATTACCATATGTCCCCGAAAGACACATTGCAGCACCTATGCTCTCATGGTCATTTACTATTGTAACATCAGGAAAGCTTTTTCTTTTACTTATAATCCTTCAACTATTTGTAATGTCATAGAAACCTAACCACATGACCAAGAGGAGCCTCGTAGCATCTTATCACTACTTGACTTGCTTAACAATCCTCCAATACATGGGTTATCATAAGATCGCGACCATACTACTATGTTTTAGCTCTAGGACTTGAAATATAACATGAAATTGAATCTTGTGACTATTGAGTGGGTTTAAATATTTAAATTCAATCCTTGGTGGGAGGGAACCTTTGGCCAACATTTACGTTACACCTGCTCTCTCATAAAATTTTGCAAGGGAATGATTAGTGCTTGTTTTAATGTTTTGTAAGGATTCATCTAACGACATCTTTCTCTATTGTCTACAGGCATTTGGTATTTGCTAAATGCTCCATTGGTTATCTTAGTAGCTTTCTAATGGCTCCCTTGAGTTTAACATGCTTTTCTCCTACAGTTGGATGTGTTTGCATGAGAGAAATAGTGGATAAACATAATCAAAATAGTGGATACATCTTTCCTAACATTTCTCCCAACCCTAAGGTAAAAAATAGCCAAGGAACTTGGCTCGTTGCTCCAAGTTGCTCTGCTTCTTTTCCGCAATGGAAGTTTAAGAAAACATTTGATCTCCACTATAGACAAGGAAAACAAATAAGAAGTGACATTGGGGCGGGATCTAATTTCAATGTCTAGTCAATTAGTTGGCTTTTGATGTGGTAAAGCACCTTATTCTATGCAAATAGCAGTAATGATGCCCTGTGCTCTCCCCCCAATCAACTTAGTAGGTGATGGTGCATGCAGAAGGTGGTCTTTGTAAGTGCTAGTCAACAAATTGAAATGTTGGTATGGCTCTACCCACTATGCCTTGTCAAACATTTGACTCTATTTTCTTTCACTGTGACCATTATAATGATGATCACTATCTATGCCACTTCTACCCCTCTCACTAGGTGTGAAATTTTTGACAAGAAATAGGTATGCTTAGGTTGTATACTTGAAATTATTTTCATTATTATTACATCATATATTTTGTACTCTACCTATAATTAGGAAACTACACTAGTGAGAGAACTTCCATTGGTCAACACCCATTACGTTTAACACTCATGAGACATCCTTAAATCCACTTAGGTACTCATAGATCTAATTTCTCCACGTGAGACAAAAATGAGGAAAATATTTTTTTTAACTTTCACTAGGCCTTCCCTCATATTTAAAACATGTTCCCACTTTGTAGAATATAGCTATGAGCCTCCTCCTTGCAACATGCCTGTGATTTTCTAATATCTTCTTAAAATTCTTAAAATCTTTTCTTTTGAATTAGAATTTACTTGATCACCAATAATGATATATCCACATGAAAACATTATAGTTATTTGGAATACTATAATCATCTATGTTGAGCTTTTTCAATTTCCATTGTCTTGTCTATCAGGTGACTTTGGTGGGGCCCCAAAGTTGGTGCCGCTAATTTTTTTTGCATTTAAAACAAATGATTCATTAAATTCCTCTAATAAACACATAGTACTAATCAAGATTGAATTTGACCACTTATTAACTATTAAAACTGGGTTCACCTTGTTCATGCAAACTATGATTTTTGTGCCAAGGGGTCTTCTAATTGGCTTTAAAAACTTACCAAAACCAACAACTGGGCTCTGAAAGCTAACATGTTGGTTCTTTGTTCCACATCCTTGCATCCTAAAAAATATCACCTCATGATGATCAATCAATCAAATGATATTGATTGTCACAATTTCTTTTGTGAAACTTCCTACAAGAAAACATGTCAGAAAACAACAAATAACATTTGGTTTTGGCTTTGGAAATAGGTCAAACTAACACTTGAGGGCATAAAAACTAGAGCATCAGTTCACTATCATGAGATAAGTATAAATCTATGATTAGGTCTTGTAACGATAATAGGATTCATTTGGAAAACATTCAAAGTTTTATTTGTAGGACTGGAAACAATGGAAAAATTGTGATTTTCACAAATGGAATGGACCTGGGAAAGTGTGTAGATAGATTCATCAAGAATTAAAAACTAGCACACTTAAAGAATTTTTAGAGTAGAACATTGAAGTACAATCATTTGATCTCTATTATCATAGATTCAAAGTTATGATATCCCAAACAAGGGTTTTGATCAATTTAGACTTTATGACACCAATAAAATTTTACAAATTGCATATGGAATTGCATTCAAAAAATGACCAAATAGATTCATAAGCTCAAATATAAAAGATAATAAGTGTTTAACCTCTAGAATAAAGTGCAAAAGGAATTTTCTCATTTCAGTTAACTAGGTCAAAGTTACAACTAGTCAAACGGGGCCTCCTAGAATTCTAAACAATTTACATCAGCATGACAATAGTAAGTAACGAAATTTGAGAGATTCAAAACCTTATCAAAATGTATCAAAATGGATCAAAAATTTAAATATAGATTCTCTAATATGCATAATAAACAATCCCATAGTGGAGAGTCATGAAAAATTACTTAGCACAAGATATTTGAATACAAACTAGGCTTCTTGTTGTTGTTTAACACTTAGGCAAAAATGCAGATCTAAAAATTGCTCAAAATGAAACTTCACGGAATGACTCAAAATGGAAATTTATCTTCATAGGATGCACGGATATACTAAATGCAAGGTGTTAGACCCATAAAACACCTCTTAGGACTTGAGAGGATATTCAAGTACAGATGCATAAAATCCACTTATAGGGGCTCAAAATGACTCAAAAGTCTAAAATGGTACTAAAATCGGAAATGAAAATTTGAGTCGCAACACATTAGATGTTATTATTCTTTTCCACATGTTCTTGTGCTTCTAGACAGACTTAGTTGAGTATTAAGGGCACTAAATTTTGTCTCTACTCTTGTTAATTCTCCATATTATCTCAGATCCACTTCTTATGCTTCAAATCTTCCTAGAAATGTTTCTCCAGTAAATTCCTCAGTGCATGGTATTATTAATTGAATCATCTAAGCTACTTTCTTGAATGGTGGTGTTAAACTCTTCAAGATCTTCCATACAACCTCATCTTCTTCCTTGGTTCCACCATGTGACTTGATTCCTACAAAAATGTATGATATCCTACCAATATAGTTTCTTATAGACTCATCTTCCATCATTTTAGCATCTTAAAATGCACATATCTAGTTCTACAATCTTACCCTCTTTGTATGTGTATCACCTTAAAAAATAGATTCTAAAGCTTTCCAAATTTTATGAGATGTTTGAAGTAATATTACCTGACTTTATTCATCCTCTAGAAGAGTTGATACTAGATCTTTTTTGGCTCTCATGTTACACATGAATAGATCTCTTTCTACCTCACTACATTCTTCAAGATTTTCCTCTTTCACAATCTCCTTCTTACTCTTTATCAAGATCTAATAAATTGGACCTTCCAATTGTCATTGTTGGCCCCATCAAATCTAGGACTATCCTTTCTAAAAATATTTTTTATTAGTCTCCCAAAGTTTTTAAGCTTATCCTTCAAGGACTTGATGCTCTAATACCAATAGTTAGAATATATAGTCCATCAATAAAATTGAGAGGTTGGTGAATCAATTATCCAACTACTATCAAAATTACCAACCTTCTTAAACTTTAACCATATGAGAAGTGTAAATATAAACCATAACAAGATACTCATGTACAATTAACACTTGATATGTTAACTAGGGAAACCCTTGATTAGAGGGAAAACCCTAGTAGGGATGGTACCCACAAGATGATGTACTAATATAAATATTCCTTGCTAGAGGATGGACCCTATTAGGAGTCTATAACAACATTCAATATATACTAGTCTCCATTAGGAGACATTGAATCCCTATTAGGAGTTATGCCAACCTTGTTAAGAGTTGTGGAAGATAGTTGGACACACTACTCAAACAACTTCAAGGTTAAGACCAATGAACCAACTATCCAAATAATCTCTATATTATTCCTTGTAGAATAATAGAAGTGAAATATCCTTCCTTCATCTTCCTTTTTCCTATCAACCAAACTTTTGCTCCTTCAAATCTTGTAACCAAATCACAAAACTTGCATCCAACAATCCCTTGGATCACTTATTCACATTTAGTAAAAACTTTATTCCTTTTTGCACTTAGTTAATTCCTTCATATTTAAATTACATTACAAATAAGGAAAACATCTTTCCCTTATACCACATCTTTAAAAAAATTCCTTGAGTCAGCCTTGAGTCTTTCCCAATTAATTATAATAAGATAATTAATTATAATTACAATAGCACTATCGGCTCATAGTCTATACCATAAACTACTTCTCAGGAACTTTGTCTCTATACTACTCTCAATAAATCATGTACAACTTTTGTACATCTTCAATTCACATCACACACACTTAACCATGTCATCAAGCAATAGTATAGAACATGTCCATAACTACATATCATCAAAAAATCAAAGGCTTGTCTATACAACTAAGATCTCTCTCTCTGCTACTTTGTTAATCTTTATAAACTTACTGCTATATTGAAATCAATGACAAACATAGTCATGACTGTAACACGTCAATGCTCTCTAATTCTTGGAATACTTTTTAGAATATATAGTCCACAAATATAACTGAGAGGGAGTTCAATTAGTTATCTAGCTAATATTACAATTATCAACCTTATTAAACTTTAACCATGTGAGAAATATAATAAAAAACCATAACAAGATACTCATGCATAATTAACACCAAATATGTTGACTAGGGAAACTCTTGATCAGAGGGAAAACCCTAGTGGGGATGGTACCCACAAGATGATGCACTAATATAAATATTCTTTGTTAGAGGATGGACCCTATTAGGAGTATAACAACATTCAATACATATTAGTCCCTATTAGGAGACTTTGAATCCTTGTTAGGAGTTGTGCCAACCCTGTTAGGATTTTTGGAAGATAGCTAGATCCATTTCCCAAACAAATTAAAGGTTAAGATCAACAAACCCACTGTCCAAATGATCTCCATATTATTCCTTGTAGAATAATAGAAAATTTTCCTTCCTTCCTCCATCTCTATCCTATCAACTAGACTTCTACTCCTTTAGATCTCCTAACTAGATCAAAAAACTTGAGTACAATAATTCCTTGGATTGTTTGAATGCATTCAATGAATACTTTTCTCCTTTTTGTACCTTGTACTCAATACAATGCTTGATACACATCACAAACAAGGAAAAAATCTTTCCTTTATACCATATCTTCAAAATAATTTCTTGAGTCATCCTTGAGGCTTTCAAAATTAATTATAACAAGATAATTACTTAAATTACAATTACAATAGCACTTTTAGCTCACAGTCTATACAACTCTTCACATGTGCCATACTAGGGCTTGCACACTCACTGATATCACCATCTAAATATCTTCCATCAATGGTTGACTATGCATCTTCTCATTACATCTCAAATGAAAGATATTAAACAAACATCATAATGTTTTTCTTCAATACTCTTTTTTTGTACTACTCTTAGTAAATCAGGTGCAACTTATGTACATCTTTGACTTAGACTTTCCACGCTTAACCATGTCATCGGGACATAGTGTAGAACATTTCCTTAACTACACATCACCAAAAAATCAAACCATTGTCTATATGAATAAGATCTCTGACTTCTACTCTGGGACTCTTCACAATCTTACTGCTATGTTGACATCAATGACAAACATTTTCATGAATGTATCATATCAATACTCTCCAATTCTTAGGATACTCCCCCAAAGTAGTATCATTAGCATTCATGCTAACAACATCCCCCTTTGACATTGATGGAAACATAGATGAAAAACATCTAAGCTCCAAGAATACCAAACTAATACTCCATAGTTGTTGATGCTCTCATCTTCTTCTTTGGATCAACAATAATTTTTCACAATAAACAACTCACCTTACATATCTTCCCCATCTAGATATTCCTCTTTCTTCTCACATGAATCTTTCTAATTCTCCCTAATGTATACATAGGAAATATTTTTCATGCATACTCTCCCCCATTGACATCAATGACAAAAACCTCATCATGTCAATATACCAATTGTTAAAATACCAATTGTTACTTCTTTGTTCCAACTCTTTAACCAACTCAAGTGTCCAAAGATATTATTCAATACCAAATACCATATATCAAGTATCCTCAATGAATTCCAACTACTTCCATTTTGGCTACAAGGGAATATGTCTCCTTATAATCAATACCTTATTGTTGTGAGTGACCTTTGCATACAAGTCTAGCCTTTTTTCTCACAAATTCACTTTTTTCATTCATCTTATTTCTGAATACCCATTTGGTTCCTGTCACATTCTTGTCTTTAGGTCTAGGAGCTAACTCCCATGTCTCATTATTCACAATCTGATCCAATTCTTCCTTGATTTCTTGAATCCAATGATCATATTTAAATGCTTCAACTACACTCTTAGGTTCAACTTGAGAAATCAAACATAATTCCTTATTAACTATGTTCTTTGTCATTACAGCATTGTCTTTACTTGCAATTATCTATTTTTGAGGGTGATTCTTTGTCATGTTCATGTTAGAGGTAGGAGTTTCCATCTCAACTCTTATCTCATATCTTTGTTCAAACCTTTGTTCTCTTTATTTCTCAACAAATAGTATGTATCATTCTGTAGATCATTGTTAGTCTCAAAGAAAACTTCAACATCTTTCCAAACATTTCAAGAATTATCTTCTTCTTCACTAGAATTGTAATCTATCGTCTTTTCCTTAGTACCAAACATCTCATCAATATTTGCATTTGTGCATTCAACTACAGTCTTAGTTTTGTTATTAAAACATCTATATGCCTTTCTCTTCAATGAAAAGCCAAGAAACATACCTTCAACACTTCTAGGATCAAACTTACCAACATCATCATCTCTCTTAATGTAACATTTACTTCAAAATATTCTAAAATACTTAACTAATGGTGAATGACGAAACCATAATTCATAAGGAGTCTTTCTCATAGCTTTCATGATCTGTACTTTGTTCATAGTGTACACTTTTTCATTTATTTCTTCTCTCCAAAATGTCTTGGATACATCATTCTCAAATAACATTGCTCTTCTTATCTCTGAAATTGAATTGTTCCTTCTTTTTGCAATCCCATTTTTCTCAAGAGTTCTCAATGAAGGTAACTATTTTTTGGTCTAGTCTATTCACAAAACATGTTAAACTCTCTCAAGTTAAATTCTCCTCCCCTATTAGATCTCAAACACTTAATCTTAACACCAAATTCATTCTCAACTCTATTCTTAAATATCTTAAAGTTCTATAAAGCTTCAGACTTCTCTTTAAGAAATGCTACCCATGTAATTCTAGTGAAATTATCAACAAAAAAAATAATATACCTTTCACCATAAAATCCTCTAGTTCTTCTAGGACCACTCAAATCTATGTGAACAATTTCCATCTTCTTTGTTGTTGTAAACTTTTTTCTGGGAAAAGATAATTTCTTCTACTTAGCAATAATACACTCTTCACAAACAACATTAGTAGGATTTCTTATCTTATACAAGTCTCTAACTAGAAATGTACTATTGATCTTCACAATATTATCAAAGGTTATATAAAAAATTCTCCTATTACATAACCAATTGTTATCAACTTTAGCAACCAAACATGTCATTTTAGTAGGATTCAACTGAAATACATTACCTCTAGATCTATTTCCAATCCCAATCATCTTACCATCCTTATCCTTGATAATGCAAGCCTTTTCTATGAACTATAGTTGATATCCATTGTCCACCAATTGTCCAACACTAAAAAATTATGCTTCAATCCATCAACAAAATAAACATTGGGGAAAAAGTACAAGCATGTGTCACCCTTTTACAAAGGAAAAGGCTAACATTAAAAAAAGTGTTAAACTTCAACAATGTAACAACCATATTTTTGTTTTGAATTTTAGGTTGATATAAACAGAAGAAATGTGTATAAAAGGATAAAGTTTATGTATGTTATTTTTTTAAAAAATAAAAAAATAAAAAAAGAATGTTTTTATAATTTCTAATGACCTTTTTTGATAGTGTGAAAATTTGAGCAAATTTGGGTTTATAGTTCCCACCACATAAATAACTACAAATAAATGTATTTTCATCTAAGTTTGAAGTATGTTGTTGACAACATATGTACCTAGAACTATCAAAAAAAAAATTTCAAAAATATTGGATATTTTGTTTACTATAACTATTTAAAGTTGAACCTTTTATAATTTAATGATTTTTCATTCCCACCATCTTTTCCCTAGTAAATCTATGTTAACCATTACAAATGTTATATATTACCGAAGAAGATTCTCTCCTCTAAAAAAGTTTATCATTTTTAAAAAAAATCATTATCATCTACTAATTTTTCTATTTTCTCAAATGTGCATTAGCTTCAATGTTGAAATCCCTACTTGCATTCTTTTGCAATTATTGTAATTAACATTGTGTCACCTATAAAAAAAGATTATTTTGGCATAATTCTAACTACAAGTTCTACCCAGTGGTTTTTTTTTTTTTTTTTGACGCCTCAATTCTAATGATGAAATCGGCCTCTGAAGTGTTAAGTTCTTCATAATTCCAAAAATGATTAAAGAAAGTGCCACATTAGATGACACATAGAGAGTTCCAGCCAGATCCAATCCGATCATACTAGATCTTGCCCGACTAGATCTATACGACCCAAAAGTTGTTCGCACAAGGTCACATGCACGAGCGCCTTTAAATAATAAAATATGTTTTTTATTTGAAATTTAAAGTTTTATTTTTTTAATTGTTATATTTAATTCAATAAAATAGGTTTTTCGTTTGAAATGTAAAGTTTTATGTTTTTAATTTTTATATTTAATTTATAATTGCATTTGTAATAGTAAAAAAGTAAAGCTTTACATAAAATTTTATTAAAGGAATATTTAGAAATTAGATTTTTTAAGTTAATTTTGTATTAAAATTGATTAATTAAATTTATTGTTTATTTAAAATTTATTAATTAATTTGATTTAAATAATTTTATTTTATTTTAAAGGGAAAAAGTGGCAAGCGACCATAATATTTTATTAATATGATTCAAGAGGTCAGCTAGGAAAGAATCAGAGAAGAAAACCCAGCATCTTCCCTTATATATACATAGTATTTACATTAAATTATTAGAATGAACTTAGTTGTTTTAAAATATTATGAAAACTATTAAAATTATTAAATAGTTAAATTATTTAATTTATTTAATATATTTAATAAATTATTTAATCTAAATTTAGCAATGCTTTAATGCAACTACTTGTCTTAAGATTTTGTAGTGTTACAAACAGTCAAATATAATAAGCTTCTAAAGTTGAAAGTTTTTTTTCTAAATTGTCTATGATCTACTAGTATTTATGTAATTGAATTTGGAAGTCTTTTGTATGAAAGTGATACCAAGCTATCTATTCAAGTTTTTGTGCAATGGCGAATAAAGTGAAAAGAGAAAAATGGCATGATCGAGTCAAAGATGACTAGAAGAAAGGATGGACAAAATGTTATATAGAGCCACCAATTGAAGATCCATTGATTGAAGTTGAAGAAGATCTTGTTGAAGTTCTAGGAAGTAGTCAAACATTAGGAAAATTTGTGGAGATGGATGAAGACTCTCTTTTTAGAGAAATTGAACCATCTGAACACATAATGACTAAAAGTACAATTAAGCTACATCTAAAAAATATGTGTGAAATTTTTTTTGAAAATAAATATTTGATTAGTAAAGCACAATTATTTGTTAGATTATTTAGGAAAAGAGAAATGAGTCCTGTCATAGAGTTTTTAGGTGTGAACAATAAGGAAAGCTTAGAAGATAATCTGAAGGCAACAATAGTTCAAAATTTGAGAGATGCATTAAATGCTAATGACAACATAAGTCAAATTGTTCAAAGATACATAAAAAAGAGAAATTTTCTTGATGCGAGCATTGAAAAGAATTGGGTTAATATTTTTCCACTTCCTCGAAAGGATAGAATTTATGAAGATGTTAGAAGATAGGTTGTTGAATATTGGACCAGCCAATCACTTGTTTCTTCCAATAGAAGAGACACTATATAGATCAAAGATGAAGAGACAAGTATTAAAATAGCACATCCAAAACACTTTGTAGACACAACACAAAGTAAATTATTTGAAGCTTTCAAAAAAGAATTTTCAAATGTGAAATTTTCCAAAGAATATTTGAGAAGTTGTGCCCATATTCTGTATGCATAAATAAGGTACATGAAACCTTTTTTTTGTAGAAATCATCCTGAGTTTCATCTTTATTTACAATAATTTAGAGAAGCTATGGCAACACTTAAGCCAGATGTGATAATTCCTAGAAGCACAACACAATATGTCAAGTCTTTGTAATGTGATAATGCTGAAGAGTCAGATGAATTCAATTTACAATGCATAAAAAATGCATGTACAAATTGTTGAGAGTTGCAAAAATTTTCATATGAAATGGACAATATTGATGTTTTAACACCAGTTGTGTGGAATAGATTTGAGTATGAGATATATCAAACAAGGAATAGAGAAGAATAACAAAATAGCTTTGAAGGAGAGCGATTTTGATGCAAGAGCATCCAGAGGTATAAGGGCAATCCTATGTCACCCAAAAAAAATGTACCTAGACTTAGTTTCTATTTCATGTGTTTTCATTTTTGGATACTCATTTGGGTCAAATAAAGGTTCCAACTCTCACAGTTCTTCTATCAGTGTTCTAGGATAGAGTATTTGAACACCTTGGGATATGTGTAAATGTCAAAAAAATAAGAGTATGTAATTGAGCTATCATTTTGGTGAACTATAAGGTTTAAATTGGTTGAGTGATTGTAATTTTAATTTAGAGCATTCTAGAAAAAGAATTAGGTCAAAAGGCCCCATGGTTTGAAAGTTATCGCAGTTTTTTGGTTTTTGGAGACCTCCTAAGAATGCTTCAAAGTCAGGTTAGGGGCATTAAATGACCTCCAAAAAGGCCAAAAAAATGGGCGATGAGCAAAGCTGGTCCATAGGGCTATAGAGAACTTTGAGAGCTTTTCAAAAATGTAAACAGTTTGTCAATCGGAGCTACGGTTCAAAAGTTATGCCTCCCAAAAGTTCGGTTACTGTTTCTAGATTGTTCTAGTTTTGCATTGGCTTCTAACGTGGCTTCTGGAGCCTTCTATTTGGTCGGTGGATGCCTACTAGCACTTTCTAAAATGTATTCGTAATCCTTAACCCTCTGGGGTCTATTTAAGGACATTTCTGGCATTGTAAAAGGTAGTTTGGAGTGGAGTTATAGAAGAGGTACTAAAAGGAGAAATTATCTCTAGATTTATGCTATTGTAAGCCCATAGGGCATGTTTTGAAGTCTATTTTATCTATACTAAATGTATTAGCTTATTTACAAAGTTAATAAGATTTCCCTTTCCTATTGTTTCCATTTTGTGCTTGGGTCGTGTCCCCATCAAGTGGTATCAAAGCTGGTTTTCTTGAGTGTGTAGACAGAGAGTCAACTGTGAGGCAGTTTGCACCAAGATTGTGTGGTTGTGGGTTCAAGTTAAGAAGATACCTCCATGAAGAGAGCATGGCAAAAGGTCCAGAGCTATTAATACTAGGGAGGTAAGAGCCCTCCAAAGGCAGGTCCAAGTATTGCAAGAGGAGTTCTGTAGGGGAACAAATGTTGTTGCAAGAGATGAAAGTGAGGATGACAATGAAGAAGAAGAAATTGGACTAGAGGAGGAATTTGATGGGGAAGTTATGAATCAGGTAGAGGAAAGGCTTTTTAGGGCCATTAATAAGTTTGGGAAAAGACCTACAATTGATGTGGGTATATTTTTAGGAAATTTGAAACCAGATGAGTTGATCGATTGGATAAATGAACTAGAAGAATACTTTGAGTATGAGAATATAAGGGATCCAGATAGGGTTAAGTTTGCAAAGGCTAAACTGAAAGGCCATGCCAAAATCTGGTGGCAAGAGGTTCAATTGGAAAGAAATAGAAGAGGAAAAGAGGTCACAAGGTGGGATCATATGGTGGACAAATTGAAGAAGCAATTCATTCCTGTTGATTATGAGCTTGATTTGTTCAAGAAGATGCATGGGTTAAAGCAAGCAAGAAAATCAGTCCAGGAATATACAGAGGAGTTTTACTGACTACTGATTAGAGTAGGGCATGTAGAAGTAAATAAGGAGAAGGTTGCTCGTTACATCAGTGGGTTGCGACCTAGCATCTAGGAGGAATTAAGTCTGGTAAGAATGACCAATGTTGAAGAGGCATACCATTTTTCCCTATGAGTTGAAGAGAAGCTAAATAAGGGGTTTGAAGAGAGATAAAGAGGGTGTGGTCAAGGAGGAAGGGGTAGTGGTAGGTCATCTAGAGGCTGAAATGAAACCAAAAAGAAAAATGAAGATGTGGGTACTAGCAGGAACCAGAGGAATGAGGGTTTCAACTGCTCCCAAGATCAAGACTTTGGAAATTAGAGAGGAAGAGGTAGAGGACATGTACAAGGAAGAGGAGGCTTCCATGGTACCTATTTCCATTGTAATGAAGAAGGTCATCATGCCTTTGAATGCCCTCAACAAGGAAGGATAGATAGGAGAGCTGAGGGTCAAGCTAGGGTTGCTCATGTTTATGAGGATGCACAATCATCACATTCAAAGGATGTAGAAAGAGGAGAGACTTTAGTAAATGAAAAGATCCTACTAAGTGGTGAGATTAAACCAGGACAAAGAAGGAGTATATTCTGTACCAGGTGCAAGTGTGAGGATAAATGTTGCGATGTGATCATTGATGGCGGTAGCACTGATAACTTGGTATCAAAGGAGATGGTCTCTAAGCTAAAGCTCAAGAGGGAGAAACACCCCCAACCCTATCAGATTTCTTGGGTGAAGGATGATCATAAGGTCCTGGTAAGTGAACAATGTTTAGTGAAATTCAAAATTTGGAGTTACCATGATGAAGTTCTCTATGATGTTATTCTAATGGATGTTTTCCATCTATTGTTGGGTAGATCATGGCAATTTGATAGGCATGCAATACATGATGGTCATGCAAATACATACTCTCTAACAAAGGATGGAGTTTTCCACAAACTAAAGCCCATGAAAAAGGAAGGTGAAAAGGTATGTAGCAGTGCTAGGATTTGTCTTGTTGGTGGAAGGAAGTCTTTAGAAGGCATGAAACATCAGTGTATGTGCTATGCTTTGATTCCTAGGAAAGATAAAGAAGGTAGTAGTGAAATACCACTTGAAATTTCAAATTTACTAGGTGAGTTTGGAGATATCATCTCTGATAATATTCCAAAAGGATTGCCACCGATAAGACAAATTAGTCATCAGATAGATTTAATCCTAGGAGCTAGTTTGCCTAACAAGGCTACTCACAAGATGACTCCTACTGAAACTGAGGAGCTAAATAGACAAGTTCAGGAGTTATTGAAGAAGGGCTTGATTCAGGAGAGCCCGAGTCCATGTGCAGTGCCTACAATACTGGCACCAAAGAAGGATGGAGAGTGGAGGATGTGTGTAGACTCTTGAGCTATAAATAGGATAACCATCAAGTATTGGTTTCCTTTGCCAAGAATGGATGATCTTATGGACTGCTTGAGTGGATCTCAGTACTTCACAAAGATAGATCTCAAGAGTGGTTATCACTAGATATGGATACGAGAAGGAGATGAGTGGAAAATAGCCTTCAAGACCAAGGAGGGTCTTTATATGTGGTTAGTCATGCCCTTTGGATTTACAAACACCTCAAGCACCTTCATGCGGCTTATGAATGAGGTGCTTAAGAAGTTCTTGGGAAAATTTGTTATTGTCTATTTGGATGATATTTTAATTTTTAGCAAGACTTTGGAAGAACATTTATTGAATATTCGTAGTGTCCTTGAAAGATTAAGGGAAGAGAAACTATTAATTAATCTAAAGAAGTGTATCTTTGCAAAAAGGGAGTTAGTCTACTTAGGGTTTGTTATATCACCTGAAGGTCTCAAAATGGATCCAGAGGAGGTAAAAGCCATCTTGGAATGGCCTACTCCAAGGTATGCTACTGAGGTAAGATCAATTCATGGTCTGGTTAGTTTTTACAAGAAGTTCATTAAGAATTTCAGTGGCATATGTGCACCCCTAACTGACACAATAAGAGGGGATAGAAAAGAGTTCAAATGGACTGCGGCAGTTGCAAGAAGTTTTGAATTGCTGAAGAAGAAGGTGATAGAACAGCCTATGTTGGCACTTCTAGATTTTAGAAAGGTGTTCTTGGTGGATTGTGATGCTAGTGGCAGTGCTATTGGAGCTGTATTCAGCCAATAAGGTAAGCCTATTGCATATTTTAGTGAAAAATTGAATGATGCGAAGAAGAAGTATTCTGTTTATGATCAAGAGTTCTATGCAATAGTTCAAGCCTTAAAGAAATGGAGGCATTATTTATTTCCAAAGGAATTTTTTTTGTATACTAGTCATCAGGCATTACAGTACCTAAATAGCCAAGGTATATTGAATCAAAGGCATATGAAGTGGGTAGAGTTCTTGCAGAGCTATACATTTATGTTGAAGCATAGAAGTGGAAAATCTAACAAGGTTCCAGATGCACTAAGTAGGAGATAGTTGTTGCTTATAGTAATGCAAGTTTAAGTAGTTGGGTTTGATGAATTCAAGAATCTGTACCATGAGGATCCTGATTTTGCTGAAGCATGGAAAGCTTGTAAAGAACCTGTTGCTATAGACAAAACTAAGTGGTTAGACTATCTGATTCAGGATGGTATGTTGTTCAAGGGCAGTCAATTGTGCATTTCAAGGAGTTCCATTAGGGAAAATCTAATTAAGGAGAAACATAGTGGAGGGATGGTAGGAAATTTTGGTTGAGATAAGACCATTTCCATTCTTAGAGAACATTATTTTTGGCCTAAGATTTCACAAGATATGAAGAAGTTTGTATAGAGTTGTTAGATTTGTCAAGTTGCCAAGGGATTTAGTCACAATACTGGACTATATAAACCATTGCCTATTCCATCAAATCCATCAGAGGACATATATGGATTTTGTTCTTGAATTGCCAAGGACACAAAGGGGTAATGACTCAATATTTGTGGTGGTTGGTAGGTTCTCCAAAATGGCACATTTCATTCCATGCCACAAAACTCATGATGTTGTCCATATTGTAGACTTATTTTTTCAGAGAGGTGGTAAGACTACATGGTCTCCCAAGGAGTATAGTTTCTGACAGAGATACTAAATTTGTAGGGTATTTCTAGAGGACATTGTGGAAGAAGTTGAGAACAGACTTGAAATTTAGTTCCACACATCACCCGCAGACTGACGGCCAAACAGAAGTGGTAAATAGAAGTCTGGGAAATTTTTTGAGATGTTTAGTTGGGGATAAGCCCAAGGGGTGGGATTTGATTCTACCAAAAGCAAAGTTTTCTTACAATAAATCTATAAATAGGAGTACTGGTAAATCACCATTCAAAATTGTATATGGAAGTAGCCCAAGGACTGTACTAGAATTGAGGAAGATAGAGCAAGGGGAGAGGACAAGTGCTGAAGCTGAATAATTTGTTGAACATATCAAGCATCTACATGAGGAGGTTTAGGCACACATTACCAAGATGAATCAAGATTATAAAGCTAGGGCTAATTAAAGGAGAAGACATAAGGAATTCCAAGTAGGGGATCTAGTCATGGTGCACTTACGAAAAGAAAGATTTCCATCTGATACTTACAACAAGCTAAAAATGAAGAAATTTGGCCCCTGCAAAATTCTGAAAAAACATGACTCAGGAAATGCATATGAGGTGGAGTTGCCAGATGGTATTCAGATTTCTCCTATTTTTAACATTGCAGACTTGACAGAGTATCATGATGATGGTGTAGAAGAGGAGCTGATGTTAGAGCCATGTCCAATTCCTTCTTCTAAGAAGGAGGAGATAGAAGACATTCTAGATCATTGTGTGGGTAGGAGTACCAGAAATAGGCAGTATGAATATTATCTGGTTAAGTGGAAAGGATGGTCGATAGAGGTCTCAACTTGGATATCAGCAGCTGAGGTTTTCCATTTGGGATTTCCTCTACCATTCATAAAGTGACAGGGTCACTTTTCAATCTACCCTGGGTGTCTAATGCACGAGCATCCAGAGGTATAAGGGCAATCCTGTGTCATCCAAAATGAAATGTACCGAAACTTAGTTTCTATTTCATGTGTTTTCATTTCTGGATACCCATTTAGGTCAAATAAAGGTTCCAACTCTCACAGTTCCACTATCAGTGTTCTAGGATAGAGTATTTGAATAGCTTGGGATATGTGTAAATGCCAAAAAAATAGGAGTATTTAATTGAGCCATCATTTTGGTGAACTAGAAGGTGTAAATTGGTTAGATGATTGTAATTGTAATGTAGAGCATTCCAAAAAAAGAATCAGGTCAAAAGGCCCCACGGTTTGAAAGTTATCGCAGTTTTTTGGTTTTTGGAGACCTCCTAAGAATGCTTCAAAGTTAGGTTAGGGGCATTAAATGACCTCAAAAAAGGCCAAAAAAATGGGGGATGAGTGAAGCTTATCCATAGGGCTATAGAGCACTTCGAGAGCTTTTTGGAAATGTAAACAATTTGTCAATCGGAGCTACGATTCAAAAGTTATGCCTCCCAAAAGTTTGATTACCATTTCTAGATTCTTCTAGTTTTGCGTCGAATTCTAATGTGGTTTGTAGAGCCTTCTATTTGGTTGGTGGATGCCTACTAGCACTTTCTATAATGTATTCCTAATCCTTAACCTTTCAAGGTCTATTTAAGGACATTTCTGGCATTGTAAAAGGCAATTCAAAGTGGAGTTTGAGAGGAGGTACTGAAAGGAGAAATTATCTCTAGATTTATGCTCTTGTAAGCCCATAGGGCATGTTTTGAAGTCTATTTTCTCTGTACTGAATGTATTAGCTTATTTACAAAGTTAATAAAATTTCCCTTTTCTATTGTGTCCATTCTGTACTTGGGTCGTGTCCCCATCAAATTTTCTATATGGTGAGTTTATAGATAAATTCAAAACTATGATTTATCCACACATCCAACATTGTCATGGTGCAAGATGGAAAGTCAAATAGTTTCGAGATTCAAAAAATTGTTTTCCACTAGGATGTATTCTATCAATTGTAGACTTCTCTAAAAACTATACTTTTTCCCCTCAATCTGAAATTTAAGCTAAACATTATCACTCAGATCAAATTGCATTTTTTTTATGATTTTCTGATAGACATGCTTAATTTGAGGTGGATGGGGTAGAAATTATTGATCCAAATGAAAGCATTATCATTAAGGAGGTCTATTTTTATTTTAGTGATGATAGGGTTCATGATAGGAGCTATGCAGCTCATTGTTTTGGAATGTTCTTTGATGATCTCACAAATCATGGGATAAATGCTTCAGAACATTGGATTTGATATGATGGTTGTGTTGGTATGTGTATTTGAAAGTTAAACTTTAAAATTTCATGCACATATTTAATTAAGTGAACAATTAATTATATATATATTTGATTACTCATAAATTTATTTTATTTTTTTTCCTAGGGAAATTGAAGTCTATAAAAGAATTCAATTGGCTTGCAACACAACATGTGAGACAAAATGTTAAGTTTCTTTGGAACTCCTTTGAAAGTGGTCATGAAAAAGGAAAGCCTGATGGAGCAGGAGCATGTGTAAAGCATGCACTTTGCCAACATGAAATTTTAGGTATAATATTGTTATGTACTAATCAAATTTGATATATATGACCATCTACTAGATAGTTCTTTTATATTTTGTAAAAATTGATAGAATTTTCTTTCCTATATAGGTGCAATGATAAAAAAAGAAAATAAAGTTGTTGAATGGTGTAAATCTCATTTTTGTCCTCATGATACAACATATAATAATCATTTTTTTTGGGAAGTGAAAGGTAAGTTTTTCAATTTTCTTTGACGTGATTACTTTAATATTTTGATTATTGAGATAGGTACTTGTCGATTTAATGTATTATAGATATTGATCAATCAAATCCAAACAATTGTCAACCCATTGTTGGAATTAGAAGATTGCATAAATTGATGACAACTAGACAACACAAACCTCCAATAATTCAAGTAAGACAAAAATCATGTTTTTGTGATGTCTGCATTCAAAACAATGCAATGGGTCAATGCAGGAATATTGTGACTGGCAATGTCTCTGAATGGACATGGACAAACATAATCAGAAGCACCCCTTATGAAGAAGATGAAAATAATATAGACATTCATAATCCTATGTATTCAACTAATTATGAACATGTTTCTAATTTAATTGTTCTAGGTGAGTTTCTACAAACATGTTTCATTTTTATATTTATTTGTCTTCATATTTATTTATTTACAGTTTTATTTTTTATACATTTGTAGGTGACATCTTTGCTATGAATGTGGATCCTCAAAATGTGGAAGGTGTGGATTATTATTTACTTAGATGCACAAAAGTGAAAATCAAGTTAACTGAACCATGTACAAATGATGATAACTAGTCATATCCAACTAGTTTAGTTATTATAGAAGGTATAGATTATCCTCTTATGAGATGTATACAACTAATTAGAGAGTGAGAGATTAATTGTAAATAATTATTTCTTTTCTATATTATTAATAATACTAAATGAAGTATTAATCTTATTTTGTAGGCACCTATTATTAGAAAACAAAAATTGACCACAATGGTGTTCAATTTATTAAATGCATGTCTGACCAAAAAGTTTTTCATTACAGCTACTTGGTTTTAGCCACAAAGATTCAATTTGAAATTATGCCAAAAAAGGATGTAGCAAACCAAAGTGGAGGTTAGATAACGAGAAGCATGAAAAGTTGTTGGAGATTATTAAAGATAAAGAGGATCATGACCATATGTGACAACAACTTCTCGATTGATAGATAGGTTTCCCGATTGATAGATAGGTTTAATGATTCATAAAATTATTTCAAATTTATATATACATAAATTGTTTTTCAATAGTTATACATGTTTTTATTTATTCAATATTTATACACTTACAAAACACCTAGAAAATGATGTAAGATGTATTTCATTAATTTATAGAACATGTAAATTTATTACACATTAACAAGTATCTTAAAAAAATGTAATTCTTTATATTTACATTTACATTTGCTATACACTTTTAAAAAGAACTTATAAAATTATGTAACACATATTGTCATTAATTTATAGAATAGATAAATTTATTATACATTAACAATTATCTTAATAAAAATGTAGGAGATATTTCAAAAATATGTTTCCACATTTATGTAAAAGATATTCTATAAATGTAAATATCAAATATATCAACTACATATATACGTGGTCACATAACTCATGAAAAAATCATATATGTCAACTATAAATGTAAGTAATCACATAACTCATGAAAATATCAAATATGTCAACTATAAATGTAAATGGTCACATAACTCATGAAAAATCAAATATGTCAACTATAAATGTAAATGGTCACATAACTCATCAAAATATCATATATGTCTACTATAAATGCAAATGGTTAGATAACTCATGTTAATATGAAATATGTCAAATGTGAGCCTATTGTAAATGTAAAATGTCCCATAACTATAAATCTAAATGATATCATTATATATCAATATAAAACATCATGTATATGACATATATTAATATCAAACATGATCACATCATGCTCCATGATATGATCGACTAAGAGGAGATCGTAAACCTTGTGTCCAATATAAGAACAAATGTACCATGATCATGTGTATAAATTCAATAAATAATAACATAAGTACAATTAAATTTACCTATGACTCAAGATGACTAGGGTTGACAGTTGTCTCTCCATCTCTACCCTCATGAGCTATAGATGTAGTTTGTATGCAATAGAAGAAAGAAATATGTCACAAGTTATATTTTACTAAAGTTTTAAATATAAGATTGGTAGGTCCAATCAAATAGACATGTTTACAAATTTTAATCTGTGTCTCCTATTGTATAGGATGCATAGGTGTTTGCAAGTCCCCATATACCATCATCATCACAAATATATTCCTACCTATCTCACTCAAGTCTGTATCATTGAAGGTCATATCTCCAATGTCAAGTGTAGGATTTGTGAGCATATCTGTAAATAATGAACATCGTGGTGGGTAAGAACTTGCCTTGGAAGGAGGGCTAAATCCTCCTCAATTTTGGTCTATGGTGGAGTTGTAGCTACAACATGTATGTCCTCCTACCCCTAACCACCATATGTCTATGATGTACCTCTGATGATACCACTTACATATGATGACACCGCACTAAGTGGTTTTCTTGTCAACAACTAAATAGCTTGATAGGTTAAAAGTAGATCAATGGACAAACATGTATAGATAGTCCTTAAGTGGTCTCCTGAAGACTCTATAGATATGTCTACTAGAGATGGGATGTTAACCTCATGATACATATCATCACTTGAAGATGATGCAATAGTGTGACCACCTATAGATGCAGATCATAATTGTGTCATGTACCTATGCACTTGGTTAGAAGACATCTCATGCACTTGTTAGGATAAACCATGGACAGAAATAAAAACTACATGCAAATATAACCAATAACAGAAAATAATAGAACACACAGAAATGAACACAAGGCACCAAGATTTAACGTGGTTCACCCAATCCCTGGGCTACGTCCACCAAATAGAAAGTCCGATCTTATTACAATCCAGTGATTACAACCTAATTACAATTCGTAATCCCTTACAGCTCAATACCGCCGCAAGAACCAATTTTGTATCACCAAACATGAAAAATACCCAACCCTAAGCCCTTTTTATACAAGTATTAAACCGCTTTAGGGTTATAACATGTCGGCCATATATCGGCCATAATATGTCAGCTACCATGTCGGCTACTTCCCAAAAAAAAAAATTCCACTATTTATGAAGTATGTACAGTACTTTCCTGATTAGTCACCACAATCTAACAGCACTTGGGTAGTAATAGTGGAAATCCTCTCACACACATCTCAATGTGTATCATCTATCACTCTATCTCTAGTTGTAGCTAACTCCAAACATTTTAGCATCACCAAAAGGTTTGGACCAATCAATGCCCATTTATTAGTGGGTGTAGGAGCATCTAGGCATCTACATTTATTTGAGAACCTACCTTGACCCTATCCAGCATGCCCAGGGATATCAGTGTAACAACCTCTCAATGTAGATGAAATTCTACAAATAATTATTTGCAAAAATATAAGGGGAATTCATCCTTTTGGGGCCTCGTGTGATGTGCAGCTAACCAACAAGGATACATGAAAGGTTCCACCAATGGATTAGTACATGTCATAGCGCAATACCCTTTGACCTTTTTCATAGTTCAATAATGTGGGAACATGTTCTTCACACTCTCCACTGAGACCATCTCATCTATCTCCATCCATTGCAAACCACCACTAATAGTACAGGATAGAGCACTATAAAAAGTGTCCAAAATAATACTATCATAAGGGTTAAAACTCTTGACATTGCACATCATGCTAATTAATTAATCTCTAATCGCAGACACCTTATCCCTATGCTATAAGGTAGGTGAAGCCTGTAGACTCTGATCAATAGTATCAAGTGTGCTCTATAAGTATTGAATAGTATCACTAAATAATGTCTCCCTATCCTAGGTACTAGTAGTTGATCTATGGGATAAACCAATACAAGGATGAGCATGTACACTAGCCTCTCCAGAATCACTACCCCTTGATTCCATAATGATGAAAGATATAAACAAACAAAACTAGATAGATAATAATAGAGATTTGTACATGCATACATATACATATATACATAGATTATTATATAAACTAATTGAATCAAAACACACTAAATGAATCTTGCTAAACAAACCTATTGTACAACATATAAGGAAATGTTAACTACATTACATTTTTTTTTTAGTAATAGGTACAAATCAAATTTAGATAACAAGTTTAGGGATTATGGGGTTAAAGAGCATTTTAGGGTTTAGAGAGATGAGGTTTAGGAGTTAGAGATCAATTTAGGGTTTGGAGAGATGGGTTTTATGAATTACAGAGTGGTTTAGGGTTTAGAGAGATGGGGTCTAGGAATTGGAGAGAGATAAAGGGTTAAAAGTTTGAGATCTAGAAAGAGAGAGATAAGATTAGATTTGGGAGAGATGAAGTTATGTAAGTTCTATAGAGAGAGAGATGGGATTTAAAAGTTATAGAGTGGTTTAGGGTTTATAAAGATGGGGTCTCTAAGTTAGAGAGAGACGAAGGGTTGAAAGTTTGAGATATAGAAAGAGAGAGATGAGGCTAGAGTTGGGAGAGATAAGTTATGCAAATTCTAGAGGGAGTGAAGTTTAGGAATTATGGGGTTAGAGAGTGATTTAGGTTTTAGAGAGATGTGGTTTAGGACTTAGAGAGTGGTTTAAGGTTTAAAGACATGGGGTTTAGGAGTTAGAGAATTACTTACAATTTAGAGAGATGGGGTTTACGAGTTACAAAGTGATTTAGGGTTTAGAGAGATGGGGTCTAGGAATTAGAGAGAGACAAAGGGTTTATGGGGTTAGATAGTAGTTAAGGGTTTAGAGAGATGTAGTTTAGGACTTAGAGAGCAGTTTAGGGTTTAAAGAGACAAGGTTTAGGAGTTAGTGAGTAGTTTAGCATTTAGAGATATGAGGTTTAGGACTTAGAGAGTGATTTAGGGTTTAAAGAGATGGGGTTTAGGAATTAGAGAGCGATTTAGGGTTTAGAGTGATGGGGTTTAGGAGTTAGAGAGAGATAGAAGGGAGAGATGAAGTTATGTTAGAGATTATGGGTTAGGTTTGGGATAGATGAGGTTATGTGAGAGAGAGATTAGATGGAAGAGATGAAGTTATGTTAGGAATTAAATGGGGTTAGAGAGTGGTTTAGGGTTTGGAGAGATGGGGTTTAGGATTTAGAGAGTGGTTTAGCATTTAGAGAGATGGGTTTTAGGACTTAGAGATGGATTTTAGGAGTTAGAGAGTGTTTTAGGGTTTAAAGTGATGGGCTTTAGGAGTTACAGAGAGATAGAGGGTAGAGATGAAGTTATGTTAGGGATTATGGGTTAGGGTTGGGATAGATGAGGTTGTGTGTGTGTGTGTGTGTGTGTTATGAAAGAGAGAGAGATAGATGAGATGGAAGAGATGAATTTATGTTGGGGATTAAATAGGGTTAGAGAGTTGTTTAGGGTTTAGAGAGATGTGGTTTAGGAGTTAGAGAGTGGTTTGGAGTTTAAAAAGATGGGGTTTAGTATTTACAAAGTGGTTTAGTATTTAGAGAGATGGATTAAATAGGGTTAGAGAGGTTTTTAGGGTTTAGAGAGGTGGAGTTTAGGAGTTAGAGAGTGGTTTGGAGTTTAAAAAGATGGGGTTCAGTATTTACAGAGTGGTTTAGTATTTAAAGAAATGGGATTTAGGGGTTAGAGAGTGGTTTAGGGTTTAGAGAGATGGGGTTTAGGGGTGGGCAAGATGATGTTATGTAAGAAAGAGAGAGTAGGTTAGGGTTGGGAGAGATAATGTTATGTAAGATAGAGAGATGAGATGGGAGAGATGAAGTTACATTAGGGATTATGGGGTTAGAGACTGGTTTAGGGTTTAAAGAGTGATGGGGTTTAGGAGTTAGAGAGTAGTTTAGGGTTTGCAGAGATATATAGAGTTTATGAGTTAGAGAGGGATGGAGAGTTAAAAGTTTGAGATCTAGAGAGAGAGAGGAGTTTAGCATTGGGAGTGATGAAGATGAGAGAGAGAGAGAGAGAGGATTTGAGATCATATGGTTACATAGTGGTTTAGGGTTTAGAGAGAAATTTAGTTAACATATTTGGATTTAAGGTTCAATATAGGAGTTAGAGTGTAATCTGGTTCAATGTGAGAGTTATAGTTCAAATTTGATTAGGTTTAATGTTGTGATTTAATTACATTCAACACTAAGTTCTTCTCTTGCCCATAATTTATAAGGTTCAATGTTAAGGTTTCAATTAGAATTTATTTTTGTTCACAATAAGAGATAAAGTCTAATTTAGTTCAATCTGATGGTTTTAGTTACTAGTTTATAAATGTTTCTAAACCTTTACCTTTAGAAAAAAAAATTTAATGATTTGTAATAAAAATAAAATAAAAATATTTAAATTCTCTAATTTACATGTAACTAATTATCTATATTTAAATAAAAAATTCTAATTGTTTTTTTTGAAGTTTCAAAAGTTTCAAATTATTGTTGTATTTTCTAAATTTTCCAATATTTTCAAAAAGTTCTAATTGTTCTAATATTTTCTAAATTTCTAATATTTTATAAAGTTTCAAAATTTTCTAATTGTTATAATCTTTTCTAAATTTTCTATATAATTTTTTACATAATTTTCTACTATTTTGTATAAATAATATTTTACAATTAATCTAATTTCTCTAATAATTTCTAGGTTTTACTAAATTCTGATACTTTTTCTAAAATTTATCTAATATTAGAGTACTTAAAAAAATAAACATATAATAATATAAAAAATGAACTCTTTAAAATAATCTACATTAAAAATACACATTAAAAACCATATTTCTACCTAAGAAAACATAAAATTAAACTTTAAACATATTTAAAAATTAGGGGAAATTGTTAACATGCCTGATCTAGCATAATGAATCCTGTAGCTCTTCTCACTCCACAATTCCAGAAAACTCGTATGACACAAATGACTAGCATATTTCTCTTTTTGCAACTTATATAATTTTCACTATTCTAACTGGATTGGATCTGGCCAGACTAGGTCCAACTGGATTCGATTTGGCTAGATCCCTATGGATTTGTACATGTCACTTGGCATCTAGTTAGCACTACATGGTTTTAGCTAGATTTAGTCCCCATGGAAGTCGTCTGGTCGGATTCGATCCCACCAGAAGCTTAAAGTTAGCCCCAAAGTTGACACAGGTCCGTGCTTTCACCCATTGTCAATGTTAGTCCTTCCATCTAAAGTAATGGATCCAATCCCTAGAATATGATAGGCTACATTGTTACCAATCCTAACAATACCTCCATCATAGTTCCTAACAAACTTATTCATATCACCAATCATGTGATGTGAACATCCACTGTCAGTTATCTAATCTGATTTATTTTCAACCATAGAAACTAGAGCTTTTTCTTTTCTAATTTCTCTATCAAGGTCATCTTCTTCAATAGCCATAAATCCTAATTCATCATCACTTTCACTTTGAACTCTTTCATGAGATTCATCATCATTAGCATACAAATAATTTCTATCTCGCCTGAGTTTGATCTTTCCTGTATACTTTTTTCTCTCTTTTAGGAAATTTAGATGCATATTACTAAATTCATTACATGTCCAATATTTAAATATATTCTAACCATCTTTTTCTCTTCTCACAAGAAGGGCTATAGCTTCTTCAACTTCTTGTCTTCATTAGATCTATTGTTATGTGTACTCGCACTCCTTGACAAACTTCATCAAACATTAAATGCACTAAAAGCTATCTCATTTCTTGTTAGATCTCCAGAATATCTTAGATCACCTTTTTTTTCTTTGAATCTACCAAGCAACATTTCCTTGGTGAAATCCTTAATGCAGGGTATAAGTAGCAGAATCATTTGAGCCACTTGGTTGAATGGTGGTGTTAAACTTTTCAAGATCTTTCATGTAACCTCATCTTCTTCCTTGGTTCCACCATGAGTCTTGATTCTTTCAGCAATCTCTAATATCGTACAAATATAATTTCTTATAGATCCATCTTCTATCATTTTAGTATCTTGAAATGCACATATCTAATACTACAATCTTACTCTATTTTTATGTGTATCACCTTCAAAAGTAGCTTCTAATGATTCCAAATTTAATGAGATGTTTTAAGTGTCTTTACTTGACTATATTCATTGTTAGGAAGAGCTTACACTAATGCTTTTCTTGCTCTCATGTTGGACCTGAATAGTTCTCTTTCTAGCTCACTACATTCTTCAAAATTTTCTTCTTTTACAATGTCCTTCTTGCCTTTTATCAAAATCAAATAGCCTAGACCCATGCATAGTAGATGATTCCCTGTCTTCTCCTTCCAACTATCATAGCTGGCCCCATCAAATCTAGGACTATGCTTTCTAAAAAGATTCACCATTGATCTCCCAAAGTTGTTAAGCTTATCCTTCATAGACCTGATGCTTTGATACCAATTATTAGAATATATTGTTCATCAATATAAATGAGAGGGGGGGTAGGTGAATCAATTTTCCAACTAATATCAAAATTATCAACCTTATTAAACTTTAACCATATGAGCTATAGAATTAGAAACCATAACAAGATACTCATGCACAATGAAGACTAGATATGTTAACTAGAGAAGCCCTTGATCAAAGGGAAAACCCTAAGGGGGATGATATCCACAAGATGATGTGCTAATATAAATATTCCTTGTTAGATGATAGACCTTGTTATAATTCTATAAAAGCATTCATTACATATTAGTCCTTTTTAGGAGACTTTGAATCCTTGTTAAGAGATTCCAACCCTATTAGGAGTTGTGGGAGTCAGCTAGACCCACTTCCAAAATAACTTCAAGGTTAAGATCAATGAATCCATTATCCAAATGATGTCCATATTATTCCTTGTAGAATAATAGAAATGAATTTTCCTTTCTTCCTTCATCTCTATCCTATCAACCAAACTTCTACTCCTTCAAAACTTGTAACCAGATCACAAAACTCGCATCCAATACTCCCTTGGATCACTTACACACATTCAATGAATACTCTGCTCCTTTTTACACTTCATACTCAATATAATACTTGATACACATTAGAAACAAGGAAAAAAATATTTCCTTTATACCATATCTTCAAAATAATTCCTTGAGTCAGCCTTGAGGCTTTCCCAATTAATTATAATAAGATAATTAATTAAATTACAATTATAATAGCATTTTCAGCTCACAATCTATACAACTCTTCACATGCATGATACTAGGGCTTTCACACTCACTAACATCACCAACTGACTATCTTTTGTCATTGGCTGACTACATGTCTACTCATTACATCTCAAATGAAAGATATCAAACAAACATCATAACATTGTTCTTCAATACTATGTTTCTATACTACTCTTAGTAAATTAGGTACAACTTTTGTATGTCTTTGACTTAGACTCTATGCACTTAACCACATCATCAAGACATATTGTAGAACATGTCTTTAATTGTACATCACTTGACAATCAAACCATTATTTTTACCAATAAGATCTCTAACTGCTACTCTAGAACTCTTCAAAGTCTTACCGCTATGTTGACATCAATGATAAACACAGTCATGAAAGCAACTTGGCAATACTCTCCAATGCTTAGGATACTCTCCCAAAGTAATATCATCAACATTCATGCTAACAATACTCCCCCAAAGGAATATCATCAACATTCATTTTAACAAGTATATGCTCTTATTGGGTGGGAAATTTTATTTTTGAGCATGGATTAGAGTACTTTATCCCTAGATGCTTAGTATTCTTTCTAATTCATTTATAAATCAATGCATTGTTATGTAATCTTTCTTTTTTGCACATACAATCATATATGCTAAATCTCACATATGGGTAATGTGTACAAGATCGCTAATTACCATACATGGGTAATGCATTCCAAACATACATGTTAAATCTCATATAGGTAATGCATTCAAGCATAACATTCTAGGTCCCATAAATAGGTAAGGAATTTTTACAAGATTGTGCCAAGGTTATATAAAGGACATTGATCCATGGATGGAACTTTGGTGGGTTGACTAGTGGGTTACCACCCCATTAGACCATTTAGTTCCATCTTTTATAGTAGATCTTTTGGTGATTCACAATTAGGTGGGAACTCTACTAGGAAAGGTGATCACCTTTCTCTCCCTTCTCTCTTTTTCTTTCATGGTAGTAGAGATAGATATACAAGCTATGTTGATTAATGATATTTTTCTTGTATTTATTATGTCATCATTTATCTTCTTATGATAGCTTTCTAAATATGATATTAGTGTTGGAAATATAAGATGAGTAATTTAGAGGGGTGGAGTAAATTAGTTACCACTAAAATAAATCCAAGATCCCTTAGATGTTGGGATAGAACATAAACTACATTGAAAAATATTGATGCTTGGCAAACACACAATCATTAGGTTAATACTAATAATATGTTGTAACTCAGTAACTATTGAAATAACAATAGCAACTCAGAAAATACTTAACATTCAATTCTTAAGATATTATATGTGATTAGCCTTAATTAACTTAGTTGTATATACATGAAAGAAATAACATGAACACAAGTGACACCAAGATTTAATGTGGAAAACCAATTTGGGAAAAACCACCTATTGCAACTAATGATTGATTTTTACTATTCTGAAGTGAGCCTTGATAAAGGTTACAAAGCACAGTCTTAGGTGTGACCCTATTAAAGGATTTAATCACCCTATTACAAGTGAATTTGATAGAGGTATTCAAACAATTATATCTAGAAATGCAACCTTGTTAGAGTATTTACAAATAGTTGTTAATCCAACTTTGCTAAGAGGTTTAGATCATTTCTACAATTGTTAGAGAGTAAAAATGAGATGAATTGATTTCAAATGCAACTGAATTGTTGATTAGAGATCTCAAATTTCACTTGAATACATGATCCTTCCTGATCAAATTTATCTTTATAGCTCCTCAAGAATAGTTTTCTTATCCTTCTAATTCTCTTCATCTAAGCATCTTCTATTCTTTGATACACTTGCACACATTTAATCCTCAACTTGAGCTTACATTTTAGAGTCAACTTGAATACATCTTAGAATAATTAATATTCATCTTCCTAGTTAGCTAGAACCAACAAACAAATCAATTCATCTTAATATGCCAAAACAAGAAAATCCTTAATTAGCCAACCCTCCTTGGTAGACACTAACTCAAAAATAATTTTCCTAAGTTAACCAAGTGAACTTGGTAAACACTATATCTTTGCTAACTTCCTTTTGTAACTAAGTGAGGTTAGTTAGCACTATTTCCATCCAACTTTCCTTTGAAACCTGAGTGATCTTAGTTAACACTCCACTTTAGTGAACTTCTCTTTGAAACCTAAGTGAACTAGGTATACATTGATTTCTAAATGTGGAAAACATTGGAATGCTCAACAAACATAATAAACTATAGTCATTACCCAAGTGAGCTTGGGATACATTGACTAGTAAAGATATGACATTTTGTGTAAACATCAAAGATAATACATAATTAACCAATTGTATTCGACACTCTCCCTCTTTGGAATTGATGGAAACACAACATTTCATAATGCAATAAAATTATAGAGAAAAATAAAGTAAGAAAAATATCTTTAGTTTCATTCTAATTCTCATCCATGATAATTCTCTCTATCAATATGAACTCCCTCTGCCTCTAGTTTCTCCCTCATTCAAAAAACTCTATCTTCAACATCTTCTTCTAATAGAAAAATTTCCTTCTTTGATATTAGACCAAGTTCTTCTTCTTGACATCTTTGCAAATTCTCCTTCATCATAGAACTTTTTCTCTTTATAAAATCTATGTGAGTATGATAGCAAACTCTCCCTCTTTGACATCTTATGCCAAAGACAATATTCAGTGAATAGAAATGTACCTCATGTACTAATTCATATGCAATCTACCCTTTTCAATATTGCATCAACTTGACTAATCTTCAACATGCTATGGTTGATGCATCACTAAACTTCATTTAGTGAGCTTCAAATAGGGAAATAACCCCTAACTTACCTCTTAGATAAAAAAATGTATCCTTAGGTAATGGCTCAATGAATATTTCTACAATTTGTTCTTTAGTATTCACATATTCCAATCTTACCTCTTTATATTGCACCAATTCTCTCAAAAAATGATATTTTATAGCAATGTTCTTGGTCTTTCTATGCATCACAAGATTCTTTGATATATTAATTGCCCTAGAATTATCAAAGAAGATAACCATTGGATCCTTGATCTCTACCCTACCAACAATTTCTTGAACCAAACAACATTGGAATAATTAACTAGTCTTGCAACATACTCTAATTCTTTTATCGGCTAAGAAATACAATTTTGCTTCTTGTTTGTCCAAGACATTAGTCTTTTACCAAGAAAGAATGCTCCACCACTAGTGCTCTTCCTTTTATCAATACTTTCTACCCAATCAGCATCTGTAAAGGCTTTCAAATCTAAAGTGCCTCCTTTCTTCTACCATAATCCATAATCTTTAGTGCTCTTCAGATACCTCATGATTCTCTTGATTTCCATCATATTATTTTCTTCATGATTTTTTGGGAATCTTGCCACCATACTAACTGCTAATGCAATATCAAGCCTTGTATGCACTGCATATTGCAATTTACCCATCATTGATATGTATGTGGTCTGATCTACTTCTTTGGAATCATCATTCTTGGAAAGCTTATGTCTAGTAGACATAGGTGTTCCAACTAGTCTTGAATTTCCATTTCAAACTTCTTTAGTATATCCTTGGTATATTTGGATTGAGTAATGTAGATACCATCTTTCTTTTGTTGAATCTGTAATCCAACAAAGAATTTTATCTCTCCAAACATGGGCATCTCAAATTCCTTTCTCATCTCTTTTGAAAAATCTTTGTACAAGTTATCAGATATTTATGCCAACACAATCTTCTTGTCTGGTCCTTCTTTGATATATATGTTTTTGTTATCATTTGTCCTTTGAAAACCAATCTTTATCAAATAGTTATGAATTCTTTCATACCAAGATCTAGGATCTTGCTTGAGACCACACAATACTTTGTGCAGTTTACAAAGTTGTTCTATGTAAACTTCCTCTTCAATAATTCCATTCATGAATGCAAATTTCACATCCATTTGATAAACATTAAATCTTTTGTGTAGCATAAGCAAGTAAAGTTCTAACACCTTCTAATCTTGCAATAGGAGAAAAATGTTCACCATAATGAATACCTTTGTCATGAGAATAACCTCTATATACTAACCTTTCTTTATATTTTGGAAGCTTCTACATCTTCATTCAGCTTATTTCTGAGAAACAACTTTATGTCGATTACAATTTTTGTCCTTGGGTCTAGGAACAAGAGTCCAAGTCTTATTCCTTTCTATCTAATCTATCTCTTCATTCATTTCTTCAATCCAACTTTCATTATCCAAAGCATCTTTAACTGATCTAGATTCAAATTTAGTAAGAAAACATGTACCTTTCAATTTATTTCTTGTCATTGTACCATCTAACTTGTCTCCAATGATCTGATCTAGTGCATGGTGTCTTCTAACATAGCTTACCAACACATGTACTTTGGATCTATAACTTGTCCCACTAGCCTCACCATGATATTTTGTATCAATCTCAAGTACCACTGTCTATGACTCAGGTCCTTCATACTTGGTTTTCTTTGGTTGGAACTCGATAGCTTCTGACTATGACTCAAGTCCTTTTGACTATGACTTGAGTTGCATTGGATGCAACTCGGGTGCTTCTGGAGACTTTTGGGACTTTGGAGGTGAAGTCTCCTAACTTCCAATTAGATTTGGCAATGTATCAAGCTCAAAGTAATCAAACTTTTTGTAATCTTTAGGTTCTTTGTCGCTCTCTTTTTCACTCTTTTCTACAAACTTGTCAATCCTTACATGTCCACTTTCTATGATATTATGAGTAGACAAATTCAAACACTTATATGCCTTACTTCTATTGGAGTATCCTAAGAATATTCCTTTATCATCTTTGATATCAAATTTACCTTTCCTAGTCTCTTTCAAAATATAACATTTTCTACCAAATACTTTCAAGTAACTTACATTAGGTTTGTAGCTATTCCATAGTTCATAAGGAGTTTGATTTGAGTCTTTCTTTAGCTTTACTCTATTCAAGGTATGCACTACAATACTGATTGCTTCCTTCCATTATTTAATTACAACATTCTTTTCTATCATCAAAGTTCTTGTACAATCCATGATGGATCTATTCCTTCTCTTAGTTATACCATTTTGTTGTGGTGTACTAAGGGTTGATACTTGCCTTTTTTATTCCTCTTCTAGTGTAGAACTCATTGAATTCATTGGAGATTAATTCACCACCTCTATCTAATCTCAAACACTTCAGATTCTTTCCTAATTCCTTTTCTACTCTTGCCAAATATCACTTAAACTTTTGAAAAACTTCAAAATTATCTTTTAAATACATTACAATCATCATTCTAGAGTAATCATAAAAAAAAAAGGAATAAAGTACTTATTTCCACTATAGCTTTCAATTCCAATACATCCACATAAGTCAGTATGAACCAACTCCAAGACTTCTTTAAAATGATAGTTCTTTCTTTTGAAACTTGTCTTGCCCATCTTACCAATTTGACAATTTTTGCATAGGCCCATATTAGGTTTCCCCAAACTAGGAATACCTCTCACTCTTTTTTTTTTTTTCTTATCTTGATCAGATTATCAAAGTTCACATGAAATGACCTTTTAGGTCATAACCATCTTTCTTCTATTTGAGCAATGGAACATGAACTTTCACTAAGAACTATGTAGAATAAGTTACCTTCTGTTTGGTTATGAGACCAAACTAGATTTCCTTTTCCATCTAGCATCTTGGCCTTCCCATTCATGAATTCTACCTTGAATCCAATTTTATTCAACTATGCCACACTTAGTAGATCATGCTTTAATTCTTCAACCCAATAAGCATTATTACATCTAAGTTCATTGGTTAGTGAGATACAACCTTTTTCCTTTATGCAACATGGTTCATTATTTCCAAATCTTACACTTCCACCATCTTAATGTTCTAAATGTTCAAAATTTGTCTCACCAATCATATGATGTGAGAAACCATTATCAATAATCCATGTATTATTTTTGCTAACATGAGAGATAAGTGCCATTTTATCTTCTTCTTCATCAGATTCATCTTTTACATTAATATAGACCATCTCATCATCATCACTACTATCCGATTCTTTAGCCATAAAACAAGACTTCTTACCTTTTTCTTTTTAGCCCTTTAAGTTCTTGAAATCCTTCTTGCCTTTGAACTTGTTGTGCTTCTTTTCATCTTTGTCTTCTCTGTTTGGACACCTTGCAACAATGTGACCAACCTATTAACAAGAAAAATAGATTAAAGGGATTTTACTTGTATACTTTCCTTTGCCTTTGGGATACCTTATTGAAAGAAATGCCTCAATGGCTTCAAGATCATTATCAAAACTTTATTCCTCTTCACTTGAAGATTGTTTGGCTTTATACTTTTCATCTTTTTTCTTAAGTGATAACTTGGCTTCAAATCTAGACTCAAGATTGCTAGAACTAGGAGTATAATTATCATAGTTATCTAGCTCAAATGAGTCAATATTCCAACTAGAGCATCCAAATTTATCTTTTTATTTGGATAACATATCATTTCTTGAATAGGAGACACTCTAATTGCATAGATAGGAAGAAGAGTTTTGGGTACCTTTCTTACCATTGTCACATCTTCAATTGTCCCTCCAGAGGATTTGATTGCACTGACACTAGCTTTGATTCTCTCAACATAGTTTGTATTTTTTTCATCCTCTCTCATCTTTATCTGATTAAGCTAACCTCTCAAGCTTTCTAGTTTGTCTCTTTTCACATTATCATCATCTCCATAGATATCCTTTAGTTTGGTCCACATGTCATGAGTAGTAGCACATCCTTTGACCTCATAAAATTCAACATAGTTAAGAGCTGATGCAAGGTCAATCATCATAATGTTATGATGTTTCTTTTCAACAATCTACTCCATAGTCAATGTTCTAGTAGGAGCCTTGTAAGAATTTTCCAAATATTTAAAACCTAAATCACTAATGGCTTCTAGGTGCAACTTCATAATTTCTTGCCATGCCTCAAAATTATCTCTATTTACCTTGGGAATCTCTCTTCTATAAGATATCTTGATCTTTAGCTTAAGTCCTTGAAACCTTTTCTACAAGAACCAAATGCTCTAATAACAATTATTGGAAATATAAGAGTAACTGAGAGGGGGGTGAATTATTTACTACTAAAATAAATCCTAGATCCCTTAGATGTCAAGATAGAACATAAACTTCACTATAAAAATATTGTTGCTCAATAAACACATAGGCACTCGGTTAATACTGATAATATGTTGTAACTCGGTAACCACTAAAATAACAACTATAACTCAGTAAATGCTTAACATGAAAATCATAAGATATTATGTGTGATTAACCTTAATTAACTTAGTTTCATACACATGAAATAGATAGCATGAACACACGTGACACCAAGATTTAATGTGGAAACCCAATTTGGGAAAAAACACTAATTGCAACTGGTTACTATTCTTTACTCTTTTGAAGTGAGCCCTATTAGGAGCCAAACCTATGAAAGGTTACAAAACAAAATGTTAGGTGTAACCCTGTTAAAGGATTTAATCACCCTTTTATGAGTGGCCTTGCTAGAGGTCTTTAGACACTTCAATCTAGAAATATCACCTTGTTAGAGGATTTACAAATACGTGTTAAGTCAACTTTGTTAAGAGATTTAGATCGCTAATACAATGGTTAGATAGTAACAATGAGATAACCCAATTTCTAATGCAACTGAATTATTGATTATAAATCTCAATTCTAGCTCAAAAACTTGATCCTTCCTGATCAAATATATCTTTGTAGCTCCTCAAGGATATCCTGCTTATCCTTCTAATTTACTTCCTCTAAGCATATTCTATTCTTCCATACACTTGCACACATTCAATCCTCAACTTGGCCTTATACTTATATCATATCCATTGTTAATTTTGCTTGAATACATCTTAGAATAATTAATATTCATCTTCCCTTTTGGCTAGAAATAATGAACAAATCAATTAAGCTTGATATGCCAAAACAAAAAATGATTTTCCTATGTTAACCAAGTGAGATTAATTAACACTACATCTTCTCTAACTTCCTTTGGTAAACAAGTGAGCTTAGTTACTACTGGTTCCATCCAACTTTCTTTTAATACTAGAGCGAGATTGTTTAACACTCAACTTCTATGAACTTCTCTTTGACACCCGAGTGAACTCGGTAGACAATGACTTCTAAAATTGCTAAACATTGGAATGCTCAGCAGACACAAGAAATTGTCTTCATTTCCCAAGTGACCTTGGCATACACTAAATGGTAAAGATATGCCATTTTGTGTAACATCAAAGACAATACACAATTAACCAATTATGTTCAACAATTATAGGTTGAGACATTTTTTCAGCTTAGGTCTCTTTCATTGGTTGATTTAGGTTTTTTTTTAGTACTAACCCCTTTGTTACATATTTTTATTTTTAGCTTTTTTTCATTCTTTTTCTTTGTAACCTAGTGTATGGATGTGTAGTTAAGACCTTTATTCTTCAAGGCTTATTCCCTTTGACCAAGTGATGTTCTATGTCATTATGATTTGTCATATTCCTCTCTTTGTTCTCTTCTCTCTACTTTATTGTATGCTAGGTTGACCCAAAATCTTACTAAATTTGGGTCTAAATGTACCATATTAAATTGGAATCACCTAAATTTAATGATGATTTAGCACCCATTTCAGGTGAGGTCATCATTAATTTGCATATTTCTTCCTTTTTTCCCTTTTTAGTGCTTCCTCCTTGATGATTTGGGGTAAAACCTAATAGATCCTCTGTCAAAGATCAAGATAGGATCTATCCATCTAGGTTGTCCCTTACTTTTACTTAGTTATTCATAATCTACTCTTTGCATTATAATAATTGTATTTCTAACTTTGTGCCCAATTTCTAGGATCCAAGACCTATTTTGGGACCTTGAGGGAGTCTTGGATGTTTTAAACCCTAGTCATCAAGGACATAGTGTTTCCCTAATTGGGATCTACTTTGGGTACTTTTCTTAGGTCTCAAGTTTGAGGTATCTTTTGGGTGATAATTCATAGGTGGGTTTGGCTTGCGAGAACTAGTCAATTCTAAGCCCTTCATAAACTCCTCTATTTTATCCATCTCATCCAAGCATTCTATGATCAATTACTTGCATTTAAGCTCTCATATTCTCAATAATTTCTTCAAGCGTTCAAGGAATTCAAACAATCTCTCCATTAAAGATCAAGGATTCATTCATTCAAGCTATTGAAGGAGTTTATGGTAGATCTTATGTTGCATTTTAAACATTCAAGTTATCCCCTCATACATTCAAGATCATATTTTGTATCTTCTACATTCATCTTTTCAAGGTCTACATTCACTTGTAAGGAAGATTTAAATTACATTAATTCATGAAGGTTTTGGTTTCACTTTGATTTCCTTTCTAGGGTTTTTCAAAGCTATTACATCTACATACTTGATTAAATTCTAAATCCAAGAGCATATTCATAAATTTACATTGCTTTAAGTTTTTGATAAGAAAAATAGGTTTTAAGGGATCCTGAAACCCATAAGTTTTACAAAAACAAGGCTGATAATAAGCCAAAGAAGCCCAGCCAAAACAGAGGTCCAATAATTAAAAAAAGCTCGAAGGCCCAGCCCAAAACAAAGGCCCACAGAAAGGCCAAAAAAAAAACAAACTAAAACAGACTACAGAAAGCCTATCGAAAAGCCAAAAGCTAGGAAGACAAAAAGACAAAAGATAAGAAAACTAGTCTTTAGTTATCTTCTCCATTTCCTACATAGTCTAAGCTGCCTCGATTATCTTTTGCTGCTCCTTTGCCATTTGATCTTGGACCTTCTCCATGCCTTGATCCATATTGGTGAGTGTGCTGATTGTGGCCTTGTCATCATCCGACCTGACCTTATCCCTGTTCTATCCTCCCTCCTCCACTAGAAAGCCCCTATCCTTAAGTTTACCAGCAAGGGATTGGATGTTGTCATTCATTGAACTTAGGAGCGAAATCATCTGACTTGCTAGGTTGTGGTTGTAGTTTTCAAGATTTCTTAATCTCCTTTCATTTAAGCTTTCTCTATTTTCCTAGTCCTCCTGGCTATCATTACCTATCTTACTCTTAATACTTTTCATCTAAGATACCCTTTCTCTAACTTCCTCTAGCTCATGGAAGAGCCATTTGATTGATCTGAAGTTGTCAATCATACTACTGCAGGCATTATTCAGAAGGTTCATTCCAGTCTCCCTTGCATTGTCCGAGATGGCCAGGATAGCTAGGTCTATGAGCTCATTGAGCCTAGGCTGCTCCAGGTTGTCCACCATGATCTGAGGGTTCATAGCTTCCTTAAAAATCCCCATAGTAGCAGTCCTCACATTGAAATTTTTCTAGGCCTTTATCCTATTTTTGACCTGCACTTCCCCCTCGTTCTCACCAGTGATGAAATTCACTTTTTCCTCTAAAGGAGGCTAAGACTGGATAGGGGAGAGGGGAAGAGGAATAGCATATACATTGCTTTAAGTTAGATCTACCACTATTACTTGATATTATTCTATCTTTATTTCAATTTAAGATTAATTCCTAAACTAAGGTTGACTGGGGCAAACCCATCCCCCAACAACAAATGAAAAAATCCTTTATTTTGCAAGTTTTGGATCTCAAATTGGTGAATTTATTATAGATCTAGATGCCCTTTTTGACTTTCTTCAAATCTATAAAATTAGAATCAACATTGCACTCATTCCTTTGAGGCTGACTAGGTTAACCCTAATGCTTCAATGTTCACTTGCTCACCCTAGATGATCTAGTTGGGTCCATTCTGATCATTGTATATGATTTATGGGTTTTGTCTACCCCATAGTTCTCATCCTAGATCATAATATTTAGCCCTTTTGGGAGGTTTTTTGATATCTTGTTGTCATGTTTGCATTTCACAAGGTGTATCATCTTCCTCTTTTCTATTTCAATACACTTTATCATCTTATCATATCTTTATATCTCATCTTTATATTTTATATTTACTTTCTTAAATCCTCTTAAGGCAGAGGTGAGAGGGAAATAAATCTATTTTATCCATCCCTTTTGCATTAGGTTATGCATTGATACTTCCTTTTGTATCAATCAAATCTAATCCAAGCAGTGGATCTTTGTCTTCCCCCTTCATTGTGTGTAAGGTGGATTTATTCTATTTTCCAAACCTACACTTTTCCATCTAAGAATAATAAGTCTATTAGACTATTTTCTATTATCAAGAGTGATAAAATCATTCATTTTTCACATATGAGGTTTTGCAAATGGTTCCATAGTCTTTATCATAAATTGCCTATAATGGTAACTTTGAGGGCTCAATATACTTTTCATATAATTATTACAAGGAAGTAGCCTCTAAATATTCATCTAAAATATAAAGTAGATAAATTGCAATAATCTTCATATTTGGAGGTTGGTGGCATCAAAAGATGGAGGAAATTTCATAATCTCAAGTCATCTTGTCTCTTTGAGATGGTGCTCTGCATGAGAAGCATTTTTGGGATTTGGATTTATAAGTTTTTTTTTTTCATTTTGATGCTTTAAAATGTGAAGAATACATGTTTTGTGCAGCTTCATATTAGAGACAATTTTGGTACTTGATAGTGTACTCAATATGGACTTTTTTAAAGAAAGATTCAAAGGATTTGATTGACAACTATACCCTTTGTGGTCACTAAAAATGATAGAGATTTTCCACATCTCTTAGGTATCATTGTTGAATAATTCAATACTTTGTGATTTTAAAAAATAGCTTGAAGCTACACCTTTCTTAGGGTTAGAAGAAAGATTTATGGAGTCTTTCTTGGTTTATGATATGATACTTCAAAAAATCATTTTCTCAAAATCTGTATTATAATTATGCATTCTGCATGTTTTTCTATGTAAGAGGTTCCTAAGGTAAGTTCTCTTTGGATGTTTTTAAGATCAATGTAATAAGGGGGGACTTTTGGCATAATTTTATTACATTATTTGATAAGACTAGTTATAGTTTTGTAATTGTTAACTACATGCAAATAGTTTATAGTTGTAACATTGTAATTGTCTTTTGGCTATAGATTTCCCTCATTGCATATCAATAAGATAATTAATTTTTTAACATTTATCCCTGACATAGAGAATTCTTATAATTTTCATCTTTTTCATTTGCATCCTCAACATATCTCTTAGTTGTAGGATGCTTGCTCATTCTAATGGTTTGGGAATCTATTTATTTCTTTAGACTTTCCTTTTCCTTGATTAAATTGTCATTTTCTTTAATTATATTTATAATTTCTTCCTCAAACTCTTTTTGACCCACTTATCTCTAAAATATTTAATATAGTCTTAACTTATTCAGAATCTCACATAAACATTTCTTCTTTGTAATAAACTTCTTCCAGTTCTTTTTTAATTCAATGATTGTATGTTTTACTTCCACAAGATGCTTCTTGTATTTTTAACCTTCCATGTCTATCCCAAGGATATCTCTTAATTTTTTGGGCTCCTTAATATGAGCTTATCTCTTATACCAAATTTTAGTCTAAATAGGCACTCAAAGTGGTTGGTCGGGTGGGGTGGGATGAGTCAATTCAATAGTAAATCTAATAACTAAAATTACAATCTTCCAAACAATCAAGACGCAATACTAAAAAAGATGTAGAACACTATCACATCTAACATCAACAAAAATTGACGAAATACATCTAAATTTTATGTCTCATATAAACCCTAATTAGAGGCAAAAACTATGATGGGGATAACACCCATTATATTTCACTGAGCTCAATAAAATATGGCCTATTATGACCAATTATAAACAACTTGTCAAAGGTATACTAGGTTAAGAGTATTTCAGCCCTATTAGGAACTAGAAAGTATTTTTTTAAACTAAATTGTTAAGAATTTTAGAGCATAAGTTGATGCATTACCCTATTAGATGATTTACCCTTCTAATCTTTCTAAATAGCTTTCCCACACTATTAAGCATGACCTTATTATGAGATTTACCTTTCTAGAAATTTTATGGAACAACAAGTGGAATGAATTTATAAATATAACTCATTCCTTTCTTTTCAAAATATATTTATTCTTAATCAATCATTTGCATACATACACACTTTCTTCTAAATCACACATCCTAAAACATAATCTATTACCACCGCACACACAATCTTTACAATATAATTTTTCACTTCTTCCATGCATGAAACATGATATTTTCACATCCAATCAATTAGGATTTTTCACTACCTCAATAGTTCAAGTAAATTTTTAATGTCCCTCCATAGAAGTAGTTTAATAATTTGGAATCAATAATCATCTCACACAAAAAATAACATTGAATCACACATCAATTAGATAATAAGAGTTAAATATAGTACACTCACCAAGTTTCATGCATCCCATAATAAGTCATCAATTAGATCAACCAATAAAAGTGACACCTAGCTTTCCCCATCACTCTAGACATATCATCACATATTCTTCAATCTTTATTTAGATCTACTAACTCATTTTATTTTACTGGTAAGAATCTAATTATTTTTTCCTTGTAGTTCTTTACTTCTTCACTTTTAGAACTTTAAATTCCTATAAATTTGAACATAGAACAACAACCAATGCATGGTTGCAAGAATAACTCAATAACATTATCAAGATTCAATAACTCCAACCACACTAGTTGATTCCATTCCTGTAGTCGACAATATTAGATATAGCTCTACAAATACCTCTATAAACCATGTGCATGACCAAGAACCATAATGAACAACATAAATATTAATTTACTTATCCTCTCATGAATTAGTATTTCAAGAACTTAGTCAATTAAGGATATGTACATTGTTCAAAAGAATGATCTACATCCTTGCAACTGACCTTGTTATAATGCCACAAACTTCTTGCCAACAATTAAATAACCATACCATTACATCTCTCCACATCATTTTCATCCAATTCTAATAATATTATCACAAGGAGTATTCCTAATTGTAGTGAGTAGAGGTGTTCAAATCCAAGCTTACATGAACAAGTTCTATCAATCATAGAAGAAACAATAATGCATTCAATAAGAAAGATATAAGTAGAGAATATGTATATTTTTAGATAAGATAAGAGCAACATTCTAAGGAAATTATTTCTAAAAATTGACATAACAACATGATAATTTGTAATAAAATCCAATAAATTGTGTGTATACAATTAATGATGGTAATTATTGGTCAAACATAAAGGAGCATGGTCATATTTATTGAAAGGTTGTAATAAGAAAGCAACTATGATAAAATGAAAGCAATAGCTTAAGGAAGAATAAAATATAAACAAATTGCTTCTAAAAATAACAAATCAAACTATAAGTTCAAGATGTAATAATATAAATATATATCATTAAATAATCATTCATAAACAAAGAATAAAGATTTGTAATTTCGTAAATAAAAAAGAACTCTCGATTCAAAATGAAGATCATTGAAAGATTCTCTTTTAAGGTCACACATTTGTGAGGTTTAAGGGTTTAACAACATAACCCAAAAAGGGTATAAATTTTAATCATTAATCAAGGTTAGAAATTTTTTTAAATGATCCATTATAATGGTTCTTTTGAGCATTTAAGATGCAAATAAAGGAAAAGGAATCACCAAATCAGCTATAGAATCACAAAAAGATTGCATGTCATTAAATGAAATGCATAAGATTAGTGAATAGTAATCATCTTGGAAGTGAATAACATGGATGGATCAATAAGCATGTGATACCCAATCAACATATGAAGTTGGGAATTGATAAGGTATCAATACAAATAATCATCTAAAAAAGAGAAGCTTAATAGTAGAACATCATGGGAAAGATATTTGGTCATCACAATATTTAATCAATGGTCCAAGGAAAAGTGATAGTTATAAATTAAATTTAAAAAGATAGAGAATATATCTATAAAACAAGTGCACAAAAAGGCAAGCCTCAAAATTTAGATATGATTCATTATGAAATGGAATAATGCATATCACAAAAATTAGCATCAATAGGAGATTTGGATCAATTATGAATGGATAGTCATGAATTTATGATTACAATATTTTTCTTAAGAGTGATATCTTCTATGATAAAGAAGCAACTCAAGAAGTATGCCATCAAAAAGGAATTTTTTTATTTTATTTTGGTGTAAATGTGACAATACATATTTGGGTTTTTAGATTGTAGATTCAAAAATGAAACAACAAGTATGTTTTCATAAAAAATATATCAAAAAAAGAAGGAGATTATTATTTTATCAAAAAAACAATCAGCAATACATACTTATAATTTTCATTTTCAAAAAAAGTGTGCGATGATATTCCTAGTAAATTTTTGAGACAAATCATTTTGGATTTCATCAAAGGTATTCCAATAAGAAATGTATACCATAGTAACAATTAGAAACACAAAAGAAGGTGATAAAATGAAAATATCCTCGTGTATTGTAAGTTTGCAATCAAAGGAAAATGACTCTATACAATCTTTCAAGTGAAATCCCTTGATCTTTTTAGTCAATGATCATTTGAAACTCTCTATAATAATAATATCTTACATAATGTCAAGAACTATTATTGAGTAAATGACATTAATAAAATTTTCAAAATTCAAAATCCTCAAGATTGTAGCAGAGATAAATGGAGGTTAAAACCAAGTTAAGAAATCAATATTTCAATGCCCTTCTTTAATTTAGAGAATAAAGGATTCCATCATCATTTTGAGAAATCTAAGAAAATAAATATTTTGTAAAGGAACCCTCGCTCTCTATAAAAAAAGATAACTATAACTCTTGTGAAATCTAAGAAAATAGAAAAAATAGGGCACGTTCCTATATATAAGACAACAGGATGTATAAATTTGTCTCCTTTTTTTATTGAGTAAGCATCATACAACACAATATGATAACTGTTTTCAATAGTTTTATTATATAAATATAATTTCTAAGAATAGCTACAAGAGATTATCACAACAACCTCAAAACTTCATTTTAGATACAAAGCGAGGTGGAAAAAGTAGAGTACCAATAACAAGGTTTACAAAACCCCTAGTCAAATAGATAAAGCCATGGTTTTGTAGGTCAATTGTTTTATACTATAAGATACCTATACAAAATTGATCAAAACATAGTCTAGGAAGATGTTGTGGATGTTATCATAAGAAAAAATGGGGAAAATTCAAAATTAATTTTTAAAAATTTTCTATGTTCTAGTATTTTTCATTTTTGAAGGCTTCTAGGGCATTTTTGGGCTTCGGCAATGCTAAGAAGATATAGCTATGCCTAACACTTCAAACAATAAATTTAGAACTTTAGAAGATCTTTCCAAAAATTCTAATAGTTTGTGATTTTGAGCTACGAGTAGAAATTTATGATTTCTACAAGAAGACCAAATTTTTAATATAGATTTTTATAGTTGTTAGAGTTTATTTTGTAATTAATTAGCTAGTGGACTTTTCTTTTTCATTTCCAAGGAATAATGGTGATCCTTGGGATCCATAAGACTTGTATAAACTATTTTTTGTTGAAATGAATGAATCACCTTTTGGCTTGCAAAAATATCTATTGTTGCATTTTAATTGCTTTCAATTTAGTCACAATACTATAGGTTCCACACCAAGTATTGTAATTTGAATTCCTAATTCAAATTAAAAATGGTAAAATTTTTTTACCATCTATGAGTTTGAACCCAAGTGTAAAGACTTATTATGTCTAGATTGTTTGCATAGAAGACTTCAAGAAGATCCTTAACATTCAAGAATGCTCCATAAACAACCATCAAAGCCTATAAACCACTATAAAAAAAGACGATTTCCAAAATTTTGTCCAAAATTTAGAAAAGGATGAATGGTTATAAATTAGCTCTTAATACCCTATTTTAACAATCATAAATATATTAAGAGTAACAATGAGGAATATAGAGAGTCTATAATATCTTTAAACGATACTTTTATTTAAAAATAAAGATAATTGGTTGTCAAAATTATAATTCAATGATCATTAATCATTGGATATATGCATGTGAGAGGAATAGTTTTTAGTCTTTGTGTATATTTGTAGTGCACAAAAAGTTTTGGAGGCTCAATTTACAATGCTCGGAAGCTAATAATAGATACTTGAGTTTCATTAAATTCTTTTTATGAATGAGGGGGGATTTCTTTTTCTCATGTAGTTAATGAGAAGTAATTGTATATTTGTGATGAGTTTTTTTAGTTAGGGCCAATATTAAGTTCTACACGGGAGGATATTTTGAGAAGTTTCCTACATGTTAGTAACTATTGAGATCCTAATTTTGGGGAATAGATTCTTTAATCCAATTCATGGATTTGAATCATTTTGATGTTTTTTTGAGAGAAAAAATTAATATGATCTTCCTTTTGATTGAATGGAGCTTGGTTGAAGGTTTTAGCTCACTTGGATTCTAGTTTCATGTATATTTGTACAATATTTATATGCATTTACTTTTCTATCCAAGCTAATTTTTTTATTGGCATGTATATTGTATATTCTCCTCATTATTTAGAGTTCATTTTTCTACTATCTTTTTGCACATTGTAAATTTTTGGTTGATTATGGAATCACTTTGTATAAAATATTTCTCATCATATATTATAAAGATATAATGGTTCCTTCTCATTATTTCGCATTGCAATATTTTATGTTTTTCTTTATTCTAGTCTATTCCTTTATTATTCATATAGGTCTTGCTACATGTGTTTTCAATTCTATGTCCATGTCCTTCATCTGTTATGGTGAAAATGGTGCATCTTTTATGGTGAAATTGGTGAAGCTTCTTTTTCCTTTCAAGTTATGTGAATTCCATGACATTGCATTATAATCATTTTTGTGATGCATGATGATCTTAGTATTTTGAACCATAAATTATGATCCAACTATTAAAATAATTATCAAAATTATTAACCCTTAACCATATGAGAAATATAATTAGTAACTATAACAAGATACTCATGCAAAATACCACTAGATATGTTAACTGGGGAAACCATTGATCAAACAGAAAACCCTAGTGAAAATGGTACCCACAAGATGATGTACTAATATAAATATTGCTTGTTAGAGGATGGACCTTCTTAGGAGTCTATGGAAACATTCAGTACATATTAGTCCCTGTTAGGAGACTTTGAATCTTTATAAGGAGATTCCAACCATGTTGGGAGTTGTGCCAACCCTGTTAGGAGTTGTAGAAGTTATATGAACCAACTATCCAAATAACTTTAGAGGAAAGATCAATGTTCCCACTATCCAAATTATGTTTGTATTATTCCTTATAGAATAATAGAAATGAACTATACTTCTCCTTCCTCTTCCTCTATCCTGTCAACTAGACTTTTTCTCCTTCTGATCTTGATACTAGATCACCAATTTCCCATCCAATAATCCTTTAGATTGCTTACTCACATTTACCAAACACTCTACTTCTTATTCACACTTTGCACTTAATTAACATCACAATCACTATCACTCCTTCTCAATCAAGGTAAATATCTTTCCTTTATACCATATCCTCTAAAGAATTCCTTGAGTTAGCCTTGAGGCTTTCCCAATTAATTATAATAGGACTATAATAAGATAATTAATTATTTCAAAATTACATAATATATTCATCTCATAGTCTATACAACTTCTCACACATGTGACACTAAACTTTACTCACTTGTTGACATCATAATTAGACTATCCTCTATTATTGTATAAATTTGTATATCCTGATTCTATAAAAGTATTTTTTATATACTATGTCTTTGTACTGATCTTTGTAGATCTCACATATCTTCTATATTTATGTTATGCACACTTAACCTCATCATCAAGACACAATTTGGAACATGTCCTTAACCATGTGTCACATGAACATCAACACTCTATCTATATAATCATGGTCTCTATCTAATACTCTATTAGTCTTCACAAAAACCATATTATGTTGTCACCAATGACAAACACAATCATGAATGAAACATGTCAATACTACCATGTACTCTTCAATGCTTAGGATACCCCCCAAAGGAATACCATCAGCATTCATACTAATAATCTCCCCCTTTTGCATTGATGAAAACATAGATAAAAAATCATCTAGGTTCAAATAATACCAAAGCAACGCTCTAATGCTTCTATTGTTGTTCTCATCTTTTCAAATCATCTTCATCAGTCAATTTTGAAATCCTCTAACGCTCCTCTATTCTACATCTTTTAGGATTGGCATCAATTATTCACATGCTAAAAAACTCTCATCTTCTCCTCCATACATCAATATGTACTTATCTTCCTCTTTATGTTGTGTGTTTTTTTCTTTATAGAGATATCCCTTCTCCTTACTTATGTGAATCTTTCTAAATATCCCTAATAAAGTAGAGATTTTTTTCCATGCACACTTTTATTCTCCCCCATTCATATTTAGAATATGTTTTTCATGCACAATTCTCTCCCCATTGACATCAATGTCAAAGGCCTCATTATGTCAATCATCTACCCCAAGTCTTCAAATAACTCAAGTGTCCAAATTCACTATTCAAGACCAATTACTGAGAGTCATTGATGACTCTTGTTATTATAGGTACTCCCCCATACAGGAAGTATCAACATTCACTCTAGTCAAACAATAGTGCTTTGTACCACTAGATTGATGCAATCTCTGCATCATCTTCTATGAATTACACAAGGGCATAACCCCAAGCATACCTCTCAAGTACTGAAATTTATCTTTAGGAAAGTTCTTTGTAAATTTATTTGCAATCTAATCTTTAGTACTAACATACTCCAATCTGATCTCTTTCTCTGTAAACATCTCTCTCAAAACATGATACTTAATAGATATATTCTTAGTGTTAGAATGCAATATAGGATTCTTAGAAATACTTACTATACTTGTGTTATCACAATATATGATAATAGATTTTGGAAATTCTATCCCAATGTCCTTCAGCATCTACTTCATCCACATGACTTGATTATAATTATTTATTTCTACTACATACTCTTCCTCAGATATACTTTTTGAAATACAATCATGTTTCTTTCTTAGCCAAGAAAAAAATCTTCCTCCAAGAAAAAATTATCCACCACTAGTATCTTTTTTTTCATCCATACTGCCTACTCAATCCACATCAATATAAGCACATAAAGTGAAATTACTTGATCTATCATACCATATCCCATAATCAGATGTTCCCTTCAAATATTTGAATACCCTCTTTATTGTTGCATAATGATACTCCTTAGGATCAGCTTGAAATTTAGCTACAATCCTAATTGATTTTTCAATATCTGGTCTAGCGTGAGTCAAATATTGCAAGCCTCCAATCATAGATCTATACTTCTTCTACTCCACTATAGGTGTATCATCCTTTCTAGATAACTTATGACCAGTTATCATTGGTGTACCAATAGGCTTACAATTTTCTAAGCCAAATATTTTCAACAAGTATTTCAAATACTTAGCATGTAAAATGAAAATGCCATCATTGTTTTGCACAATCTAAAAACCTAGAAAGAACTTTTTTTCTCCTATAATACTCATTTCAAACTCATTCTTCATTTACTTAGCAAACTTATCACTTGCTTCATCATTTCCTCCAAATATTATGTCATTAACAAATATTACTATTATCAAAAAACCATTTTCAATTTCTTTCATATACAAGTTACTATTTGTCATACCTTTATAAAATCCAAGCTTTGCCAAATACTTGTCCAACCTTGCATACTATGTTCTATTTTCTTGCTTTAAACCATATAGAGCTTTCTTCAATATTCATACCATATCTTTGTCTTCTATTAGAGGAAATACTTCAGGCAGCCCAATGTATACCTCTTATTCAAGTTCTCCATTCAGAAAGGTTGATTTGGCATCCATTTGATGCACTTTGAATTTCTTACTCTCTACTAGTCCAAAAACATTCTCACTACTTCCATTTTGGGTATAGCGGCATATGTTTTGCCATAATCTATTCCTTCTTATTGTGAATAACCTTTGCATACCAGTCTATCTTTATTTCTTACAACTTCACCTTTTTCATTCATTTTGTTTCTAAATACCCATTTAGTTCCTATAATATTCTTATCTTTAGGCCTAGGAACCAATTCCCATGTCTCATTCTTCACAATCTAATCAAGTTATTCCCTCATTTCTTGAATCAAATGATCATCTTTGCATGCATCATCTACACTCTTAGCTTTAACTTGAGAAATTAAACATTATTCCTCATTTACTCTATTTCTTTTCATCACTCCTTTGTCTTTGCTTCAAATTATCTTCTCTAGAGGGTGATTCTTTCTCAGGTTCTTGTTAGAGGTTAGAGTTACTATCTCAACTCTTATCTCTTCTTTTGGTTCATAAATTTTGTGAGGCCTCTCCCTAACTCATCGTAGCATAGTGATACATTATTATTTTGATACTCACGACTCGAGATGTCAAGACAGTATCTGATGCTTTGAACATATTATATTATTTCATGTTGTGTGATGTTTACTTTAAGATATTTGAGTTTTTCAGTTAATGCTTTATGAACATGTATGTTGATGAAATAAGTAAATGTAGGATTAACACTTTGATTATGAAATTTTAATGATTAAAAATATGAGTAGGATGAGAGAAACCTTGATTGATTTGAAAGATGTATGTTTTAATTTATGTGATTCCCTGATATGTATATACAAATGTGCATGTGATTTTATGGGGCTACTGATGTGCACAATGAGTGTGCAGGATATTTTAGCCGAGGAACTTGATGGAGGAATGGAACTAATCCCTATGTGTCATTCATGGAAACCTTGTTGTCTATATCTTAATTGTATTGTGAAATGTATGAATGTATCTTTTCGTAACTTAGTAAATGTTAATTTTCATAATAGTATTTTTATAGTGTCACTTGACACTCATGAATTGTATGTGCATTCTAGCATGCTAGTTATGGTTAACTATGTAACCTTTGGACCTAAGTTAGACTAAGTTAGTGACCTTTCTGCTAATTTTTTTCTTAATCAATTTTAGTCACCCCTTATTTAGATTAGTGCTTAATATGTATTTTAGAGTTGTTAGATGGTCCTAAATATTCCTAGCATTTGTTTGGTCCCAAATCAATTCTTAAGGCCTTAAAACATGAAATATTTATACCCAAGGGGTATGGGTATGGGTTGGAGGCATTTTCCACCCACTTAGCCCCTTTTGTTGACTTTTGAGTTCACTCAAATACTCCATTTTTTCCTTTGTGCAAAAATTGAAAGTTGTTACCATGAGTTGAATAACCTCAACTTCACTTAGAGGTTAACCTTAGGTTTGGTTGAGTTAGAAAAATCTACATTTTTAAGCTAGTGGAGGAAGTTATTGCCCTTTTTGGTGGTTGAGTTTGGGTCTTATTTAGAGGACCTTTTTGAGTAGTTTTGGTTGTTACCCAATCTCTACTTTTAGAGAGAAGTCTTGGAGGATTGAAGGCAAGAAAAGAAAAGCTCTTCTCAAAATTGTTCATTTTACCACAACCTCTTTGTGAAGGTAGGAGTTCTTCATATCCTTTGTTCATGTTTCTCATACTTGGTTCATGCTTATGCTATTGTGTTGTTTATTGGTATGCTTGTATGTATGTTGGGTATTCTTGGGAAGGATTGAAACCATGTTTTCTTGAATGTTTTTCTTTCATGTTTTTGTTTGAATTTTGAAGTTTTCTTGTATGGTTTTTTTGGCATTACTCACCCTTGGATAGGGAAAAAGTGGCCAACTTTAGGAAAGGTATTTAGTTGGACTCCAATAGTGTAGAGTCTCTTCTCAAGATGAGAAGAGGGAGAGAGGGTAGGGTGTTATGGGCCTCTACCTATCAGCACAAACCACGTATGAGTTTTGGCATGTAAGAATGGAAGAAAAAAAGTTCTTGAGTTATAGCCCCAATTGGGCACCTATTTTGGTGTTGTGTCTGACATCTCTTGTTGGAAGAATCCACCTTTCCCTAGTTTTGATTCAATGTTGAATCCTGTTGTGAAAACCTAGTATGGATATGAATGTCTGATTTAGTTTCTTGTTATGTTGTTTTTTCACTTGGTCAGTTTCATTGCCTCCACGACCTTAGCAATGTATTACAAAAAATAAAATGGGTCTCTTGTTAAGGGCCATGAAAGAAATTTAATTTGATTGTTGTAATTTAGGGATTGGAATCCTATGTAAATTGTATTTAAAAACTTTGTGGTAATGGAAATGATGCTAGGTTTTCTTCCTAGTTCTTTCCCAAAATGATAGGAGTGACGCAAGTTTTAAAGTCAAACAAAATGATTAATGCAAACTCCTTTTACATCTCCTTCTTTCCTTCCTAGGCACAGTCTCTTCCAGCATGGGATGACATTAATATTTTTTTTGAAGTTTGTGATTGGTGGAAGGGTTCATGGTTGGTAGATGGTACCTACGAATGGCAGGTGGGGTAGATGGAGTCAGTGCAAGTGGATTTTATATTTAAGTTTGAAACTTTGTTCTTGTTTCCTTACCTTTTTTTGTCCTTGGACTAAGCACTTTCCTTGGCACCTGGGTCAGCACACTATGCTTTTGGCGTGTGTGTGGGGGGGCATTCAAGATTATCTTTTGACCCCCACATAATCCTTCTTTCTCTTCCCCACTTGGGACTAGGTGAGGTGGTGGTACAAGGGGGCAATGCTGGCACATTGTTGCTTGGGAAAGGGAGTTAGTAGTTATATGGGGTAGGTTGGAATTTCGTAGCATAGGTTTTTTAATTGAGTTTTGTTTTAATGTAAGTAGTATTAAATTAATGTTAGTTAGTATTATGTTATTTTTTAATTTAATTTTTTTTAGATTTAATTTAGTTAGTTTTAAGTTAAGCTTGTTTAATATTAGTGTATGTTAGAATAGTTAGGTGTTTAAAAACTTGGTTTTAAAATTGTTAGGATTTTATTATGTATATTTTTAATCATGAATTATTATTAGTTAGTTTTGGTTATTAATTTAGTTAAAGTTTTAAATTTAATTAAGCTTTATGTTGATAATAATTTTAATGTTATTTTTTTTATAATTGTATTTTAAATTTAAATGTTTTATAAACCTTGATTAAATTATTGTTGCAAATTATTTTATAAGTTAGTAATGAAATAATGAAACAAATGTCAATATCAAACTTATAGCGAGAGTTCTATTTAACAATTTATTTCTCCTCAAGATTATAAACTTAAGATGTAATGTATAGAACCTATACTTTAACTTTGAACACAAACATATCAAACTTAGAGTATTTTTAATTATTAACTTCAAAAAAAGAAAAAAAAATTGTGTGTTTTTGCCCTCAAAATTTGGGCATGACATTTTGGTATAAGAGCCCATGTTTCAACACTAGGAACTTTAAATCATTGTGCTTCTTAAACCTAATTCAAACATTTAATTTTGTAGATGCCTCCTATTACTCGAAGCAACTAGCAAGGCAGAGCTCGTAGGGCAAGGGGTGGTAGAGCGGGACGAGAGGATGGACCACCACCACCTCCACCACCACCAAACCTGAATCAAGACATTATAGATGCCCTTTAGACATTGATTAGTGTAGTTCAACAGAGGGTAGTACTTGTAGTTCAGCCTAGATAGCAAGTTCCCATAGTGGTAGTAGAAGGACCCAAAGGAGGCAGGCCCAGAGGCAGAGAGAGGACTAGGAATCCCCCACCAAGATAGTTAGAGGGTTAGGGTGAGCATGAGGGTGAGTCAATACACTAGAGAGGACCCCCACTTGATAGACCTCTTAGGCATATAGGAGATGATATCAGGGAATTGATTCAACTCGGGCCACCATTATTTATCGATTCCATTGAGGGGATAGTAGCAGAGGCATGGTTACAAAGCCTATAGTGATGCTTTGGATTACATCCTTATGGGATTAATCTAAAGGCATGTCTAGCAGTTCACCCGCTAAGAGGAGATGCCTCCAATTGGTGGCATCATGAGGAGAATATAGGAGGAGTAAGGATCGATACCCTCACATGGGAGTCATTCTTAGAGAGATTCTGAGAGATGTACCTGTTAGAGCATTTCAGCTAGAAGTAGATAGAGGAGTTTCATTCTCTATATTAGAGGGGTCTTATAGTAGCTCAGTATGAGAGAAAGTTTCTCAAGCTCCTTCCTTATGTTGAATACATGAAGGATGAGAAACTATGAGTGCATCACTTTATCATGGGTTTGAATTTCTCACTTTAGGGTCCAGTTCAGATAGCCTTCCCTACCACCTTCAAACAGGTAGTGGAGATAGCACTAGTTGCTAAGGATACTTGAGGTAGATAGGAGTCATGGGATTGGTCTCAGAACTGAAACTTTACCCAGCAGAAACCCCCTTGGAAAGGGAATCAGAACTATATAGCAGGGTCCTCTAAGGGCCAATAGACTCAGCAGTAGAAACAATAGCAACAACAACAGAAGCCTTCTCAGGGTTATTAGGGCTCCAAGCCCAAGCAATAGCAGTCATAGATTCCCAAGCAAGATCATAAAATATAGGCCCTATAGTTATAGTTAGTGAAGACTCAACAGTCTTCTAGGGGTGGATATAGTGGATCTAGTAGGTCAAGAAGTCCATAGTAGTCTAGATCATAGGGTGCACTATCTTATACCCAAGGACCATGCTACACTTGTGGTGGTATGGGTCATATTGCTAGAGATTGTCCATAGGGACAGGCATCCGGTGGACAGAGAGGGGCTTATTCAGAGTTAATAGTTGGTGACATGGGTAGATCCCACAGAGTTTTTGTAGTGGATGACAACCGCTAGGCTAAGCATCTAGCCACATTTATGAAGGCTACAGGTATTATACAGGGTCATATGGTCACAATTTTATATGATTCTGGAGGTACTAACTCTTTTATATTTCCATATGTAGTGGAGCATTACGGGCTAGTGGAAGTTAGACATGATGTCAGTTGGGAAGTAGAGTTAGCTTCAGGAGCTAGAGTGTTAGTTAGTTCTTTGGTGTAGAATTGCTAGATGCAAATTGGAGACATGTCCACAATATCTAATTTGTGCATTACCCCTCTAGGTTCTTATGATGTTGTTCTTGGCATGGATTGGCTTTATGCCCATAGAGCCAAGATGGATTATCAACAGAAGAGGGTGGAATGTGTGGATGATGATGGTATCTCTAGGGAGATCTTTCAAGTGAAGAGACTTGTATCCCTTGGTATGATTTGCACCATGCAGCTTAAATGGTGCATGTGAAAGGGTTGTCAGTTATTTGCTATCACAATTAGTGATAGAGAGGAAGATTCAAAATGGGAGCCTGCTATCACAATTAGTGATAGAGAGGAAGATTCAAAATGGGAGCCATCCCTTGATGATTTTCCAATCCTACAGGAGTTTGTAGATGTGTTTCCTTCAGAGCTCCCTAGTATGCCTCCACTTAGAGTAGTGGATTTTCATATAGATTTTATGCCAGGAGCCAAGCCAATTTTGAGAGCACCATACAGGATGACTACTCATGAGCTTAGTGAACTAAAGGCTCAATTGGAGGAACTCTTAGAGAAGGGGCATATTTGACCTAGTGTGTCACCTTGGGGTGCACTAGTGATCTTCATCAAGAAGAAGGACAGGTCACTTAGGTTGTGTATTGATTATCAGCAATTGAACAAAGTGACCATCAAGAACCGATATCCTCTCCCTTGAATCAATGATCTCTTTGACTAGTTGTAGGGTGCCCAAGTATTTTCAAAGATTGATCTAAAGTTGGGTTATCATCAGTTGAGGATTGTGGATAGTGATATCCTCAAGACTAATTTTCGTACTAGGTATGGTCACTACGAGTTCACCATGGTACCATTTGGCCTCATGAATGCTTTAGCTATATTCATGAGCCTCATGAATGGAGTATTCTGTACCTTTTTGGATAAGTTTGTGGTTTTTTTCCTTGATGACATTTTGATCTATTATCATGATGAGAAAGAGCATGAAGGGCACCTGAGATAGGTATTACAAAACTTGAGAGAGAATCAATTATTTGGCAGCTTGTCAAAGTGTGCTATAGACTTGAGATACATTATTTGGGCCATGTCATATCAGGTGATGGTGTCTCAATAGACCCATCAAATATTAGGCCCATCATGGATTGGCCAACACCCACCAATGTCACTGAAGTGAGGAGCTTTATGGGGCTAGCAGGGTATTACCGACGTTTCATTACAAGATTTTCTAAATTGGCACACCTAATCACATCTCTTCAAAAGAAGGGGAAGACGTATGAGTGGACAGAGAAGTGTGATAGATCTTTTCAGGAGCTCAAGAGAGCCCTCACAAGTGTACTAATTCTTGCAGTACTAGATCCTTTTGTAGATTTTGTGGTGTGCACCGATGCATCTTTAGATGGTATAGGGGTAGTCCTTGTGTAGGATGGATGACCTATTTCCTTTGAGTCTAGGAAGTTAAAGACTCATGAACTCAACTATCCTACTCATGACCTAGAACTTACAGCAGTGGTTCATGCCTTGGTGAGATGGCAACACTTCCTTCTAGGTCATAGATTCAAGCTTCATTCTAACCACCAGAGCTTGCAGTACATATTTTCTCAGCCAAACCTTAATGCTAGGCAAAGGAGATGGATGGAGTTTCTTTGTGAGTACAATTTTGATGTTCATTACATCAAGGGAAAGGAGAATGTGGTTGCAGATGCCTTAAGTAGAAGGCACCATGAGCTTTCATCTATGACTACTTGCACTAACTTGAGAGAGTGGATCTTATAACACTTACCAGCAGATAAGCTTCATGTAGAAGTGAGTCAGATAGTGCATTCTTAAAGGCCCTTGGAAGAGAAATATTTAGAGTTTTCCTTGGACTTCGATGGAATTTTTCATCATAGGGGACATATGTATGTACCTTCCATTGGGGGTTTGCACGAGCTTATTGTACTTGAGGCTCATAGATCACCTTATGCAGTGCACCCCAGTGTTAAGAAGTTGCATGCAGATTTGAGGCAGTTGTATCATTCACCAGGCATGAGAGTGTAGATCACTAGCATAGTTTCAAGATGCCTTGAGTGTTAAAGGGTGAAGGCAGAGCACTGTCATCCTGGTGGGCTTCTTCAGCTGCATGACCTTGCAGAGTGGAAATGGGATGCTATATCTATGGATTTCATTGTTGGTCTCCCCATGTCATCTCGCTGCCATGGTGCCATTTTGGTGATAGTTGACATGTTGACCAAGGTTGCCCATTTCTCACCCATGCATATCATGTACATAGCACAAGACATAGCCCAGGTGTTCTTGCAGGACATTGTTAGACTCCATGGTGTTCCCCGTAAGATCATCTCTGATAGAGACTCATTGTTCACTTCATCATTCTGGAGAGAGTTGCAGGTAGCTTTGGGCACTAGGCTCAATTTTAGTACATCATACCATCCTCAGACTGATGGTCAGATTGAGTAAGTAAATCAAGTTTTGGAGGACATGCTATGTATGTACATGATGGACCATCAGGTCAAATGGGACAAATACCTACATCTTGTCAAGTTTTCCTATAACAATAGGCACCATTCCTCCATAAGTATGTCGCCTTATGAGGCCTTATATGGAAGATCATGTAGGACACCCTTGAGTTGGGATAGGATTAAGGATTGAGTATCTATTGGTCCTTAGTTAGTCAAGGAGATGGAGCAATAAGTGACCCTGACTAGATAGCGCCTAAGAGGCACATGATAGCCAGAAGAAGTATGCTGATGTGAAGAGGACAAATCAAGAGTATGAGGTTGGTGATAGAGTGTTCTTGAGGGTGCGACTACACAAGAGTTGAATTTGATTCAGAAAGGGCTCTAAGTTGGCACCCTGGTTTGTTAGACCATTCGAGATCCTAGACAGGATAGGACCTATTGCATACCATTTAGCTTTTCCACCTAGCTTGTCACACATCCATGACGTGTTTCACATTTTAATACTTAGAGGATACATTTATGATGAGTCTCATATTATAGATTAGGATGCTTTCTAGGTGGAGTCAAACAAACAGCTAGCATTGGAGCCTATCTGTATTATTGCTTAATGGACCTTAGCACTTTGAGGCTAAGAGCTAGACCAAGTTAGGGTCCAGTGGGATTGTTATGATGAGGTCATGGCTTCATGGGAGGATGCAGCATGGATGCGATCTCAATACCCTTATCTTTTTGATGAACTTCAGGAAGAAGTTCATGCCTAGTGGGGGAGGATGTGAGGCCTCCCCCTGACCCATCATAGCATCGTGATACATTATTATTTTGATAGTCACGACTCAAGATGTTGAGACACTATCTGATGCTTTGAACATATTATATTATTTCATGTTGTGTGATGTTTACTTTAAGATATTTAAGTTCGTGAGTTAATGCTTTATGAACATATATGTTGATGGAATAAGTAAATGCAAGATTAACATTTTGATTATGAAATTTTAATGATTAAGAATATGAGTAGGACAAGAGAAACCCTAATTGATTTGAAAGATGCATGTTTTAATTTATGTGATTCCCTGATATGTATATACAAATGTGCATGTGATTTTATGGGGCTACTAATGTGTGCAATGAGTGTGCAAGATATTTTAGTTGAGGAACTCGACAGAGGAATGAAATTGATCCCTACGTGTCATTTGTGGAAACTTTATTGTTTGTATCTTAATTGTATTGTGAAATGTATGAATTTATCTTTCCGTAACTTAGTAAATGTTAACATTCATAATAGTATTTTTATAGTGTCACTTGACACTCATGAATTGTATGTGCATTCTAGTATGCTAGTTAGGGTTAACTGTGTAACCTTGGACCTAAGTTAGACTAAGTTAGTGACCTTTTTGCTAATTTTTCTCTTAATCGAGTTTAGTCACCCCTTATCAGGATTAGTGCTTAATCTATATTTTAGAGTTGTTAGATGGTCCTAAATATTCTTAGCATTTGTTTGGTCCCAAATCAATTCCTAAGGCCTTAAAACATGAAATCTTTATACCCAAGGGGTATGGGTATGGGTTGGGGGCATTTTCCACCCCCCTAGCCCCTTTTGTTGACTTTTGAGGTCACTCAAATACTCTATTTTTGCCTTTGTGTGAAAATTGAAAGTTGTTACCATGAGTTGAATAACCTCAACTCCACTTAGAGGTTAACCTTAGGTTTGGTTGAGTTAGAAACTTCTAGATTTTTAGGCTAGTGGAGGAAGTTATTGCCCTTTTTGATGGTTGAGTTTGGGTCTTATTTAGAGGCCCTTTTTGAGCAGTTTTTGTTGTTACCCAATCTCTACTTTTAGAGAGAAGTCTTGGAGGATTTAAGTCAAGGAAGGAAAAGCTCTTCTCAAAATTGTTCATTTTACCATAACCTCTTTGTGAAGGTAGGAGTCCTTCATCTCCTTTGTTCATGTTGCTCATACTTGGTTCATGCTTATGCTATTGTGTTGTTTATTGGTATGCTTGTATGTATGTTGGGTATTCTTGGGAAGGATTGAAACCATGTTTTCTTGAATGCTTTTCTTTCATGTTTTTGTTTGAATTTTGAAGTTTTCTTGTATGGGTGTTTTGGCATTACTCACCCTTGGATAGGGCAGAAGTGGCCAATTTTGGGAAAGGTATTTAGTTGGACTCCAACAATGTAGAGTCTCTTCTCAGGATGAGAAGAGGGAGAGAGGGTAGGGTGTTATGGCCCCCTACCTGTCAGCACAAACCACATATGATTTTTGGCATGTAAAAATGGAAGAACAGAAGTTCTTAAGTTATAGCCCCAATTGGGCACCTATTTTGGTGTTGTTTCTGACATCTCCTGTTGGAAGAATCCACCTTTCCCTAGTTTTGATTAAATGTTTAATCCTATAGTGAAAACCTAGTATGGATATGAATGTCTAATTTATTTTCTTGTTATGTTGTTTTGTCACTTGGTCAGTTTCATTCCCTCCACAACCTTAGCAATGTATTACATAAAATGAAATGGGTCTCCTATTAAGGGCCATGAAAGAAGGGTATAATATAGTGGCAAATTTTCATATTTTTGGCAAATTTGACATTTTTCCAGTGTTATTTTTGGCGATTTCTGAGCCCTTCCATGGTTTCTTGGTTGCCAAGCTTTGTGGGGTTTACCTGGTTGCCTAGCATTGTAATCACCAACGCATATGTTATGTTTGAGTTTTTCCTTGGTAGTATTCACCTTTCATGCAGCTGACTAGGTAACGCTTATCATGGAATGTTTGCCAGGTTTCAAGTTTTTGTTTAATGTAGTATGGGAGAATTCACCATCCCAATTTCATTTTACCATGGAGGAGTCGGCTCATTTTTCCAATACACTTTCATTTTGTCGTGGAGGAGTCAGCTCGTTTGGCATGGTAAATTGGTAATTGTATTGATTTGTATATAAATTCAAATTCACCCAAGCAATGAGACATTCATTAAATAATACTGGCACTGCATTAAATTTTTGGTAGCGCAAGACACATCACGGGCAAGACTCGGACTCCAGAAATAGCTTCCACAAGTGGTGGTACACTGGTATGTGTAGCTATGCTATAAAATACTCTCCTTGAGCTTATGTTGTTTAATTTAATCATAATCTTATCTACAATTTCCTTTCTTATCTCATTTTCATTAGAAATTTTTCAAAAAGTGGACATTAATGGTTTTTAAAGCTTGCATGAATGGATATTGACCACCTAAGATCAATATCCTATTTCCTTTGTCGTGGAATGTCGATTCACCGACTGTCAAAAATCAGATTTGAAATTGAACTTTTTTTCTTTAAGTTTCAATTCCTAGTCTGAAAGTAATACTACTTATTCTCAGGGAAGTAAAGTTTAAATGGATTATCAGTGGATTGAGATGTCAAGGGAGGGTGAGTTTGTAACTAATATTGCTCAATCTCAGGGAAGTGAAAAGGGTAAGACCCCCAAGTGCAGTGAAGTGATTAATCTTACATCAAAATGCCAAAAACTTAGAGATACTACCATAAAGGCTTTCTTTGGAATTGACAATGTTTCTAGTCATTCCTATCCATATAATTTATTTTCCCAGAAAATGGTTTCTTAGGAGGCATTTTGACAGTATTGAGAAAACTAGAATGCCATAGAGGGTATAATATGAGTACTTACTTGACTTTCTGAATTTGTTCTTCTCTGAACTTTTGTAATTGCTCTCGAACAACAGAAGAATAAATTCACATCTTTACCAAGCTTATCATGATGCAATCAATAGGCTCTTCTACTCAGAAAACTTGCAATCTTTGTTTGCATGGGACTGGAATTAATGAAAATATCCTATGTTATACTTTGTTTCTCCCACACGCAAAACTTTCACTTATCATAAATGTGTAGGATAGAAAAATAGAGTGGCGTCGCACTTTCTTTTTTAAACTTGCGCTGTTGATCCTCGAAAAATCCTACGATCTGGGAATGACAACTAAGCTGACTCAATTTTCTTCTTAACACATTGGCAATCAAGCCAATAAAATACCTCCACCTATACCCTTCCTTCAAGGCTAGTGCTTCAAACTAGGCCCATGGATGACCACGGACAAGTGTCATCAACTCGCTAATTGGTTATACATAACTCTTGAGCATCTTTCCACAACAAGCTAGCAATGACCACTGATTTTTCTTTAATCATGTGGTAGATAATTGAAACAACCTTTAAGAACACAATGATAGGTCCCTTACTCGTTAACTCGCTATACTTATTCATCGCACATCTCTTCATAGCGAGTTAACAAGCATTGTCAATCTAGATTTGATCCTGTAGATAGAAATTTACTGCAATAGTGGTGGGCCATCACTCGCTAACTTTCTATACATAACTTCCAAGCACTTCTTCATAGAAAGTTAATGATGGCCTTTGATCCTAGCTCGATCTCACGATCAAAAATCTTTGTACTTGATACATGGGAAGTAGGTCCATGATACCACTATCGCTAAGCTAGCTCAACATGCTGGCACATATATATTTTTTCTAATCTCTTAATGACATCATATGTCCTAGGTCTCACCGTGTTTGTGATTTTCAAGTGGGTCGCTATATCACTATCGACATAATTACCAACAATCTAGTTAGCAATATGGCGAGCTCTAACGAATCAAAAATTTTCAGCTCAAAGATGCTCAAGAGGATGCCATCGTGTAACTCGATCTGCATAATCTCAACCTTATCATGTCACTCATTCGAGGCCCACCTTTGAGGATTTTTAGTTACATCACCATTTTTTGAGCAATCTCTACATTGCTACCAGCATAAATACCAACAAATCCGGCTAATGATATGGCGAGTTTAGATAACCATTTGAAAACAACTCCCAAAAAAGAAACCACAAAAGACATTAACCTGCAGAGAAAAAAATGAAACGTGCACCATATCTTCTTCGAGATCCTTAGAATTACATCTTACCTCAGAAGGATGCCATCTTTGGAAAATTTAGGCATTCACTATATCAACACCGGAAAATCACAAGTATTTCCCATTAGTGACTTGGCGAATCATCGGACAAATTTGAACTCCGGTGGCACCACATTGCAAGTTTTTTCCATGTGCATTTCTTCTTGAAACTGACAGGTCTGGGATGTATCACATGATCATAAGATCTTCTTGTGAACACATTTCTCGACATTAGATTCCACTTTTCAATATCATAGATAATTTTCTATTGATCGCTATCTCGCTATGCGTAACATGTGAGCAACTTTCCATAGCAAGTATGAGACAACTGTGGATTCAAATCAGATCTGGCAGTAGGACTAAAAACCCCTTTTCTCAAAAGACTCAACCACAACGTCCAAATAGGTAGGAGAAGAATATTTGTTCTTCGCTCCCCCCCTTTTTTTTTAAAAAGAATTTGTGCTAGGTTAAACTTTATAATCCAAACCTAGGGTTTTTCACAAATTTTCAAAGGTACAATATATACTAAACCAAAACCCAAAACCCTATGACTTGTCAGAAACTTCTCATCTAATTTTTTTTTTTTTTTTAAAAATTGATATTCAAAAAATCAGACCAACACAATACATCCCTAATGACATCCTCTTCCCAAATTTTCCTTCCAATGATGACATTATAAGCCCTCATTTGTTTAAGAGCACTTCTAACAATGTTATATGGGTCATAAACCCTAGTGGGGGCAGTGGGGAAATTTAACTCTCTCTTAGGAAGGCATCAACTTCCTCAATGGCCTCTTTACCAATTTCAAAATCCCCTACTTTGAAATTTCTACACACAAAAAATCCCTTTTTAATGGTTGGCCCTAGATATTCTCTATTCATGGATAACAATTGCCAAAAAATTTCCACTACAACCACCCTCTCCAGTACATATCTTGGCAAGAAATGAGGGGGTTGGGAACAACCAAAAATTCTAATCACTATACAGTTTCCTAACAAAAAGGCTCTGCCCCAATCATGATCAATTGGTCCCTCATCATCAAAACACATAGTTGGTCTAACAATCTTCCTAATTAACCTAGGTAATCTTTCCAATTTTGAACCTAACATCCTATGAATAGTTGCAAAAAAATCATTATAAAAAGAGAGGGAATTAGAAAAAGAGTAGAACCTCTGCCATAATCTTGTCCATCTTTGAACAGGAAATGTATCTCCGAAATTGTCCAAAGCTTCAATGAAACTGGAATCCACATGGCCCACATTGTAGAAGAGGATGAGATGCGTAAGCAATGAGTAATGTAGAAATTTGAAATTGTCAAGATCACCTTGTTGAGCTGTCACCATCTGCTGATGAATACTATCAGCAATGAATGTTCCAAAATCATACCCTGCATTAGTATGTGGGTCTTGAATGTCTAGAGCTATCACATACAATGCTGGGGAGGAATCCATGGATCCATCTACTCCCAATAGTTTTTTCAATCCGAAAACTATTTTCTGAAAGTATGCACACAAATATGACAAGGGTATAAAATCAGTAACCATTTTTAGGAATTCTCCTTTCATCTTGTTTTAATTTTCCCTCGGGACATGTCACAACATTGCATGTGTTGTATAGAAATCTCTCTGTTTCTCAAATGTTGCTTCCAATTTTTCTAGGTTAATAGGAACTGACATGGGACCTTGCAAATCAAATGCTTCAACAAAATCATCCTTACTTAATTTACAGAGAATTCTCATATCCTTTCTATGAAAGGACCGAGTGGTTGGATTATATGCATTTACCAATGCCTTGATAAGCCCAACATCCACGTAAGCCTTTCTCGCAGTTTCACAACTGCCAACTTCAAACTGATGAAACCCTTTGCAAACCTCTGATGCCATTGACTTCACGTATGTTTTTTTTAACCTTGAATACAATGAAATGATTCACCCAAAAAATTAAAATTTTACTATGATTATTATTTTTTGTTCGCCAATGTATAAATTTTTTGTGGTTTTAAAATAACACAATTTGCCTAGATTTTACACATTGTTTGAGAGACTATGAATGATTTGCCAATGGAGATTATTATATTTTTTTTTGCAAACTATTTTTTTTACCACAAAAAAATAAAATAAAATTGTTAGGTGTTTTACACCTTTCACCAATTTTTTACACCTTTTCTAAAGGAGGGGTTTCTTAAAGTATACCCTGCATGAAAGAAATTTAATTTGATTGTCATAATTTAGGGATTGAAATCCTATGTAAATTGTATTTAAAAACTTTGTGGTAATGGCAACGACGCCATGTTTTCTTCTTGGTTCTTTCCTGGTAGAGCCTTTGAATCAGGTTGTCAATAAAATAGTGATTGAGTAATATTGCTTCTTATGAGATTTTTTTTTGTATTTTTTGGTTACATGGATGTATATCAAAAATAAGATGAAATGATGATGTTCAATTAGGAAAAATTCAATTTTCATATATGTTGAGACGAAAATTATGTTATGATCGTAGATTCATTTTCGTGATTATTGAAAACAAAAACCAATCTTGCATTGTTGTTAAAATGGATCATTCAAATTCTTGGTTTATATAGATTGTAACAAGTTCTATTAGATATATATATCCCCTTGGCAAATTCTATCATTATCAATTTTAACACTTAGAGGAAAAAAAATTCCCCCAAGAGTAAAAACTCTCTCTAGTTTTTGTATGGGAAGCAAATTAATTCTTCCCCTTGCAACAGAGAATATTCTTGGGAATCTTCTTAAGTTTAAAATTAGAAATTAAAAGTAAATAATAACAAGAAAATTTCATAAGTTATTAAACCTTTATAACTTAATATCCAAAATATCCTAGAATCTAACCATAAAACTTTTTGTCATTAATTCTTCTCCCATCCCCTTTGGCATAGGCTTATTGACCAAGAAAAAAAAATATTATAAATATAATTTAATGGGAATTGGTGGGTGACAAGATGTTGGGAGTGACGCAAATTTTAAAGTCAAACAAAATGATTAATGCAAACTCCTTTTACATCTCCTTCTTTCCTCCCTAGGCAGAGTCTCTTCCTGCATGGGATGGCATTAATGTTTTTTTTGAAGTTTGTGATTGGTGGAAGGGTTCATGGTTGGCATATGGTACCTGTGAATGGCATGTGGGGCAGATGGAGTCAATGCAAGTGGATTTTATATTTAAGTTTGAAACTTTGTTCTTTTTTCCTTACCTTTTTGTCTCCTTGGACTGCGCACTTTCCTTGGTGCATGGGTCAGCATGCTATGCTTTTGGTGTGTGTGTGTGTGTGTGGGGGGGGGGGGGGGGGGGGGGGGGGGGGGGCATTCAAGATTATCTTTTGATCCCCACATAATCCTTCTTGCTCTTTCCCACTTGGGACTGGGTGAGGTGGTGGTACAAGGGGGCAATGCTGGCACCTTATTGCTTGGGAAAGGGAGTTAGTAGTTATATGGGGTAGCTTGGAATTTCTTAGCATAGGTTTTTTAATTGAGTTTTGTTTTAATGTAAGTAGTATTAAATTAAGGTTAGTTAGTATTATGTTATTTTTTAATTTAATTTTGTTTAGATTTAATTTAGTTAGTTTTAAGTTAGGCTTGTTTAATATTAGTGTATGTTAGGATAGTTAGGTGTTTAAAAACTTGGTTTTAAAATTGTTAGGATTTTATTATGTATATTTTTAATCATGAATTATTATTAGTTAGTTTTGGTTATTAATTTAGTTAAAGTTTTAAAATTAATTAAGCTTTATCTTGATAATAATTTTAATGTTATTTTTTTTTATAATTGTATTTTAAATTTAAATGTTTTATAAACATTGATTAAATTATTGTTGCAAATTATTTTATAAGTTAGTAATGAAATAATCAAACAAATGTCAATATCAAACTTATAGCGAGAGTTCTATTTAACGATTTATTTCTCCTCAAGATTATAAACTTAAGATGTAATGTAGAGAACCTATACTTTAACTTTGAACACAAACATATCAAACTTAGAGTATTTTTAATTATTAACTTTAAAAAAAAAATTGTGTGTTTTTGCCCTTGAAATTTGGGCATGACATCTTTGCTCTCCTCTTTGCTCAATAATTTGTACATCATTCTACAAATCATTGTTTGTCTAAAAAAAAACTTCTACATTCTCTCTAACCATTCTAGGATTTTCTTCTTCCTTGTTATCAATAAGAGTTACTAAAGCCATCTCTTCAATTATTTCCTCTTTCTTAACCAATTCAAGCTCATTATATGTATCATCACTATCATTCAAGAATATTTCCATACTTTCTTTAAATTATCCATCTTCATATGACAAAGAATTCTTTCTTAACTTTCTTATTCTCTTAGGACATATGGATGGAAAATGATCAAACTCTTTACATGTCCAACAAATGAAAATTTTCATACCTTTTGGCTCTCTTTTCATAATAAGATCAATACCTTCCTTGATCTTCTTGTCTTCTTTATATCTTAATCTATCTTTACTTATGCTTATATTCTTTGTAAGCAACAAAAAGATTTTGGATTGGGAAACTCAATGCTTAGTTTTGTACATAGTTTTGATATCTCACTAAGAATCTCCACCTTTTAAGTGTCAAAAAATTGTCTATCTGACTTAGAACTTTGATCTCTCAAAGTTGTTAAACTTTCTCTACAAGGACCTAAAGCTTTGATACCAATTGTTAAAATATATAGTCCACCAATATAAGTAAGAAGGGGGAGTGAATGAGTTATCCAACTATTAAAATATTTATCAATCTTATTAACCCTTAACCATATGAGTGATATAATTAGCAACCATAACAAGATACTCATGCACAATAATACCAAATATGTTAACTAGGGAAACCATTGATCAAAGGGAAAACCCTGGTGGGGATGGTACCCACAAGATGATGTACTACTAGAAATATTCCTGTTGAAAATAATTGGTTAATTGTGTATTATCTTTAATGTTACACAAAATGTCATATCATTGCCAGTCAATGTATAATGAGCTCACTTGGGTGATGAAGATATGTTCTTGTGTCTACTGAGAATTCTAGAGTTTTCCAAGTTCAAAAGATAGTATCTACTGAGTTCACTCAATTGTCAAAGAGATTTTAGTAGAAGTTAAGTGTTAACTGAGCTCACTCAGTTAATGAAAGAAATGTTGGATGGACCTAGTGTTAACTGAGCTCACTTGGTTACCAAAGGATCTTTGTAGATATGTAGTGTTAACCAAGTTCAATTCGTTAACACAAGAAAATTGTTTATGAGTTAGTATCTACCAAGTAGGGTCAACTAATGAAAGATTTTCTTGTTTTGGCATATTGAGTTCAATTGATTTGTTTGTTGGTTCTATCCAATTGAGGAGATGAATATTAAATATTCTAAGTTGTATTGAAGATGACTTTGACAATGTGCAAGAGATATATATATATATATATATATATATATAAAGTCAAGCTGAGGATTAAATGTGTGAAACATAAAAAGGATTTGAAGATACTTAGAGGAAGTGAATTAGAAAGATAAGTAGAATATCTTTGTTTATTTGCAAAGATACATTCAATTAGGAATGATCAAGTATACAAGGAAAAATTGAGATTTGTAATCATAAATTCAATTGCATCAGAAATTAGGTAATCTCATTGTTACTTTCTAACCATTGTAGCAATGATCTAAATCTCTTAATAAAGTTGGTTTAACAACTATTTTTAAATACTCTAACAAGGTGGCATTTCTACTCAAAGTGTCTTAAACACCTCTAATAAGGCCACTCCTAATAGGTTCATCAAATCCTTTAATAAGGTCACACTTAACAGTGTGTTTTGTAACTTTTAACAAGGTTGGCTCCTAACAGGGCTCACTTTAGTAGAGTAAAAATTAGTAACTAGTTGTAATTGGTGGTTTTTCCAAACTAGGTTTACACATTAAATCTTGGTGTCAATTGTGTTTATAATATTTCTTTTATGGGTATGCAACTAATTTAAGTAAGATTAATCATAGATAATTGTTGGAGATATAAGAGGAGTAATTGAGAGGGGAGGGGTGAATTATTTACTAATAAAATTAATCTTAGATCCCTTAGATGTCAGTAAAAATACAAACTAAAAATTGAATAGTGTTAATGCTCAGTAAACACACATAAAATGTTGTAACTCTGTAATTACTTAATGTGTTTGGTAAATGCTTAACATGAAAAATTTAGATGTTATGTATGATGACCATTACTTTAACTTACTTGCAAACACATAAAAGAAAATAACATGAACACATTTCACACTAGGATTTAACGTGGAAACCCAATTTGGGAAATACCACCAATTGCAACTAGTTACTATTTTCACTCTTCTGAAGTGAGCCATGTTAAGAGCCAACCCTATTAAAGGTTAAAAAATGCACTATTAGGTGTGACCCTATTAAAAGATTTAATCACTCTATTAGGAGTGGCCTTATTAGAGATCTTGAGACAATTCAATAGAACTTCCACCTTGTTAGAGGATTTACAAATAGTTGTTAAGCCAACTCTATTAAGAGATTTTAGATCGCTGCTAAAATAGTTAAAGATTAATAATGAGATGACTTGATTTGAATGCAACTAAATTGCTGATTACAGATCTCTATTTTGGCTTGTACTTGATCCTTTTTTATTGAATATAGTTTTTCTGCTCCACAAGGATATTCTACTTATCTTTCAAATTTTCTTCCTCTTCTCATCACTAAATCTTCAACAACATCTTCATACTTTTTTCAATTTGAAACCACAACTTGAGCTTATACTTATATCTTTTACAATTGTCAATTCAGCTCAAATACAATTTAGAATAATTAATATTCATCACCTTAGTTAATTAGAATCAAAAGATAAATTAATTGAGCTTAAATGCCAAAATAAGAAAATCCTTCATTAGCTGACCCAACTTGGTAGAAACTAATTCATAAATGATTTCTTATGCTAACCAATAAAAGCTCAGATAACACTAAAATCTTGTAAAAATTATTTAGCAATCGAGTAAGCTTGGTTAGCACTGGTTCCATCCGACTTTCCTTCATTTACCGAGTGAGCTCGGTTAACACTCATCTTCTACATACTTTACTTCAATGCCTGAGTGAACTCAATAGACACCACCTTCTAAACTAGGAAACCATAGGAACACTTGGTAGACATAGAAAATTGTCTTCACTACCCAAGTGAACTCAACATATACTAACTAATAATGATATGAAATTTGTGTAACATCAAAGGTAGCACACAATTAATCAATTGTATTCAACAATAATATCTTATTCTTTTCATGTTAAGAAGCTACCAAGTTATTTCAGTGTTTGCTAAGTTTTAACATTTTCTATTGTAAATTGAGTGCATGCATGTTTCCCAAGTTATAGAAGAATAGAGTTTAATCAGGTTTTTGATTTGTATTGACATTTAAGGGATCTAGGATTTATTTTTGTAGTAACTGATTTACCCCTTCCCTCTTAGTTAATCCTCTTATATTTCCAACAATTCCTTGTTAGAGGATGCACCCTATTTGGAGTTTATGAAAATATTCAATATATATCAATCCATTTTAGGAGACGTTGACTCTCTTTTAGGAGATTCCAACCCTGTTAGGAGTTTTGCCAACCCTACTATCCAAATAGATTCAAGGGAAAGGCCAATGAACCCACTTTCCAAATGATCTCTATATTATTCCTTACCAAATAATAGAAATAAAATGTACTTTTCCTTCCTCTTCCTTTGTCCTATAAACTAGACTTCTACTCCTTCTTATCTTGATACTAGATCACCAACTTCACTTCCAATAATCCCTTGGATCACTTAATCTCATTTACCAAACACTATGTTTCTCATTCATAGACTTTGCACTTAATTCATATCACAATCACTATTATTCCTTCTCAATCAAGGAAAAGATCTTTCTTTTATACCATATCCTCAAAACAATTCCTTGAGTTGGCCTTGAGGCTTTCCCAATTAATTATAACAAGACGATAATAAGATAAGTAATTATTTCACAATTACATATTGTTGTCAACTCATAGTCTATACAAATTCTTACACATGTGACTCTAGACTTTGTGCACTCATTGACATCATCATTAGAATATCCTCTATCACTGTATAGATTTTCATATCTTAATTCTATCTATGTTAGGAGATAAATTCAAATAATCAAAAAATGCTTTTTAGATACTCTTCCTCTATACTACTCTCTATAAATCACACATTTTTTTTAATTTCTTCAACTTATGTTACATGTGCTCAACTCATCATCAAGACATAGTGTGGAACAGTTCCTTAACCACACATCACCTGAACATCAAAAATATATCTGTACAATCATGATCTTTGTCTTCTACTCTGTTAGTCTTCACAAAAACCATACTATGTTTTCATAAATGAAAAACATAGTCATGAATGCAACATGTCAACACTGTGTAATGCCCCTCCAAGGGATCCAAAGAATTAACCTAAAGTTTCACTAAGTTTAGTAACATTTTTAAAAAAAAATTTATAAACATGAAAGTAAAACCATTCATATCATAGTAGCAATAGCAATAACATTAATCAATTGAAAGTGAACATAAACATACATAACAGGTTACATTCTTCATTAATCCCTTAAAGTTGAATTACATATAAATCAATTATTAATGATTCCATCTAATACAACATCCACATGAAATAATAATGAAAAGTCCAACATTCTTAAATTACATTTATGAATGCTCAATCATCTACTATACATGCCAATGGGTATGAGAAGCTTAAAATAATATACATGTGTGAAAATAAAGTACATCATCATCATCCTTATTCTAGTCCATGATGCAATAAAGTAAATGTAATCACATGTCATACATGATACATCATCTTAAAAGATATAAACATCCATCATAAAAGATAACCATATATCAAACATAATTAATTAAGTGCACGGTTCCTCCCAACCGTTAATGGCATCATTAGACCATCATGGAACCTAGCCATCCCTCCATGCATAACATTCCAAATCATCGAAGAGATCATCAGTATTAACATAGTAGGAATGTCACTCCTAAATCATACTACATCATATGAAGAAAAGAATTCTAACATGAAAAATAAAGCATAAGATAACATCATCTGACATATGCAAATCATCAATATAAGGATACATGTCCACCATCATAATCCATGAACAGAATGAAGATAGATGCCAACAAGAGAATGTGTCAGCCATGGTGTCTCAAACAGATCTCAATTGATAAGAGTGGAAAAGTACTACCACCCGACTGTGTGGTACCTAAATGGTCCACTCCCACCACGCTAAGGAGATAATCTCAAGTCCTAAATAGGTTATCAAAATCACATAGCATAAATACACTCTAAGTCCAAGAATCCTAAAAGTATACTAACTCAAAGGTTCCAATCACAAATCGACATCTAATCCCAAAGGCACACAAAGACATGTAGGGTACCTACTATGCAAGTGGGAAAGTGTCATCATACAAATCACACTAGAGTTACCCTGGTAGTCTCCCAATAGACCCCTACCCCCTATTGATCCCTATGCAACCACTAGTATCCTCTCATACAGACAAGGCATACTACAAAATGCAAGGTCACAACCAAGAATTCTCTCTACTCCCATCTTGTTTGTACTAGCACTCGAGGCATAGCCGAGAACAAAAAAATTATCTTATTAGGTTCATTTAAGTCAATATTAGGTTTGAATGTTTTCACTTATTAAGACAACTTACAATGAGTTACCCTGGTAGCCTCATAGGGCCTCAACCCCCATTGCAAGCCACTTCCCGTCACTACAAGTAGATAACCTACCCTAAGCTCATGGAATCATAAATCACAAAATCCCCACAATCCTATACAAGTGACTAGAAAATACCAAAAGATAATCCACAATATAAACATCAAATCTCCAAAAGCAATAGAAAAGCATCCATAGATAATCATGACCACAACAATTCTCTATTGGCAACTGAAGGTATCCCTGATAATCACAATAATCATTGGTTCTTAACAAGCAACCAAAAAGTATCTCAAAGTAATACTAATCGAGGACTCCAAAATGGTTGATTCAAAACATGTCACAACATGACATCATCAAGATCAAATAAATAATTCAACTCCATCAAGTGACTGGAAAGTATTCCAAAACAACTGATGGATAACTCATAAAAAAAAGTCACAGTTTACACAAGAAGAATGAAGACAATATCAATTAGTATGCCATCACATAACCATGGTTGAGTTTAAAAGATTGAGATCAAAAGACATCATCATGACATCACAATCATAACCCTCGAGCCTCTGGTAGATGTCCTATAACTAGTCAACAAACTAGCCAACCCAAAACCCAAAACAGAAGCATAGAGAAAACACAAAATGCAAGCACATGTTCGAGTTTGTTTAAAATTGCATAATTGAATAAAGTGTGGAGGTCTCAATTTTTGTTTTCAATTTTAGTATCAAGTGGAGAAATTTTGTACATTTTTACCTAACCCATGTAATAGTTTAAAATTTCCCATAACTCTAGAATCGATTTTCCAATTATTCTAATGATATATTGTTTATATAAACGTTATTTGAAAATGACCCTTGCAAAATTTTGCTTTGTAGATTTTAACATGAGAAATTACCAATTCTTTTCATTATCATTTTTTTTCATAATTCAAGTTAATTAAATAATTAAATTAAACCTATATTGTTAGACTATAATATTACAAAATAATTTATTATTAAAAGAAATGATTTATTAATACAAACCTTTTATCAAATATAATAATAATTAATTGTTGATAACATATATACATATTTACACACACACACACACACATATATATATATACATACATAAATATATATATAATTATAAACATTTAATAATAATAACATTTTTTTTTAAAAACATTATAAAAAAATTGAAATGTAAAAATCGATTTACCAAACACATAACTCCCAACATATAATAATAATACCGCTGATGCGGTCCATAGTACCTTGCGGTCGTAGGGCCTGTGGTGATAGCAGTACAGAGTACCGCCTGTCATCGCAGTACCTGCGACACAGGTACTTGGCACTCATTGCCAATAGGGTACGAGCTTTGCCCTCCCAATTTAATTTGTTCAATTTTTTTAATAACATTTAAAAAATGCTTTTACCATATGCAATTCGGATTATATATATATATATTTCCCACTGCAATTTAATAGTCAATTTTTCAATATGTGTGTGTGTGTGTGTGTGTGTGTGTGTGTGTGTGTGTGTGTGTGTGTGTGTGTATTTGTGTGTGTGTGTGTGTGTGTATATATACTCGCAGAGTTTTATTAAGCACTACAACATTTTTATAATAAACATACATACATACATACATACATACATACATATATATGTATGTATGTATGCATATTTGAAAATATAAACATGTATATTTCTACAGAGAACATATACACAATTTTTTTTAAAGGGCTTCCAATTATAAGAATTTTGCTATAAATAATTTGTTCCCTAAATTTACCCATTAATTCTTCTAATAGGTTTGACTATAAATTTTAACCCTAGCTCCATAATTTCATCAGATCTACGCATATGAAAGTTTCTTATATAGAATTTAACTACCCATGACACAATGCATACAACCAAGATATGAAAATCCTCATAAAGCATTCAGAAGACATGAAGAAGACAGCAAGTGCAAGAAGCAAAAATAACATAAGAAAAATCACAAGTGTCTACTTGGACACTGATGCTAAATCACTTATCCTCAGAATCCGTAGAGAAAGCTCCTTCCTTCTCCAACATTCCTGAGTCCTCTAAACATGCTCCCTAAGCTTCTAGGAGTGCTTGAATATAAAGAACTCTCAGGAAGCACCTAGAATGTCTCTAGAAACAACCAGAAGGTGTTGACAACTAAGCACAAGTCTTTTCCAACCTTCTAGATGAGTCACAAGGTTGTAAACACCATGTGTTTAATTTGTGCGCTAACTCCTATGTTGTTGACATACGTGAAATCAAGAGGTGTGTTTACTCCTAGGCAAGCTTATAACTTTTATTTTAATTCTTTTATCTTTTCTATTATTATTATTTATTTATTATTTTATTATTATTATTAATTTTAATTTCTTTTATTTAATTCTTTTCTCACTTAATTCCTCATTCAATTAATAAAAATAAAAATATAAAAGATCATGATATTATATTAATTTTTTCCAAATAATTAAATTATTAATTAAATCTTTTAATTTTAGACTTAATTAATAGAAAATTCACCATAGACCTCCAAGATAAAATATGAAAACCCATCATAGAACAATCCATACAAAATCAATCTAAAGCATTAAAAATCATGAATTATGTCATCTGACACATTCGGAAGGTAAAATATCTCGAATACTTGTCCTACCTCACTAGGACAAATAGTTTAGGGGTTTAGGATTTGGACTTGAGAATTTATCTCCCCTCTCTTATCGTTGAGACAGTGTGATAGGGTATGCTCATCCTGGCAATTCAGAGAAGTCAATACCCAGTACCTACAACCTGCATAAAGACCATACATGTACATACAATATATATATATATATATATATATATATATATGCTAAGCTAAACAGGCAATGGCAGGAAGTGGTGCATCATGTGGATCCTAACTAGCAGGTGACTACGACTCCCTTCCTTAACCATATCAGAAATTCCATACAATAAGAGAATAAACACGCACACCATACACATGAAAGTATGGGGTAAGTATCCATAATAAAACACATGTGATAATAACCATATAACTAATCATCATCAATAACTAGAAATAGCGTAATAATCATCATGCATCCATGAAATGTAGAGTCTAAGTAATCTCATCACATATCAACTGAATCCATAACACAATATCTGATAGTCTCGAAACAATGCTACTAACCATCAACGTAAAACTAGTCTAAGATAGTTCAGAAATAATAGCAACAATATGTCCATAAAAATGTAAATGAGGGCAGGCACTACACACTGTCATATTCTCTCCAATGCTTAGGATACTCCCCAAAGGAATATCATCGACATTCATACTAACAAAGACATAGGCACAATCCTAATTCCTTTTTTTTGTTGACACACCCATGGAAATGCTTAGACTATTTCAGTCCATATGTTTTATTATTTTTGTTAGCTTTTCATTTTAAGTTTATTATTATACCATTTGAAGGAAGGATCCACACACAAATAGATACACTTGGTGGATATGCAAAGAAATTCATTGGTTTTAAGAGATTTGGTGCAAGTATGTTTCAAATCAACTTTAAAGTTTGGTTTCCAACTTATTATATGAAAAGAGATGTCAAAATTTCATAGACACTCTATGTGCCTATATTTTTATACTAAATAGGTATACATGAAGCTCCATATCACTAATATACATATATTTATAATGGTGGTCTTATTCCTACAACTATAGTTTATCAGAAAGCTCAAGGTTGTTATCAACCCAATATTTTCAATCAACCTCAAGATCCTAAGAATTAGCTCATACTATCCAAGTTTTTATAGAGCTTAAAAATAAAAAAGATAGTTTCTAGTATATGCCAAAGGATTTCACTAGTTCAATAAATGAACTTAAAAGATAGAAATAATTTTAGGCATAGGTTGATGAATGTTCTTATCAATCATATCTTTACGAGCAAGATGAGTTGGCTCATCAAGACCATATTCATGAGTAGTAAATGAAATAAATATGTGATAAAATGAATAAAATTATTGGAAATTTATTGGCTAAAGAAAGGAAACAATATGGTGAAACAATTATAGGAGGGAAGTGTCAAATAAAGGAATCAAAAGAGGAATATGTGAAAAAATCCATAGATGGAAAAGGACTGATAAAGAATTTAGTTTATGAAGTCATTAAACTTTTACAAAAATAATCAACTGAAACTTTACCCTATTCAAGACCTTATTGAGGAAGTTTTCCCGCCTGGTACATTTTGTAATCCATTTTTTTGGCAAGAAGACTCCTACATTTAGTTCACTGCACTTAGTAAAGGATTACTATATACTTAACCCATTACATCCTATTACATCATAACAAATATTTGTAGAATCCTATTTCTCTCTAATAACCTACACAAATTACACAAGTTATTTTAACAAGTTTAATTGAATTTGAAGAGGACTATTGTATAGTGAAGAATAAGGAGCTTTGTAAGTAGAAAGAGAGAAATAAGATAAGGTCCAATAATATGAAGTATAAAAGAGAAAAATTTAAAAGGATCTTCATCATCAAATTACTACACATGAGGCATAAATAAAGTTAAAACTTTTTCAACAATAGACTTCCAAGTCCATAATTTTGAGTTTCATATAAAACACCTTAAAGGAGGAGCCTTAGAGTTTTGTTCTTATGTGTTTCATCAAGCCTAATAGGGAAGAGGAACCTGTGCTTTAGTAAGTGGTCCCATATAAAAAGTTGATTCAATAAGCTCAATTTGTTTTTGGTTCTCCTAGTAGACATATAGAGGAGATTTGACAACATGATTTTCTAAGTTCCAGTGAGTTCCTTCCCATAAAACAAGTTGAGAATAATGAATTTTACTTTCCACAATAAGTTGATAATATAAAAAACCATATAGTTTTAAAGATTCATTTGATTTGTTTAATGAACTACCTCATTTTGTAAATGAAGAAAATACCAAGATTCAACTTGTACCTACACTAGTTATAGAACAACAAGAAGAGAGTTAAGATCTTAATATTTTGATTATCAAAGAGGACTCCAATTGTAAGCTCCCTCCTTGTATGTACTTATCAAATATGAATTCTCTATTAAAAATTTATAGGAGATTGAAATGGATAGGAAGTAATATTTTATGTTGAGAATGTCCTAATAAAAATTGAGATTAGTTGATACAACCATGTTTTAAATACTTAGTGATTCGAGAACTATTGCATTATCTTAACTGTTTAAACATTAAATTTCACTAACGATGATACGAGATGTTTTCACCTAATGATGATGATGTTGATTATGGTACCTCAATGATTAGGTTATACACATTCAAACAGTTTTGTATTCCTTAATTGGTGATGTTTATGATGTTAGGCATATGCATGCCTAACGATGATTATTCTAGTATTTTAATCTAAATTAATGAATAAATTATGTTATATTGATTATGTAATTAATGATGATTAAATGTGAGCAGAAATGAACTAAATAGTTAATTATATGAAAGATTTATGTGACTATCCAGATGAGTTTTGAATATATATGCATGTGATTTTTATTGAGCTATTGATGTGTGAAATGAGTGTGCAAGATTTATTAGCCAGAAAATCTAATAGAGAATCAAAAGTAAACCCTATGTACAGTTTGTGAAACCAAGATTGAATCTAATGAAAGATGCAAACCCTATTGTTTTATATTTCTTTTGTATCGTAAATTGAATGTGTGTATCATTCTATAATCATTAAGTGTCAATGTTTTGTAACAATGATTTTATAGTGTCGCTTGACACTAGTGATTCGTATATGAATTTCAGCATGATAATTAGGATTAACCAAGTAATCTAAAGATCTAAGTTGGACTAGGTTAGTGGCCTATTACTAATTAGTTAGTAATTAAGATTAATTACCCCAATCAAGATTAGTGATAAATTTTCATTTTGAGGGTTGTTAGAAAGTCCAAATATTTTTAAAAAAAATTAGGTCCCTAAATAGCCCTAGAGATCATAAATAATTTAAAATAAGTACCTAGGGGGTATATGTATGGGTTGGGGGCATTTTTCACCCCTCTGACACCTTTTGTTGACTGTTGTGATCACCCAAATATCTCATTTTTATTTTATTGCGAAAATTAAAGTTTCTCCATGAGTTTGATATGTTAAACTCCACCTTGAGGTGGTTAACCTTAATGATAGGATTGAGTTAGAAGACTCTAGAAGCCTTTAGTCAAGTGGGAGAGTTATTGCTTTTTGTAGGGGGTTGAGATGAGATCCTTTTTAGTGGCAGATTTGAGAGAGGAAGAGTGTTCACCTAACCTCTAGTTTTAGAGAGAAAATTTAGGATTGAAGGAGAAGGAAGGATAGCTCTTCTCAAATTTCAATTGTCATAACCTTATTGTGAAGGTAGAAATCCTTCAAGTTCATTTTGTTCATGTTGTGTTTCATTTCTTAAGTAGGTTTTTGCATATGTATGTTTGTGTGTTTGATGAACATGTTTGGGATGGGATTGTAATGGATTTCTTTAAAAAAATTTCCTTCATATTTTTACTTTTTATTTTTGAGAGGATTGTAAGGGTTGTATTGGCATTACTCACCCTAAGATAGGGCAGAAGTGGTGTAGTGCCTACCCTCGTTCACATCTTTTCTAGACTTATTGTTGTTATTTTTATCAGACTATGATAGACTAGTCTTATGTTGATGGATTAGTGGTATTGTGTTGACACTATCAGACATTATGTTATGGATTCAATGGTTATATGATGAGATCATTTAGATTTTACATTTCATGCATACATGATGATCATTATACTATTTTTAGTTATTACTGATGATTAGATGGATGGTTTATTATCTTATGTGTTTTATTATGGATACTTACCCCATACTTGCATGTGTATGGTGTGCATTTTTTCTTATTGTATGGCATTTTTTATGTGGTTAAGGAAGGGAGTCGTAGTCACCTACTTAGTCGGGATCTACATGATGCACCACTTCCTGCCATTGTCTGTTTAGCTTAGCATTATATATATTATATGTGCATGCATGTTTTTTCTGCAGGTTGTAGGTACCGGGTATCAACTTCCCTGAATTGCTAGGATGAGCATACCCTATTATACTATCTCAATGATAAGAGAAGGGAGATAAATTCTCAAGTCCAAATCCCAAACCTTTAAGCCAATTGTCCTAGTGAGGTAGGACAAGTATCTAGATATTTTACCTACTGAATGTGTCAGATGACATAATTCATGATTTTTAACCCTTTAGACTGATTTTGAGTGATATGCTCTATGATGGGTTTTCATATTTTATCTTGGAAGTCTATGGTGAATTTTCTATTAATTAAGTCTTAATAAATAGATTTAATTAATAAATTAATTATTTGAGAAAATTAATATAAAATATCATGTTATTTGATATTTTGATTGTAATTAATTAAATGTGAATTATTGAGGAAAAATGAATTAAATAAAAGAAAATTAAAAATTAAAATTAATAATAATAATAAAATAATAATAAAGTAATAAATAAATAATAATAATAAAAGATATAAAAGTTAAAATGAAAGTTATAAATATTTAAATAGAAATTATATAAAAAGTGAATTGGGGTTATAAGCTTGCATGGGAGTTAGCACACTTCTCTATTTCTCAAGTGTCAACAACACGGGGGTTAGTGCATCAATTAAGCACATGGTGTCTACAACCCTATGGCTTATCTCAAAGGTTGAAAAAGACCCATGCTTAGTTGGTGACACCTTCCAGCTATTTCTAGAAACATTCTAGATGTTTCCTGAAAGCTCTTTATAATCAGGTATTCTTAGAAGCTTAGACATAGCGTTGGGAGAGCAATTGGGGATTGGAGGACTCAAGAATTCTGAAGAAGGGAGGAGCTTGCTCTGCAGATTTTCTAAGGAAGAGTGATTTAGCATCAGAATCCAAGTAGATTCTTGTGATTTTATTTATGCTATTTTTGCATCATGCATTCCCTATCTTCTTCATGTCTTCCATATGTCTTCTGAGAAGTTTCATATTTATATGCATTCTCAATGTGGGTAGATTAATTTTATTAGAGAATTTTATATGCATTCTATGATGCAAATATTTTATTCTTAATTGTAGATATAATCTTTGTGGGAAAAAAAAAGAGACATACATGGTTATATTTTCAGATCTACATACATATATATATACCTATGTATATAATGCACCAAATTGAGCGATTGATAAAATCGCAGTGGAAAATTTATTGAATCGCATTGCGATTCATATCGCATGAAACAAGTATATATATATATATATATATATCATATGCCATGGGCATGATTTGTACCCCATGCCAGCGGAAGCCAAAGACCTACCATCGCAGGTCTAAGGCGATAGGGGTACTACATACCCGCTGTCGACGCAGTGCTTACGATTGTAGGTACTGTGTACCGCAGCAAGTGTTTTGGGGGTTATTAATGTTAATGTGACGCAAAGAAAAAACATTTATTTTAAAACATTTATAAACAATCGATTTCTCATTGCTATATAATATGAAGTCAATCAAAATTGTTAAATTGATTTTATGAAAACGTATTAATATATTTACATATGTATGTATGTATATATATATATATATATATATGTATGTATATATGTAATATGTAAATATGTTATTTATAAATTTAAGTTATTTTTATTTGATAAATGATTTATATTGAAGGTTTATTTTCATAAGGTGACTTTTTAATAACTTTCAACTATTTAATAATTTAAATGTTTTAAATTATTAAATAAGGAATTGATAGTTGGGTGGGGGATGTATCAAACAAATTTTATTAATTGGAAAATGGATTTTAGTTCTAATAAGGAAAACTTTTATTTATCCAAAAACAATATATGTGTTCCTCCATTCATTCTTCAGACTTGGAAACTTAAACTAAGATCTCTACATTTAAACTCAAGTTGTAAAACCAAAACATGTGTTTGCATTGTGTATTCTTTATGCTATTGTTTTGGGTTTTGGGTTGACTAGTATTGACCAGTATAGGACGTCTACCAGAGGCTTGGGGGTTATGTGATTGTGGTGACATGATGATGTTTTAATCTCGATCTTTATAAACCCAACCATAGTTATGTGATGGAATGCTCTATGTATTGGTTGTGATTACTGATTGTTATAGTTGAGATTCTTATGTATGAGACACTTGACTTAACCATTATTTTTGGTCATCGATCAGTTATCCTTGGTTTATTTTCTAGTCACCATGATGGGACTGAAATGTGGATTTATTTTTGATGATGTCATGTTGTGACATTTTTGACTCAACCATTTTGGATTCTTCGATCAGTATGATTGAGATATATATACTTTGGTTATTGAGAACCATTGGATATTTGATTATCAGTGATACTTCAGTTGCCAATAGAGAGCTGTTGTGTTCATGATTTTCTATGGATGTTAGCTCATGGAGATTTGATGCTTTTATGCATATTTGGTGATTTTATGGATTATCTTTTGTGATTTTGAGATTTTTGAGTCCATGAGCATTAGGGTACGATATCTGCATGTAGTGAGGGGAAGTGGCTTGCAATGGGGGTCGGGGCCCTAAGAGGCTGCCAGGGTAACTCATTGTAAGTTGGATTAATAAGTGATAACATTCACACCTAATACTAACTAAAAGAACCTAAAAAGATAAGTGCTTTGTTCTCACCCATGCCTTGAGTGCTTGTACAGGCTAGGATGGGAGTAGTGAGATGCATGGTTGCGACCTCGCAATCCGTAGTATGCCTCATTAGTATGAGAGGATACTAGTGGCCGCATGAAATTAGTATGGACCCGTGGAGTTTAGCTAACTGCCAGGGTAACTTGTACATGATAATTGCAATGACACTTTCCCGCTTGCATAGTAGGTTCCTACATGTCATTGTGTGCCTCTGGGATTAGATGTCAGATTTTTTGTTTGGAACCTTTGAGTTAGTATACTTTTAGGATTCTTGGACTTATAGAGATATGTGCTATGTGATTTTGATAGCCTGTTTGGGACTTGAGATTATCTCCTTAGCATGGTGGGAGTGGACCACTTAGGTACCATGCAGTCAGGTGGTAGTGTATTTTCCACTCTTATCATTTTGAGATTCATTGAGACATCGTGGCTGATGCATCCTTCATAATGGTGGATATGTATCCTTTTTCATTGATGATTGGCATATGTTAGATGATGTTATCTTATGCTTTTATTTGCATGTTAGATTACTTCTATATATGATGTTGTATTTATTAGGAGTGGCATTCTTACTATGTAATATCGATGATCTCTTCGGTGATTTGGAATGTTAGCACGAAGGGATGGATAGGATCCATGATGGTCTAATGATGCTATTGATGGTTGGGAGAAACCATGCACTTAGTTTATTATGTTTGATCTTAATGATGGATGTATATGTTTTCTATGATGTTGTATCATGTGATTATCTCTACTTTGATGTATCATGGATTAGAATAGGATGATGTACCTTATTCTATGTATGTCTATTCTTTTGATCTTGTCATACCCTATGACATGTATGGTGGATGATTAAGTATTTGAAATGTAATGTATAAACATTGGACTTATCATTATTATTTCATGTGGATGTTGTACTAGATGGATTCATGTATGTAATTCAATGTTAAGGGATCTTAAAGAATGTAATTTGTTATTTATGTTATGTTTAATTTTAAATGGACATTGCTATTGCTTCCGTTATTGTGCATAAGTTATATGTGGTGTTTACTTGCATAAAAAATAAAATGCTACTAATCTTAGTGAAATTTTAGGTTAAATTCTTTGGATCCCTTGGTGGGGCATTACAAGTGGTTGTGAGGCCTCACCTGATCTTTCATAGTATAGATGACATATTTGCATTTTGATAGTTCTAATTTGATTGTTTAATATACTTTCAAGACTATAGGGTTATGTTATTTTAAGATCTACATTTTGATGATTTGCACTTATGTCGACACATTAAGACCTAAATAATTTTGTTCATGTACTAACCTTTTTCAATTGCTCAGATAGAAGCTTAATTGCATAAATGCCTGTAATATAATTTTTAAGTGGGGGTATGTAACTTTATTTTTGATATTCGAGATATGAATATTTTGACATTATTCAAGACTTAGTAGTACAATGGCTTATTTTATCTATTGATTTTGACATTTATAGTAGTGTTATGCATCTATGATATGTACTATGAACCTGATATTATGAATGGAATGATCAAACATAGGTGGATGCAACTTCATGACCTGATAGAATTAGATTATGATGATTTATGATTTAACATGATATACAGATAAATGTTAATTAGATTATGATGTTTTATGATTCAATGTGATATGTAGATAAATGTTAATTTGATAATGATGATTTATGATTTAATGTGATATGTAGATAAATGTTGATTTGATTATGATGGTTTATGATATGCAGACATTGATATTTTAACATTTTGAATGATTTATTTGAAATGATTAGGAAAGGAAATTTAACTGAATAATGTTAATAAGATTATGTAACATTTGAAATTATATGCATTTATGATATATATATATATATATATATGACCTCCTTGGACTATTGATGCTCAAGTTTAATGTGCAAGAAGTGGAACCATGGAAATTTTGGGGGAAACAAGATCCAAACCAATGTGAATATAGTTTAACCAAGGCAAATATTTGGAAGATTCAAAAGCCTCATTATGATGCATTTTATTTTGTAAATGTAAGTTTTCTTGTATGTGGAAAATTTAATCATAAAGATGCATTAGGAACATGTCATGGTGACATGGAATATGCTTTTATGTGTCACTTGACACTTGTGAATTTTTTGTGTAATGACATGTCATTTAGGGTTTTGGGTCATGGTGGCATTTTACCCTAAAACTAATTATCTTGTTAATGAGTAAGTAAACCCACTTTACAAGGGGTAAGATGGGTCACAATCAAAGGAAATTCAAATTTTGGACTTGGCTAGGGTTTTGAGGGGTCATTAGGTTGTCCCAAAGTGTCTTTTATGTGGAAATGAGCTACCCATATGATAGTATAACATGTTAGGGACCTAATTTTGACCATAGCCTAGGGGGACCCTTTACCCATGAATTCTCCCATCAATTTGAAATTTGAGTTGTCATGTGTGTTTTCTCCCATGTTTCCACTAAGTCAAATATAGAAAGTTTAGAGGGATACAAGTTTGTAAGAGGAAGTGGCATAGTGTCTTTGCTAAAATAGTTAGTGAGAAGACCTTATTAGAGAGTCTTGAACAAACTAGTAGGGTATTCACCCACTCTCCAATTTTAGAGACAGTTAGGGATTGGGGGGACATTAAGGGAGCTCTAGTAAAACTATCATTGCCTTTAGGTTGGACCAAGGTTGGTGTTTTCAAACCATGCTCATTTTCCTTCTTTTAGTTTTGCATAATTAATATACAAGCATGGAGTATGTGTTATGGAATCATGCATTGTATTGTGAATCTTTGGATGGTAGATTTTGGTATGGTGTTGTACCATTGTGAATATTGTATTGTGTTGTGGTGGTGTGATTGTGCATTGTGTATCATGAAATTTATTGATTTTTATTTCTTGAACATCCTTGTTTTGATTTGAATGTCAAGTGTTGTTATGGGTGTGAGGGTTTCACTCACCCTTTGGGGAGGGAGGAGAAGTCTAGGGTGAAGGGCTTAGTTGGGCTTGGAAATATAGTCAAGGAACTTGGAGTATGGGCTCCATTGTATGCCATATTCATTCATATCTTGCTTTGGGGGTGATAAGGAAAGATGGTGTAGAAAGGAAATTAAACGAGTACGGGCTTCAAGGAAGCTATAGCTATTGGTAGTATGTTTGAAGGATGTTTGTGGAAGCCCCAAAAGAGCATGGAATTTTTTGATTTGTCAATAGCCTTGAAAGGGCATGAAAAAATTATTTATTGTAGATAAGGTATGATATTGAAAACCTCCTTTTTGAAATCACACCTTCACCCTATGTTCAAGGTTCCATTGGTGAACCATTGTGAAATACCCTTGGGATGGGATTGTTCAAGTTGTAATGTGATGTTCATGTATTTGCAAGATTGGAGTGAAACCCGATTTGAATCTTGTTTCCCCTACTCGATGGGTGGCTTCATAGAAGCCTAGGATGGGAGGTGAGCCTCCATAGTTCCTAGTTTGTATGTGTTTGTAGGTTTTTAAAGATGGACTCCTTGAAGATATTAGGGTTTCACCCTTGACAATGTTGAAAAATCAAGTATGTAGAGAGATACCAATATCCCATGTTATCTCAAAATGTATTATGATATCAAGGCATCATTGTTATTTCATTATGATGTAAAATAAATTTGTTTTTTACTGTATGTTGCTGAAAATTGTGTAAGGAAAGGTTGAGGAATTGCATATAGTTACTTGCAAGGAAACATTCATTGTAAATTTTTTACATTATGTGACTCGATGTAATAGGGAGAAAATTATGAAATGAAACCCTCTTTCCTTTGATGATCTATAAATGATTTGTTAGGAACATTGCAAAGTTGTTGTGTAAAATATTTCTTCTGATATAGTTGATTTAATATGGATGATTGCATTGTAGAATCATAAGTTATGCATTTAATATAATGGAAGAAAATTATTAGCTCATTGTACATGCATGAATATTAGCTCATTTAGATTCCAATTCTCAAATACCCTTAGATGAGATAGATGCTATAATAATATACACTTGCAAGTTAAGAAATAGTGAAGTTAGAAATAAATCAACAATAACTCCTAAACATAGCCTCCTAAGTTATGAGTAGAGAAAAATAAATCCTAAATGACACAGTTAAAAACTCATAAGAGAAAACTTGCTATCGAAGCATATTTTTCTATCTACAAAATGTATGGGGGAAGAAAATAAATCCTTCCCCAAACTACAAAGAAATAAAATAATTAATAGAATATACCTTAGAATTTAGTACATTAAATATTAATAGCATAACATATATCCTAAGCAAAAAAAACTTTAAAACATCAAATACCCATTTAATAAGCATGGCAAATGGAGACTCAAGTGAGTCACGTGACTCTCATGTCACCATCATGCCAATCAAAAGACTAATATATAACATTAAAACATAATGGGATATGTCAAATCCTAGAGAACATTTCCCCCTACATAGGTAAATTTTAAATACAAAAGAAAACAATATAAAATAGCAAAATAATAATAAAAAAGAGTAACATATATGTATGCTAACTTAAATATTGAGCAGCCTTTCTTATCTAGGTGTCCATGCTCTAAGTACCCCTTGGACTTAGGAAAAAGGCAGTGATATGATCTTTGCACTAACATATGTCAACTACCTTCTCCTAGGCATCCATTTTCTTGCTTGAAATGTGAGGGAATGTAAATCTTGAACTTCACCCAACCATGTCACGCCTAGGGAGGAGCAAGTAAAGTTGGAAAGTAAGTCATGTTTGATTTGATGTCTTCCTTGGGATCTTTTTTGCCCACTTTAACATGTTGCCTCCTAGGACAACATGACTCTTGTCACCCCACCTTGGGAATACTCTATTGCAACCTACTAATGTCCCATGTCATCTCAAATGTGTTGTGATAGCAATGCATATTTTTTATTTCATTGTGATATAAAAGAGATTTGTTTATCATTATATGTTTCTAAAAATTGTGTAAGGAAAAGTTGAGGAATTCTATATAGTTAATTGCAAGGAAACATTAATTGTAAGTTTTCTACATTATGTGACTAGATGTAATAGGGAGAAAATAATGAAATGAACCCCTCTTTCCTTTGATGATCTATAAATTATTTGTTAAGAACATTGCAAAGTTGTTGTGTACAAGATTTCTTATGATATAGTTGATTTAATATGGATGATTGCATTGTAGAATCATAGGTTATGCATTTAATATAATGGAAGAAAATTATTAGCTCATTCTACATGCATGAATATTAGTTTATTTAGATTATAAATCTAATAGACACTTAAATGAGATAGGTGCTATAATAATATACACTTGCAAGTTAAAAAATAGTGAAGTTAGAAATAAATCAATGATAACTCCTAAACATAGCCTCCTAAGTTATGAGTGGAGAAAAATAAATCCTAAATGACATAGTTAAAAACTCATAAGAGAAAAATTTCTCTAGGAACATATTTTGCTCTCTAGAAAATGTATGGGGGAAGAAAATAAATTCTTCCCCAAAATACAAAGCAATAAAATAAAAATTAGAATGTACCTTAGAATCTAGTATATTAAATATTAATAGTATAACATATATCCTAAGGAAAAAACTTTAACACATCAAATACTCATTTCATAAGCATGACGAATAGAGACTCAAGTGAGTCATGTGACTTTCATGTCAACATCATATGCCAATCAAAAGACTGATATATAACATTAAAACATAATGGGATATGTCAAATCCTAGAGAACATTTCCCCTTACATACTTAAATTTTAAATACAAAAGAAAACAATATAAAATAGAAATAAAATAATAATAAAGAGTAACATATATGTATGCTAACTTAAATATTGGGAAACCTTTCTTATCTAGGTGTCCATGCTCTAGGTACCCCTTGGACTTAGGAAAAAAAAAATGATATGACCTTTGCACTAATATATGTCAGCTACCTTCTTCTAAGCATCCATCTTCTTTCTTGGAAATGTGAGGGAATGTAAATCTTGAACTTCACCCAATCATGTCACACCTAGGGAGTATAAAGTAAAGTTGAAAAGTAATTCATGTTTGATTTGATGTCTACCTTGCGATACTTGCTGCTGACTTTAACGTGTTGCCTCTTAAGATGATATGACCATTGTCACCCCACTTTGGGAAGTATAAAAATACATGTGAATCATGAGGAATAGGGGGAATTTTGTATAAAATAGAGAAGTCATATTTTTAAGAGGATAATGTTTAATGTTTGGGTTGTGTAGGTAGATGTCTAAATTTTATTTTATTTTATTTAGTATTAGAATAAAGTGGGAGTTAGTAGGTGTTGTGGAATAGTAGGTAGCTAGGTGCAATAGTTAGAAGTTAGTAAATTATAAATTAGCTTATAGATGAGTTAGTAATAAATACAATGATTAGTAAATAGTAAGTTCTTTAATATTATATGTATATGTAGTTGTTAAATAATGACTATATAAGAATTAAAACAAATGTGTAAATTAGTAATTAGATATAAATATATTTATATTTTGACATCCACTATCTATGTTAAGTGTTAGTTAATGCAAAGGTATGTTTAATAATAATATAATTATATGTTCTTAATATATATATATATAAGTATATTAAATACTATACATTATTTACCAATGAATACATTAAGAGTATATAAATATAGTCTTAATATAAAATTCAAGTTATCCTTCCATTAGCAAATTAGTAGAAAGTTTGTTTGAATTGAAATAAACTTGTAAATTACTTAATATATTTGAATGTGAATGAAAAGAAAGCTAGCAATGGTTCCATAATAATGAAGGCATATGTTAGTAGAGCAAGCTAAGAGGATTATTAGGGGTGGAAGATTTAAGATAATATGATAGCTTTATCTAATAATTAATTATACATTATTAGTAAATAAAATAATTTTAAAATAATAATAATAAAAAATAATTAAAATAAAATAAATAAAGAGTGGTATTATCAAAATGACATTTGGAAAGAGTATCCTAATAAATAATCTACATAATATAAAAATTACGTACACGAATCTTAAATAGAAGAGGTTGTACAATATGTAGGACACATTATAGTGGGAAAAAAAACTATGAGTGCATCATAATTGAGCACTAACAAAGATTTTTTTGAAATTAAAAGCAACCAAAAACAAGGGGGTCGGCCCTTACAACCAAAAGGCTGGTAAACAACACATCACTAGCAAATACCAACAAAGAACATTACTGAAGCAAAAATAGAGTAAAGAGTAACTTAACCACAATATTTCTACCCAAACTACTAACTAACATACTACCATGAATAGAAACAACTAATCTATAGTAGAAGTCTAAAAAGTTTACCATACTACAAAAGTTTAGAAAAAAAACTGTTGGCATCATCAGGCCAACCAAATTCTAAGTAACAGCTAGATACCAGCAAACCAAGTAACAACAAAAAAACATAAAACAACTAGGATGCAATTATCCCTTATAACTATAGACTTATTTCTCAATTTTTTCCTTTCCCTTCCCAGCCAATAAAACCCAAGCCCAATCATCACCAAGAAACTTACAGAGGAGCTTATGATCCTTCATATCCATCCATGTGTCTTCTTTTTCCTATGCTAGTAACTGGAGTATGGTTGCAGTAGCATGAGTGACCTTTAGGGAGAATTTAGAGAATTTAGTTTCTTCTTTTTCACTTTTTTCTACCTCCTCTCTCCCTTTTTCTCTCTTGGAGTAAAAGTTATTCTCCTCCTCCCTCTCCCTTTCATTGTTCTTAGAGCTCTCCTCCTCCACCTCTTGAACCCTAAATCTATTAGACTTTTTCTTATGTCTTGCTTAGGATTTGGCAAGTCTTCCTGACCTTCTCCTACCCTTTCCATCTCCCTCCTCCTCTAATTACTCCTCTTCCACCTCCACAAGTTTTTCAAATTTAATCTTTCTACTACCCTTTTGTTCCACTACCACTTCATCTTTCTTATTTTTCTTATTTTCATGGCTGGGGGAAGGCCACGGGGTATGAATTCTAGTACCAGTACTGGTACTTAGGGGGGAACTCTTGTAGTGGCATTGATTGTTAACCACCACCACCCTAGGGGGGAAAGGGAATGATGGAATTAGTATAGGCAAAAAATTAGGCCTTGGTGGATAATGGTGAAGTTATGCCCTTTGTTCCTCTTCTCCCTAACATCACTAACCATATCCTCTAGAGAATATAGCAAAAAAAATGGGATAGAAATAAAATCCTTAATTCTAAAATGATTCAAGAGGGGAAAATGGTAATAGTAGTAAATGCCAAAATTGCCCTCCAATGTTAGATATCTCATGAGCACAAGGTAGATGTTATCCCACAAAGCTAGCAACCTATCCCTCTTAAATCCTCCTCTATAGTGCACTAGTTCTTCACCTTCTACAGAAAAACTACTCATACTAGCCTCATCAGCCATTTTTGTGAGCTTTCTCCATTTTTTCCCTTCATTATAGACAACCTGGTGGCCATGGCAATTACTTCCTCATTAACTTGAAAAGTAATGCCATTTATGGTTACCTTACGATTGTTCTACCCATTAATGAACTAGAGGGTACAATTCTCATCATACCTTGCCATCACCTGCATGTAAGGCAGAAATCCCCCTTCCTTTAACAAGGACTAGGTAGCCATCCTGTCTTTAAAGTTCTTAATTTTTGTGTGATCTAGCCTATTCAAGTCACCACCCATATCTTCCTTGCCTTCCTCTGATTCCTCACCTCAGTGATGGACATTTGAACCTCCTTGTCTCTAATATCACTGCTAGCACTATTAATCCTAGACCTCTCTATAAAGAGTGAAATAGTTTTACAAGCCCATTTTTGAGACACTTCAAAATCCCATGCGAATTCATTATGAGAATCATGCATGTTTAACATCATAATTTTTACACCCCTAAAATCTCTGACAATCTAAATAATGATATTATTTGTACTTTCAAAAGGGGAGTAATTTGAATTCTATAATATGCTACCATAATGGTGAGATGACACTCTCCTTAATCTTTATTTATTTATTTTTCCATTTGTATGGCCACATCTTCTCCTCATTTCCCTAGAACTTTTATTAAGTTTAGCAAATTTCACCTTTCTAAGGAATAAATTTCCAAATTTGGCCTCGACTTTAAATTTTGTAGTCATACTTAATTAATGCTCCCCCCTCTTTCCTTGCGAATCAAGGACATAATATCCTCTTTAAGATTTTCCATACTTCTCTAGCTTGTGATTGTCATTAATTCAAAACCCATGACAACCACTACATCAACCACCTTATTTCCTTCTCTATAGATGTGTTGTAGGTAGACCTTCTCCATCCCTTCTAAAATATACCTAATGTCCATGATGATGGTTCAAATATTCCATCCCAGTTGGGACACTCCATTAACCATATCAATAATTAATTTGGAGGCCCCTTCTAAGTTATTTCCTTAACTTGCATTTTACTAATCAACTGAAGACCCAAAAGTAGATCCATAGCTTTAGCCAAGTTATTACTTCCACTCCCCACCTTCCCAAAGTAGACTAACAGTGCATCACCATTCTCATTTCTCAGCACTCCACTTGTCACTCCTATACCCCCTCTAGCAACACCATCAAAGTTTAGTTTGAATTGTGTTAGGGTTGGTGATTTTCATCTCATTTGATGTCTCTTTAACACTTTTGAGTTATCAAAAAAATAAAAATCCTCTTGAAAACCCCATTTTTCAGCGATCTACCATTCTTGTCTACCTGGTTCTTCCTTCGATAACTTACATTTGACTACCCTTATATTTCTCTTCAAAAACTTCTCCATGATTCCTATAACTATCTCCATAGGTTTTTCCACCTCCAAGATTTTTTTTTTTTTTTCTTTCTTTCCATATATGCCAGTAAATATATGGTGGAACAATTCTCCACAGAAAAATCAATTTTGCATGGTAGAAGGGATAGCTCCAATTCTCCACAAATTGACATAAGTTGTCCTTCAGAACCCAATTTGGACCAAATTTATCCCACACCATAGCCCAAATATTTAAGGCATAATGACATTCAAGGAATAGGTAAGAGAGACTCTCCTCATTTTCTTTGCAAAGATAGCATCGGTTTGTGATAAAAAAACCCCTTCTTTTCAAATTGTCTAAAGCTAAAATTTTACCATGCTGAATAGTCGACTAGAAAAAATTAATTTTAGGAAGTAGATTACTAATCCAAACTTTACTCCATAATGGTGGGCGGAACTCTTTACTAAAAAGGTGTTTGTATGCTGATTTGACTGTAAATTGGCCACTAGAAGTTAAGTCCCAAACTCTAGTATCCTCCTGGTTCAAGATTGGGGGTCTTTCTGCTTCTAACAACATTTCCAACTACTTAAGAAGCTAAATATCTTCTTGGGAGTAAGTTTCTTTACATAGTTTCTTCCACTTCCTCCCCTAGTCAATATAGTCCTCCACCTTCCTTCACATGTATTCCTTTAGTAACTCCATTAGTCTTTTGAATTTTTTGTGGACTAGTGGTTCCCCCCCATCCAATTATCCTCCCAGAATTAGATATTACACCCATTCCCCACAATCCACCTTGTCCCTTCCCTTAGTAAGCTTCTACTCGTGACAATATTCATCTAGATTTTGGAGCCTCCCAGAAGATCATTATTGAAGAGATTCCAAGTGAAATGGGAATTTGAAAAATATTTAGCTTTCATTATATTACTCAAGTTAATATTATCTTCTCCTAGTCTCTAGTCTATCTTCATAATGGGGGCTATGGGAATTTGGAAAATACTTAGCTTTCATTATATTACCCTAGTTTTTAATTATCTTCTCCCTATATCAAGCCTATCTTCATAAGGAGGGCTTTATTCAAATCACAAAGTCTTCTTACTCCCAACCCCCCCTTCTCTTTTAGCTTACAAACCTCATCCTAGTTAACCAAGCTCAATTTATTCTTCTCCTCCATCCCTAACTAGAGGAAATTCCTCTATATTCTCCCAATTCTATCTGCTATATTTTGGTTAATTTTAAAAAGGGATAGGAAGTAAATTAGAAGGCCCTGTAGAGTTGCCGAGAGAAATTTTAACTTACCAGCATTGCTTAATATTTTCCCTTTCCATCCTGGTAGCTTCTTTTTAATTCTTTCCACTATTGTATTCCAGAAGTCACTAGTCACCTCCTTAGTGGTTAAGGGTAGGCCAAGATAAATATCCACTAGGTTGGCAGACTGACAACCTAAAATGTTTCTTATCTTCCTTTGTAATGAGGCATCAATATTAAAGAGATAGATCTTACTTTTATAGTAATTAACTTGTTGGCTTTAACTTTCTTCATAATTACTGAGAATAGTCTTCCAAGATTCAGCTTCCATAACTGAGAATTCTCCAAAAAGAAAAGTATCATCAACAAATTGTTGCAGCACTTTAGTATCAGCAGTGGTAGCAGGCTTAATCCCTTTTACACATCTTGTATTAACCAATTTAGAAAAATACCTCCCCAAGACCTCCACAACCATGATAAAAAGGTAGGGCGATAGTGGGTCACCTTGTCTTAGTCCTTTCTCTGCTCCAAAATTGCCCCAAGGAGAGCTAGTTAAAAGAACAAATTATTAAACTGAGCCTACCATCATCTTAATTAGATTTATCACTTTTTCATTGAATCCCACTCTTTCAAGCACATCATAGAGGAAATCCCACTTCATATTATCATAAGTCTTGGAGATATCTAACTTGAAGGCCATTCTAGGTCTTAACTTTTTTCATTGAATGAATAATCTCATGTGTGATTATCATAGCATCTAGGATTTGTCTTCCCAAAACAAATCCTTTCTATGGAATACCAATATTTTTTTCTAGAAATGGCTTTATACTGTTGACTAGAACTTTGGCAAAGATCTTATAAATTGTATTACATATACATATAGGCTTGAAATCCATTAGGCGCATGGGTGTTGAGGTTTTGGGGACTAAAGCAATAAAATTCTTATTAATCCTTTTTAGCATCTTTCCAGTTTTAAAGAAATATCTGGTAGCCCAAACTAGTTCACATTTAACAATCTCCCAGAAGTGCTAGAAAAAAGCTAGAGGGAAACCATCTAGACCTGGGGCCTTATATACTTTCATAGAAAACACATCACATTTCACTTCCTCTTCTATGAAGTTTCCTAGAATGTGGTTATTTTCCACTGCACCTAGCACCTATGGGATCACATTAATCAAACTTCTTCTAATAACCTAAATTCCTATATTGTTATCCTTAATATAAGCTTTGCTATAATATTCCCCTGCATGTCTTCCCATTTCCTCCTGGTCCTTATAAACCCTTCCTCCGTCTTCTTCCAATCTATTGATTGTGTTTCTTATTTTATGATTGGAGGCTAACTTGTGAAAGAAAGTAGTGTTTTTTTTCACCCTCAGTTAACCATTGGACTCTTGATCTTTGTTTCCAAAAAATTTCCTCCCTCAACATAACATCATTCCATTTTTTTCTATATTCTTCTTCTTCCTAAGTTGCACTTTCCAAGTTGTTTCCTTCAATAATTTCCCCTTAGAGCTTTTTAATTTTTTCCTCTACTTCTCCTTTGATTTTGAACAAGTCTGCAAAGGAACTCTTAGCCTAGTCCTTAACATTTCTTCTTATATTATCTAGCTTTTGGGTCAGTCTATACATTACAGTGCCATCTAACCTTATATTCCACCATTCCTAAACTCTATCTTTGAATTTTGGGTGAGATTGCCACATTATTTCATACCTAAAAGGTTTTGATCCCCATTTTAAACCATCCTCCCACATATAGATTAAAGGGGAATGATCTAAAGCAGTTCTAGTAAGTTTCTCCAACAGGGAATTGCCCAGTCAATTCCAGTTCCTTGTCACCATCAACCTAACTAGTTTTGCTTGGATAAAATCACTCCCTTTTCTATTATTGGTCCAAGTGAATGGGTTTCCTCTCAATTCCACATCAATAAAATCCATTATGCTCATAAAGTCATTAAGATCTTGCAAGCTTTCAAGGAAGTCCCTATTTCCTCCTAATTTCTTCGAGTGGTAAAGGGGGGTATTAAAATCTCCCATACAAATTAATTGTTTATCTTTCATATTTTCTATAATCCTTACTAGCTTGTCATATGTTTCCTTTCTCCCTACCCTACTATTAGAAGAATAAATATTTATAAGCCCCCAATGTTGGATATTAGTTTGGAAATCAATTATTATGAAATTTCTATCCTTCCATACTTCAACCCCCATCATAGAGCATGGGATCCACATGGTAGCAATGCCCCTCGAGGCTCCTTCAACATCCATATGCATGAAGCAACACCTAGCCAAACATGACTAGAAATTCTATCAAAATTAGCACTAGACATTGTTTAGAGCATATTTTTTTTGGGGATTATTCAACCCCCTTAGATTATAAGAGAGGAATTCCATTTCTTACCTCTAGTTATAGCCTCAAGTGTAAGTTTTTTACCACTAGCCATGTCCCTTGCTACTTGTTTGGTCCTAGTTTCTCTACTAGTTAGTCTTCCAGCTATCCCACATGCCCCTACATCTAGTTTTTCCCCCCCTTTTCTTCCTTTTCTAAACCTCACATCCCCATTATCCCCCTCCTATGGTGAAGTTAGGCTTAGTTATTTTTCATCCTTTTCGATGCTTGTCATCACTTTAGCTACTATCTCCATTGGAGAGGCTTTTATCATCCTTATGGGGGTGCATACCCTCTCCTGTGTAGAACCTTTTGTGGCCATTAGTTCTTGGAGGCCCTCACCTCCTTATTTTAATGGAGAGCTAGGAAGAAGGTGGTTAACCACCATTTCACCTTCCTCCATCATTTCTCCTTCCTTAAGTTCCCCTGTTGGTGAACTTAATAGTTCCTCTAGCTCATGTCTAAAGGGATATTCATCCATTTTATTCTTATCCTCAAAGGCTTTCCCCCTCCACAGAATCAATATGCCCCCTTGGTCCTTTCCCTGGGTTGATCTACACTAGGTCCTCCATTTTTTTTGCATTAGCAATCTTCTCCTCCAATCTTGGGGCTTTCGAGGGTTCCCCCATAGCTTCCATTACAATTCTCGAAAGGTCTTCCTTTTGTTTATCCTTCTACACTAACAAAGATGTTAAATGAAAGGGGATAATATAATAACCATGAAAATAATTACCTTTATAAATATATGGAAATGAAAATCTAAATGCACTATTATATTCATGAGTTAGGGATACATCTAACCTATGTAACATTTCAACATGTCATGTCAATATGAGGATGATCCAAGTGGTCAATCTCCATAGAGGATGACAAGTAGTAGCTAGTCAATATCCACTCGAAGGAACCCTATGCATTTCCATACCTTATATATAATGTAATAATGATAACTAACTTACAAACACTATGTTACAACCTAATAATGTCCCATGTCATCTCCAATGTGTTGTGATATCAAGGCATCATTGTTATTTCATTGTTATGTAAAAGAGATTTGTTTATCATTGCATGTTGTTGAAAATTGTGTAAGGAAAAGTTGAGGAATTTTATATAGTTACTTGAAAGGAAAAATTCATCGTAAGTTTTCTACATTATGTGAATGGATGTAATAGGGAGAAAATTATGAAATGAAACTCTCTTTCCTTTGATGATCTATAAATGATTTGTTAGGAACATTGTAAACTTGTTGTGTACAAGATTTCTTCTAATATAGTTGAATTAATATGGATGATTACATTGTAGAATTATAAATTATGCATTAAATATAATGGAAGAAAATTATTCGCTCATTCTACATGAATGAATATTAGTTCATTTAGATTCCAAATCTAATAGACCCTTAGATGAGATAGATGCTATAATAATATACACTTGCAACTTAAGAAATAGTAAATTTAGAAATAAATCAATGATAACTCCTAAACATAGCCTTCTAACTTATGAGTAGAGAAAAAAATCCTAAATGACATAGTTAAAATCTCATAAGAGAAAACTTGCTCTAGGAGCATATTTTTCTCTCTAAAAATGTATGGTGAAAGAAAATAAATGCTTCCACAAAATATAAAGCAATAAAATAAAAATTGGAATCTACCTTAGAATCTAGTACATTAAATATTAATATCATAACATATATCCTAAAGAAAAAGCTTTAACAAATCAAATACCCATTTAATAAGCATGGCGAATGGAGACTCAAGTGAGTCGTGACTTTCATGTCACCATCATGCCAATCAAAAGACTAATATATAACATTAAAACATAATGGGATATGTCAAATCCTAGAGAACATTTCCTGCTATGTAGTTAAATTTTTTAATACAAAAGAAAACAATATAAAATAATAATAAATTAGTAATAAAGAGTAACATATATGTATGCTAACTTAAATATTCAGAAACCTTTCTTATCTAGGTTTCCATGCACTAGGTACCTTCCCCTAACATATGAAAAAGATAATGATATGACCTTTGCACTGACATATGTTAGAACATATGTCAGCTACCTTCTCCTAGGAATCCATCTTCTTTCTTGGAAATGTGAGGGAATGTAAAACTTGAACTTCACTCAATCATGTCATGCCTAGGGAGTAGCACATAAAGTTGGAAAGTAATTCATGTTTGATTTGATGTCTTCCTTGGGATCCTTACTACCCACTTTAACATGTCATCTCCTAGGATGATGTGACCCTTGTCACCGCACCTTGGGAAGTACAAAAAGGTACGTACATCATGATGGAGGGAAAACTTTGTATAAAATAGGGAAGTCATGTTATTAAAAGGATAATGTTTAATGTTTGGGTTGTGTAGGTAGATGTGTATATTTTTTATTTTATTTTATTTAGGATTAGGATAAAGTGGGAGTTAGTAGGTGTTGTGGAATAGCAGGTAGGTAGGTGCAATAGCTAGAAATTAGTAAATTATAAATTCGCTTATGGATAAGTTAGTAATAAATTCAATGATTAGTAAATAATAATTTCTTTAATATTATATGTATCGGCAGTTGTTAAATAATGACTATATAGAAATTAAAACTAATGTGTAAATTAGTAATTAGATATAAATATATTTATATTTTTTCCTCCACTATGTATGTTAAGTGTTAGTTAATGCATATATATGTTTATTAATTATATTATTATATCCTCTTTAGATATATATATATATATATATATATATAAGTATATTAAATACTATATATTATTTACAAATGAATACATTGGTAGTATATAAATATAGTCTTAATATAAAATTCAAGCTATCCTTCCATTAGCAAATTAGTAGAAAGTTTGTTCGAAATGAAATAAACTTGTAAGTTAGTTAATTTATTTGAATGTGAATGGAAAGAAAGCTTGTGGTGGTTCCATAATAATGAAGGCATATGTTAGTAGAGCAAGTTAAGAGGATTATTAGGGGTGGAAGATTTAGAATTATATGATAGCTTTATCTAATAATTAATTAAACATTATTAGTAAATACAATACTTTAAAATTATTAATAATAAATAATTAAAATAAAATAAATTAAGAGCATATGTATGACAATTACATTTGGAAAGAATATCCTAATAAATAATCAAAATAATATCAAAATTGCATACATGAATCTTAAATAGGAGAGGTTGTACAACATGTAGGACACATTATAGTGGCAAAAGAAATTTTATGAATGCATCGTAATTGAGCACTGACAAAGATGTTAAACAGAAGGGAACAATATAATAACCATGAAGATAATTGGCTTTATAAATATATAGAAACAAAAAATTTGAATGCACTATTATATTCATGAGTTAAGGATGCATCTAACCTATGTGACTTGTTGACATGTCATCTCGATATGAAGATGATCCAAGTGGTCGATCTCCCATAGAGGATGACAAGTTGTAGCTAGTCAATATCCACTTGAAGGAACCCTACACATGTCTACACCTTATATAGATAATGTAATAATAACAATTAACTTATTAACACTATGTTGCAACCTAATAATTTTGTGTGTACATCTCTTGTGCTAGCTCTTACTCAACACCCTAGTTTATGTTCCAAAAAAAAGAAATTGAAAAAAAATTAGATATACTGACATCTAGCTAAAACATATCCCTAATCTTTAACTTAGAATACTAGCACCCTAACCCTGATGCCTAAGGCCTTGTTAGAGTATCAATGTACCCAAAGTTTGCTAAGTATTACCTCCAACCCATGATTGAATTAGTGATACCCTAATGTCCTCTAGAAATGTGAATTATAGATTTCAATCTCTATGTTGTTTGATAGAGTATATATTTTATACATACATACATGTGTATTATCCCTTGATTTAACTTTCATGAAAAAAAAAATTTGGTTGTGTTTTGCTCTATTAAATTTGGGGCATGGTAGTGGCCATGTATAGAAGGAGAGCTTTAGTTGAACTCTAGCAGTGCAGAGTCTCTCCTCATGATGAGGAGAGGGAGAGAGTAGGTTGTTATGGGCCCCTACTTGTCAGTAAAAACCATGTTTGAGTTTTGGGAAATTGAAAAGTGAAAGAACCAAAGTTCTTATGGTTATAGCCCCAAAAGGGCACCTATTATGGTGTTGTGACTGATGTCTCCTGTCTAAAAAAATCCACCTTCTCCCAATCTTGTTCAATGATGACCCTATTTTGAAAACCTAGATGGGAGTATATGTTTAATTTTGTATTCATGTTAAATTATTTTTCTTCTAGTTAATTTCATTCTCTCCATGGGTACCTTGATGTGTTTGTAGATTTTCGTAATGGCTACCCTATTGTGGAGCCAAGTAGGAAATTTAGAGTTGTTATTTAAATTCAAATGTGTTTGGAGATTTCTCCTCTAGATTAAGATCATATTATAAAAATGTTATTGATAAACTTACCTTTGAAACAATTATGATCTTGAGTTTTCTTCCCTGGTTCTTTCTCGAGGGAGTCCTTGAATCAGATGAATGAATAAAAAAATAGAATACTTTATGTTCATATGATTTTTCTGTGTGATTAAATTTATGTGCATATGTTTATTGGAGATGGATGCAATGATGTTTTATCTTTTCTATGATAGTCTTAAAGTTCAAAATTGTATTCATGAATTAAATCATAATTAGAGGAAATGATGATAAAATAGAGTTATGTAAAATTGATCCCAAATTATGTTAAGAAATTTGATGTTATGATTGGTACTTCATTGGTATCTTTGTGATTATTAGGAAGAAAAATAATCCTGCGTTACTGTATCAACATACAACATTTCACTCTATGTTATAATCAATTTAGAAAAAGAAAATGCCACCTTTGGTTACCTAAGTAGATTGTTTAAAAATCAATACTTAGTGAAAAATAAGAGACAAAAAAAAAATACTCCTTGGCAAATTAAATAACTTAGAAAATTTTTACACTTAGAAATTTAAATGAGCCTTGAAATTTTTTTTACCTCTTTAGAGCAAAAGCTTTCTGCCAATTGTATGGGAAAATTTTAATCCCATTTACAACATGGCATATTTCCTTTGGATCCCTTTTATTACTTTTTGTTATTATTTAAGTTAATTTTATATATTAAATAAACAAAAAATAATAATAATATCGAAACCTAAATATCTACCTTATCCCTCCCCACCTAAAAAAATTTCTAAAAACATAAGCATAAATTTCTCCCATGTGGCTGACTGCAAGTTTTGAAAGGAAAGCAGAGTAAGCAAGTCAAAAAAGGGAAGTATCTAATTTATTGCATGTCCTTCCTCCCACGTGAACTCCCATCTTTCTAGGTTGGAAACATCAAACTCCACTTCCCATGCAAATGAGGTGCCATGTCAATCCTTGGAGTAGAGGGGGAAAAAAAGGGAGAAAAAAAAAGAATTTAGTCATACAACATTAATCTTCTCCCTCCTTGGTTTTCGGCCACCCTCCCTTTTAAGCTTGTGTCTAGGGTTAAGGAGGGAGTTAGGTTGGGGTAGGTTAGATTAATAAAAGTAGATAGTAATTAGTGTTAGAATGTGTTAGATTTTAAATTTAGATAGTGTGTTATTTTGTTTAAATATATAAGTAAAATTTAAAGTTAGGAATTTAGTTAGTTTTATTAATATGTTTAAAGTTTTAAAGTTAGATGCTAAATGATAAGATGTAAAGATGGGTTTGTTTATTTATTTATTTTTGTGGATTAAGTTATTTAGTTGTTTTAAATTTATAGTTAATGTTAATAAGTTAAAGTAAGAACATAATGTATGTTAGTGCTAGTGCAGTTATTATTGTTTTAATATTAATATTATATTAGTTAAGGATGTTAATTAATATTTTGTAGGGATCCTGAAACCCAAAGTTTAACCATGAAAAGAGCTAGAAAAACAGTCTAAGAAAAGCACAAAAAACTACCTCAAAAGGCTAGAGACAAAGTAAGGCCCGAAGCCAGTGACCCAAGCCCAGAAAGTAAAGGATAGGCGATCAAGCTAGTGATCATCCGTGTCCATGGCCTACAAGATATCAGTAGCAACATTATCCTTCTGGCTGGCCTCACCCACCTGACTCCTGGTAGGAGTATTCAACTAGTTCCCCTGATTCGCCTGGTCGCTAGCCTCTTTCTGAAGAACATCCCTGTTGTAACCATGCTCTATTTCCTGCTCCACTTCCCTTTCAAGGCCAATGGTCATCAGATAGTCCCCCAGATTGACAATGTTCTCATTCAAGGTGTGAAGGGTGTCCACAATCTGTTTGGCGATTATCTGGTGGACCGAATCCGGCCTTTGGACCTTCTGCTCAAGCTGGGTGATCCTATCATTGTGATGGTCTCTAGAGACCTGACCTCTATCTTTCTCTTGGCTGCCCACCTGGTCATTTTTTCCTCTAGCATCCTAGTCCTTGTCAGTTCCCTGGTTGTTGGGTTGGTTGCTCCTATCCTTCAGAGCCTCAATTTCTTGAACAAGCCACTTGATGGACCAAAAGTTATCAATCAAACTATTCTTTGCATTGTTCAGGAAATTGAAGCCAGTTTCATGCACATTGTCGAAGAGAACCAAAAGAGCAGGGTCAATGAGCTCATCATATTGGGTACTTTTGTCAAGGTCCTCCAACACCTGGATTTTGGTAAGTTTTCTAATAATGCCCAGACTGACTTTTTCCCCATAGAAATTCCTCCAGGCTCTCCTCTTATTCTTTCTAATAACTTGCCCCCCTTTTTCAACCATAATTTCAATCATCTCCTCCGAGGGTGAGATGGGAACCTCCTGAGGTGAATTGGGCTAGGTGGGGTTAGGGTGTACATCAACAGGGTTGCTGGGGTGTTCCTCGGGCAGGACCTAGTTGACTTTTATTTTCTTGGGGTTATCCTTGGTCGCTGGGGTCATTTTCTCTCCCCTTGTCTTCTTCCATCTCATAATCCTTCCCCATCTCCAAATCCTCCTCCTCAAACTCTGTATCAAACTCCACTTCATCATCACTGGCCACTTTCACCTCCTTGAGATGAGGAGAGGGGGAGGTGGGGGGAAGACATCTGGGGCTCTTCCTGCTTGGGATGTGGGGATCACGGGTCACTTGGGTAACTTTGCATGGGATGTCAGTTTTCTCTGATTTCACTTCAAGCTCATCCTCAGAGTCAGAACTAGTAGTGTCCTCTGAAGCATTGCCCGAGACCCCAATGGTTTTACCAATAGTGAGGGTTTTCAAAAAATCATAGACCAAAAGAAGGAGACCCTCATGGAGGGCAGGGTTTTTAATAGGGCATTTCTTAAACTCCTCTATATTCTTGGCCATGGAGGTGAAAATGTAAAATGGAAGAGAAATTTTCACTTTATGTCTAAAATGATTTAATAGAACAAAATGATGAGTCCTAATTCTATCAAACCTGGGGTCAAGAGTGACATATTCAATGATAATCCTGAGAACATACCTCCAGAACTTTTTGATGGACTCGATGTCATAGAAGGTGACAATCTTGACTAGTTTGCTTTTCTCCTTATCATCCTTGACAAAGTCATTGACAGTGTTGGCAGACATCTTCTTGTCCCTATAGAAGTTCAATCCATCCTAGGAAAGGCCAGTTACCTCCGCAATAAGACCCTCAGTGATTTGGTGAGAAACACCAACAATTTTGTCCTTGCCATTTTGCCAAGAATCAACCATAGCTTTTGTGACCCCCACGTCAAAACCATGAAGCTTCTCCATCTATTTAGTTATACCACCCTTCTGGAGCTTTCTCCAAACCTTCCTCTTCTCTTTCCACCTTTTCATTTCACCCCATGGCTCTCTTCTGATCCTTTCTCCCACCATTGCGGATTTTGGCACAACTAACCCTAATCCACCAGCAGTTTTGCCAAATTCAGAGTAGCAGAAGACAATGAGGACAGAAATGATTATGCTCTAATTAATGGGTTTATTTTTGGCTTCCTTACGCTCATGTCTTTTGTACTCATGATTATGAAGCGAAGGGGGTTCTACATAACTCCAAATAAATCCCTTTATAAAGTATGATTTAGCAAATCCTATCATCATTAAAGAGATGTTATGTTGGTGTTGTGGATTTTCTCCTTTTGAATTAGCTCAATCGCCGCCACCAAAAAAATATAATTGCTTCCCCACATCATCACCAAGTTACTTACAACCACCTTGTTGGCAAACTAGTCAGCGATCGTGTTTGCTTCACGATACATGTGGCTGACGTGGAAGTTTTTAAATTTCATTAGGTCCAATTTTAGGTCCTCAATAATGCTTTTGATGGTCCAAGAGGGTTTAGTGGCTCCAAGAATGCAATTTATAATATTTAAAGAATCACCTTCAAGCCACAGCTGCTCAATCCCTAAGGCTAGGGCCAACTTTACAATGAACCTAGTAGCACTAGCTTCAGCTAGATGATTAGTTTGGTGGCCCATAGGGGTAGAGATAGCAACAATGCCACCTCCCAAACTATTTCTTATGATTCCTCTGCATCCAGCTGGCCCTGGATTCCCCTTGGCCACCCCATCAAAATTGGCTTTATGCCATTTCTCAGGGGGGAAAGACCAAATAGCCTCCTGTCTTCTTTTGATGCTGTCTTCTTTCCCAGCTTTGCTATTCCCTCCTACCTTAATGTCTCCTCCTCTGGTTATGGCATAGTTCTCTGTCATTAGCCCTTCGATTTTATAAGCTATAATAACCTCAGGAGCTTCCCTATCTTTGAAAATCCTATTGTTGCACTGCTTCCAAATTCCCCAACAGAAGTGTGGGATGATCTAGGAGCTCAATAGTTGAGAATTCAATCTTTGGTGGTGGCTTCTCCACTAACAAAAGAAATCTTGGATGCAATTTGGAGGGCACTAATTGACGTCCAGGTAAGTGTTCAAATGGCTCCACACCCTGGATGAGAAGGAACAATGGATGAACAAATGATTAACCATTTCTTGATCTTGCTTATAGAGGTAGCATCTATTAGGTAAGATTTGGCCTCTCTTGGCTAAATTATCCTAGGTGAGGATTTTATTTTGTAAGAGGAGCCAGAAAAAAATGTTTATCTTAGGTGTAAGCCCAGGGATCCAGGCTTTGGCCCAAATAGGTTTCTCCTCTTTACTCACTAGGGATAGATAGCTAGAGGCCACAGAGTAAAGGCCCCCTAAAGAATCCCCCCAAACTAAAGTGTTGCCATTCTAGTTGGTTAAGATGGAATTTAGAGTGGACATTAAAGGTTTGAGGTCCTGTGAAAGATCAGCCAAATTGTGCCATTCATTACCATTTCTGTAGTTCCTAACCATCAAACCGTATCTACCAATGCACTGATTAGCCCAACTCCCAAAGGTGGGGTGATTAATGAGGGTTTCCTGACATAGCCAGCTATCCTACCAAAAAAAATTTTTGTCTCCCATTCTGACTTTCCATTTGGCCCTAGATTTTGCAAGGGGGAGGGTCTTCAAGATTCCATTCCAAATGTGGGATCCCATCGGTAGCTCGACCCCTTGAAAAATGGTGATAAGAGACTATCTATCCAGACATTTCTTAGCCAGAATATCCCTCCAAACACTTCTGCTCTAGAAGATGCGCCAAGGATGTTTAGCCAAAAGGGATTGATTAAGGTGAGAAATTTTTCTAATACCAAGACCTCCCTGGCTTTTGGGCTGGCAGACAAGGTCCCAGGCAACCAAGTGGTATCTCTTGTGGTCATCAGTCCCTGTCCAAAGAAAATCCCTCTAAATCCTCTCCATTCTTTCCACAAACTTAACCAAAATCCCAAAAAGATTGAGGGCATAGGTTGGGAGGTTTTGGAGGATAGAGTTAACCAGAGAGAATTTGCCTACTTGACTGAGGGTGGCCCCTTTCCAACCTGCAAGTTTCTTGTAGAAGTTGTCTATAATGCTGGTCCAAAAGGAATTTGGAGGTTTTGAACCAAGAGGAAGCCCAAGATAAGTTGCAGGTAGGGACCCGATGCCACAACCCAAGATGTTAGCAATTTTCCTCTACCTCCCCAAGGGGGTGTTGAGGAAGAAAATTGAACTCTTATCCAAATTAATAGCCTGTCCTGAGCCTCTGGTGTAGGAGTTTAGAATGCATTTGAAAGTCCTGGCCTCTCGAACTAAGGCTTCACCCCCCAAGATAGTGTCATCCACAAATTGCTAATGGGTGAAAGAAGAGGGTCCTATAGAAGGCCTTAGACCTTTCAAACTTCTATCCCAGATCTTCAGCTGGATTTGTCTACCTAGGCATTCCACCAAGATAAAAAAAAGGACAGGATAAAAAGGATCACCTTGCCTTAAACCCCTTGTGGGGGAGAGAAAAGGAGAGGGGATACCATTAATCAGAATAGACAAAGAGGGACAAGAGATGAGCTAAGAGATGAGTTTACATACCTGGGCATTGAGACTAAAGGCCCAGAGGACAACAAAGAGGAAATTCTAGTCAACCCTATCATAAGCTTTAGACAAGTCCAGTTTGAGAAGGAACCCTTCCTTTTTACCTACCTCAAGAGAATGGATGACTTTGTGAGCCGAGACAATGCAATCAAGGATCTGCCTGTTCGGGACAAAGCCAGATTGTTGGGGAGAGATGATCAGGGGGAGAATGCTGAGGAGTTTGGATGTGAGAACCTTGGAAATAATCTTGTAGAAGGAATTGCAGAGGCTAATGGGCCTGAATTTGTCCAAAGAGTCAGCACCCAAAATATTGGGGATGAGGACAAGAAAAGAAGCATTAAGTTCTTTGAGCAGATTCCTAGCCCCAAATAATTCTTGGACCACCTTAACCACATCCTTCTTAACCACATTCCAATAAGTTTGAAAGAAGAAAGTAGGGGAGCCATCTGGGCCCAGAGCTTTATCCCCCGAGAGGGAAAAGAGGGCCTAGTGAATTTCCTCCAAAGAAGGGATAGCTTTCATAAAGGAATTATGATGGTCATGCACCAGGGGAGGGATAGCAGCCAAAATATCCTCTTGATCGGACGCAGAGAGGGAAGGATCAGTTGTGAGAAGAGAGGAAAAGAAGCAAATAGCTTCCTTTGCAATCTCTTCTTCCTTAGTAACTAGAACCTAGCACTTTTTGATAATAGATATCCTATTGTTAGCCCGATATTTAAGGGTGGTCAGGTGAAAAAATCTGGTGTTATGATCTCATTCTTTCAACCAGTTGACTCTAGATCTGTGTTTCCAATAAAGCTCTTCCTTAGAAATATTATTATGCAGATCCGAGAGGATAGCCTTTTCCTCCTGCCTATTGTGATTGTCATATCCTGAGAGCTAGATTTCATCCTGGATAGAATTGAGGTAATTAGTTTTCTCATCTTTCTCCTGGAAGATGTGGCCAAAGTCAATTTTATATCAAGATTTAATGTTCCTTTTCACATTTTTCAGCTTCTGGGCTACTCTAAACATAACAGTACCTTCAACCTCAAAGTTCCACCAAGAAGAGATTTTTCCTTCTAGTGTTGGATGGGAAATCCACATTTTCTCAAAGCGAAAAGGGAAGACCCTTTTACTAGTCAAGGGGGTGATAGAGAAAGAGATTGAGGAGTGATCAAAACCCACCCTAGGGAGGAGGGATAATTTGCAAGAATAGGATAGAAGCCATCCTAGAGATAAAAAGGGCTCTGTCGAGATGGACCTAAATAATATCTCCCCCAACTCTCTTGTTAGACCAAGTGAAACTTCCCCATTGAAGGTCCATATCCAAAAAGGCAATATTCTAAATGAACAAAGCGAGGTCACACTTACTATCCTAATCTGGGGCAAGACCCCCCCATTTTTTAGCATCAGAGAGAGGCGAGTTGAAGTCCCCCATGATAATCCCTTTGTTAACATTACAATTAGAGAGGATGTCAAGGAGCTTGACCCAAAAAAAAATTCTTTCCTTCTTAGAGTTGGGAGTGTATAGGTTAAGGATAATCCAGGATTTATTGCTATGGATGTGAGAAACCTCACACAAAAGAGCATTGGAAGAGCTAAAAATAGTCAATAACTTGAAGGCCCTAGAATTATACAAGATTAGTACTCTTCTAGAAGCACCTTCTAAATCTGAGGCTTCGCAACTAAAATCTTTATTGAAGGGTATCCTCTTAACCAGGTCCCTTTTCATTTTAGTCTCCTGTATCATTAGAAAGTCAAGTCTAAGGTCTCTAATCATATTGCTAACTAGATCCTATTTATGAGCCCCATTAAGGCCCCTTATATTCCATGAGATGACTTTCATTTCTTACTTCTTGAGAAATTTTTGATGGTTCTCTAGCTTCGATCTGCTAGATTCCTTTTTGTTTCTTCTTGAAGAAGCTGATTTGAGTTCTTTCTTCCTGCTCCCTTCGGGGTTATCCTAACATTAGCTTTAACCTTGCTTCTCGTAGATGCCAGAGATGTAGGAAGGAGGACATTATCCTGGTTCTTTTGGTTCTTCTTTTTCTTCTTTACCATGCACCAGTCATCAAGGCTAACTGTTGCACTGGTTTCTAATCAACCTTCCCACTGGGTGATCTAATCTGGATCTGTGTTTTTAATGAGAAAAAGGAGCTTGGCCTCTAGCCCCTTGGGAGCAGAAGGAGCTTCCCCCTTTGACCCAAAGGGGGTCTGGGCATTAGTGAGGTAATGGGAAAGAAGTATCTCCTAGCTCTCCTTAGCTTTTGGAGGAATCTGGGTGAGGGCTTCCTACCCCAAAATAAGTTGCTCTTTTGCTTCCAACAGTGGAGCTTTCTCCTCTGTAGGTAAAAGCTACTCTATGGCATCCAAAGGAGGAGCTTGCTCCTCTGCAAATCCCAAGGCTTGGGATTGGGTGTTAGCCTGCTTCTTAGGAGCTTCCGTCAAGTTTGAAACTGGCTTCTCCAATGCATGACCCTTCACGAGGTGGGAAGCACAAGCCTGCTCCTTGGGGGTGTCCTTTTTAGGAGTATCCTTCAAGACTTTGTCCTTATGGCTGACGGCCTTCCTCCCCTATGCCACAGAAAGTTTGCATCTCCATTGCAACTTCATCTTACCCTTACCTGAAGGGTAGGATGATTGCTTATTGGCTAGATCAGAATTGACTGGTTCCATGGGAAACTTCTTTGCTGCACAAGGGCATTGGTGGGCCTTATGCCCAGCCTTCAGGCAGAGGAAGCAAGCAAAGGGGATAGTTTCGTAAATGATTTTCTGGTTGTACACCCCAAGTTTAGAGTGAAGAGAAAAAAAATTAGGCATGTTAGTTCCTTCACTCACCCCAATGCATATGCAAGCATAATTGAGTCAATGTTTAGAGGAAGAGATCAGATCCATTTAGAGGAGTTCCCTAAAGGTCCTCTCTATCCCCACAGAGATGTCCTCATTATAGTATTCTAGTGGTAGTTTAGGAAATCTGACCCACATAGGGGCTTGGACAAAAAAAGAGTCATTCAAGCTCATTCTGGATGACCACTTCTGAAGCACAAGGGTAGAGCATCCAAAGGCCCATTTCCCTTCACATAGAATGCTTTCAAGGTCTTCCAAGCATGAAAAGTTGAAAGACATGAAACCTTTCGCCATTGCTGTTACTAAGACCTGACCTTTGAGAGCCCATTTATGTTTGATGAATATCCTAACATCGTCAATGTTTGGTCTTGGACCCAAGAATATTCCCACCAAAGTTGAAGCCATGGCCCGAATGTGGTGATCCACTATCTCATCCAGAATGGCAATCATGCAAGAACCTTTCTCAGAGTCCTGGATTGTTTTAACATGTGGGAAAGAGGACTTACCTAAGGGTTTTACCCCGAATAACAAAGACCATTTTGTAGTTCCTAGCTTGATTGGTATCAGGACCAACGGAACCTTAACCGCTTCCAAAGGATGGACAACTAGGCCCCCCTCCACTCTTTTTGACTGATCACTCTAAAATCACCCAGTCTACTTCCATCTTGTTGTCCGTGTTCCTGCCCAGGAATCCGAATCCGACCATTCGAGGAGATCCCTTCCTTGCATGAATTTGAAATTTGAAAGCTCTCGCTCCCTCCACTCTCACAACCCATTGCATTGATTTATATTTGACTATTGAAAAGTAAATAAAAATAATATAATGTTTTAAATTAAGGCAATTAAAAATATATAAATATTTTACAATGTAATATTTAATTAGTATTGGTAATGATTAAGATATGATTAACTACATAAATTTTATTAATATTATTTTGGTAAAATCTAAGATTGACTTTAAAGGATGAGTTAGTATGTTAATTAGCATAAGACTTAAAAAGTAATAATGTTTAGATCTTTTAATTAATTATATTTGGGTTATTTAATTTAAATAATCAATTTAATAACAAAAGTTTAATTTAATGATCTATTCCTACACAATGGTTATAAACTAAAACATAGTCTTAAGGTATTGTTAGGGAAACATATATATATTCATTTCAATCTACCATAGTTTAACTTGTGAATCAAGCATATCAAATTATATCAAAACCTAATGTGACTTATGTATGTCTTTTAGTCAATCGGTTTTAACATAGTAGTTTAATTAATTTAAAAAAATAAAATAATGACATGTGTTTTTGCCCTTGTATTTTGATATATTTGCAACCACTTTCCTTAATGTTATCCTAAGATGATATGGGCTTATCTATGCATCATAAAAACATGGAGAAAGAAATTGAAAATATATTCTACAATATATAGCAATAGAGAAACAATACAATTCGAAGAAGAAAGGATTTAGGTTAGTTGAAGATGGGGATAATATTTCAAGTGAAAATAATTTGAACAATCATATGTTTCCAACTAGTAGGATCAAATATAGTTTTTCAAGGTGATAATATTGCATATGCAGATGCATCACTTACATGCTAAGCATGAAGTACATTCCCCAACTTATAACGAATGGTTGGATATAAAGGATCCATACGTTGGCCCAAGAATGGAAGCCAAGGATGTTGAACAATAAATTTAGTATAGAGTTGAGTGACATTAACTCGAAACCTCTAAACATATAGAGAGACATTTTGTGGTCGACATTGAGGACCTTTCAAATGATGATCAAATAGGGCCCTAAGGCACAAATGTCTTGGACATTAATTTGAGCACCCAAGATTGTGATTAAGGACTTCAAATTCATGAGGATAAACTATGTGAGATCACCTCCCCAACATGACTATCAAAGTGAATGTGATGGGGGAAAATAATAATAGACCAACCCATTAGGAGTTAGTGTAGTGCCTACCCTAGTTTGCATTTCGCTATGATGGATTTTCGTATTTTACTTTGTGCATCCTTGGTGTATTTTCTATTGATTAGGTCTAATTAAAAGATTTGATTAATGACTTAATTAAATGGAAAGTTAATATGATATTTAATTATTTAATTTTATTTAATTAATTGGGAAATTAATTAAATAAAAGAATTAAATTGGAGATGAAAATTATAAGTCCAAAGTTGGAACATGATAATGTTTATTTAACTTAATAATAATATGTTAGTGTTCATTTTTAAATAAATGTAAAATAATAATATTATTTAAGTTAATAAATATTTTATTAAATTAAGTTTCAAAAATAAATTTTAAAGTGAAAAAAATAAATTAATAAATTAATTAAAAAGGGTCAGGTGAATATTAATGTGAATTATTATTCACCTAGAAGTATGCATACGACCTTGATGCATGAGTTGTCTACATCACAAGAGTTAGCGTACTAATTAAGCACATGGTGTCTACAACCTTATCATTCTTATTCATTTATCTAGAAGGTAGGATAACACTCGTGCTTAGTTGTCAACGTTTATCTCCTGGTTGCTTCTAGAGGATTCTAGTTGCTTCCTGAGAGGTCTTTATATCTAGGCACTCCTTGTCACTTGGTGGGAGTTGTTGGGGGGAATTCTACATGATTCTACGGGCTTCTACATGTGGTAGATAATAGTGAGCATTCATATTGGTCAATTAAAGCTAGTATGATGATACTAATCACTATTCCTTCTCCTCATGAATATTATATTTCTCTTTTATTTGTGTATAGCATTGGTTACTTTTGCTCCATTTCAACATAGTTTTCTAATAAACATACCTACTTTATTTCCCTTTATATGGAATACTCAAGTATTCTAATACTATTATTAAATGAAAAACTATTTAGTTCTATTCAAGGCATTTTTATTTTGAAGTGTCGAGTTTAGAAATGTATACACTCTATTACAAGTTATCTGTCATAACCCATGGGATGTTTGTATTCCTTTTTACATGACTGCTATATAAACCCAATTCACCATATATCCTCAACACATGTTTTTCAGCAAACTCCAAGCACTGACAAGATATCTTGTATGCTTGTCTCCTGTCGATGCACATATATTTTATTTATACATATACATACATACATATATATATATATATATATATATATATATATATATATATATATATATATATATATCTGTGTGTGTGTGTGTGTGTGTGTGTGTGTGTGTGTGGGGCTTACATCATGTTCATTGTTTATACCTTCATCGGGCACCATTTTTTGTCGAACATACTTGCTCTATGCATTCACCACTATTATTGTTGAGCCTTTGAGATGATTATTGGCACTGATAATTGCTATAGGTAGACAAATAGAATTTTATTTCCAATAGTCTCCAACCTTAAATCATCCGGCTTGATGGATTTCTTTCATTGGCTGGTTAAAATTTGGTAGTACATGAAATGATCCTTGGTGGTGAGTGGCCGATACGGTCATTCAAATCTAATAGTAAACCTTGCCATTCATTTGTCATATCTCGAACTAGGCTATTTCCATTCTATATTGATTATCTCATTATAGCAATGCCTATTAGACAAGCAGACTAGATAATCATTAGTCAATGAAGCTAGATCAATAGCCATTAAACACTTGGGTCACTATAGATTGTAGCTATAGGTAATTATTAAAGTGTACATATTCTATAGATTGATCAGACCTCATATCTGAATCAACATGAATCTATAAATTACTTAGGCACCAAGATCTTGGTGAAATAACAATTAAGGAGAGATAAGACTTCACATATAAAGAATGATCCATTTTTGTCTATGAAGAAATACACGATCATATGAAATCAGAAGCTCATGATAGTGTCAATCTGAAGCTTGCTATAGTGCCAAATGTTAGATCCTTGTAGGTTTTGGCTCTGTATTTCTAGTAAATAGCAAACAAACTAAATTACAGCTCATCCTACCCCTTTCACCCTACAGGTAAAAATATGTTGTTGTTTCAGACCATTAGTGGAGTGCTTGCAACTTATTAATGTATATTTTCTCTATATATATATACCTTTATATCTGCAATCTTGGGTGTCATTTCTGATCTACACTATATGCTGGCAGCCGGCAATTCCAATGGAAATTTTCTCTTAATAGAGAAGATCCAATATGGATAAATAAGAAAAGAGAAAATGTTAAATAATGCTAGAAGAATAGATCGAATGACTTTGTATATCCATGTTAAGGAATGAAGAGTAGTGATATGTAACGTCCCATCCCTTCATTCATAACAATACCTTAATTGCACTCTTTCTATTGATGAGGATTATTTACTAACTCAATCACTAACAAGTATAGATTATTATTACAAATTGCAACCTTATTTGAATGATAGTAACTGATCTCTTAATCACCCTTATGTCTTGATTGACACAGGCTTAGTTAGTGATCTCTAACTTAATTACTTGTGGTAATCACATTTGATTATAACTATATGTCTTTATTGAATCATGATGGAATCAATATTATTGTTTAATATGAAATTTAAATATTGTATATTAAAACTTTATTAAATGTTATTTTTATTTTTAATTAAGTATAGTATTTTATTAATGTATGTTAATTGAATATGATTTAATTAATTTGGATAAAATAATAATAATAATTAATAAAAAAAATTGAATGATGAGGTAGTAGACTTAATTAACTATCGACTTATTAAATAATGACTTATTTTACCAAGAGATTAATGAGAAGTTAATGTTGGTAATTTATACCAATACATAACTGACCCTTGGTATATTTTAGGAAATTGTCTTAAATTCATTTAGGCATAAATTATATTTTCTATTCAAAGATTAAATGGGATAATTGGTGAGAAATTTCAATTTCCTGAAAGAGATATTGAAGTGAAAACTGAAAACTCGTATTCAATTCAACCATGCAAATTTAAACCAATTGTGAGATTATGTTTTGGATGATTTTTTATTAATGATGTCATGTTGTGACATGTTTGACTTGGTCAGTTTGGAGTTGTTGATCAATATTATTTTGAGATACTTTACAGTTTCTTGTTTAGAATAGATGGAAATTGTGGATTATCATTTAATGCCTTTAGTTGATCATAAAGAACTATTGTGGATAGTGTGGATTATCTTTGATGCTTTCCAGTCCTTTGTTTAGGACTGAGGTGACTGATATGATTCTTGATTTGTGATTTCATAAAATACACGAGAGGTTTTGTGAGATATCCTTTATACTATTTATGTGGCTAGATGTCATGATATGTCCTATGATTCAAATCAAAAATTATATTTGTGAGGTTTACTTGTGAATCATTTATGTGCACTTGAGTGGAAGTACCATCTTATTGTTAGGTTACTTGTTAAGAAACTGAGATTGATAATTATGTGTGTTGTGGTGTGGGACACAACTGTGCTTTATGTTCTTAAGAGAGGTTGTCTAGGTACATGACTTTGGGAGTGGCTTGTAGTAGGGGTCCAGGGCCCAAAGTGGCTAGTACCAGGTTAACCTATTGCAAGTTATGTAATAAGTGATAATCTAGTAATTAATAATTTTTGGGAAACACACCAAAAAGATAAGTTAGAGATATTTGACCTGCCCGTACCTTGAGTGCTTGTATAGACTAAGGATGGGAATGGGATGATTGCATCATATTCATGAGAGGGCTTTCTATTTCCACATGTGCCACATTGAGGGTAGGGGGTTCAGAGTAACTCGTCTAGGGTAACTCAATGCTTGAGGGTCTAGGGTCTATTGAGGGACCAGTCTAGGGTAACTCAAGTAGCCATGTGATAACACTCCCTAGAATGTATCCTAAGCCTCCTCTATAGAGTTTGTGTGTACCTTTTGTGGTGTACTTATTGTTGGATTTTTTTTCAATGATGATAATTGGAAATTTTTGGTTGACGTGCTCTTGACATGTGGATTTTTACTTGAGCCTATCTCCTCTAGTATATTTTTTGTTGGCTTTTCCCTTCAAATTTTCTTGGATCATTATAATGGATGTTATATATTATGTTGGATGTTAGTTATTGACATGTTTCTTTATATTGATGATTATCATATGAAAGATGATGTTATTTACTCATCTTATGCTTTATTCTGCATGATTAGATTTCTTATGTATATGTTGTAGCATGAGAGAATTCTTTTTACATATGATATAGTGTGTTTTAGGAGTGACATTCCTACTATGATAATACTGATAATCTCTTTGGTAACTTGGGATGTTACACGCAGAGGGATGGCTAGGGCCCACGATGGTCTAATGATGCTATTGACGGTTGGGAGGAACTGGGCACTTAGATTAATTGTGTTTTATGATGGATGCTTATGTTTTATGATGATTGTTATATCCTTATTGATGGATAGATGTATCATGTATGTTATTGGATTCATTTACTCTATTGTACTTGAATCATAAATTTAATAAGGATGATGTGTCTTTATGTTTACATATGTATATCCTTTTAAGCCTTTCATACTCTGTGACATGAATAGTGGATGATTGAGCATTTCGGATTTCATTTGCCAAAAGGCATTCAAAATAGATGTGTATTATGGACTTTGGACTATCTAATTATTCTTGCATATGGATGTGGTAGATGTTAGACTTAGTATTAATTATATTAAATTTGACTCAACATCTTGGGATCCTTAAGGAATGTAACCTGTTATGTATTCTTTTAGATGATTACGTGTCATTGCTTCCGCAACTAAATGTTTGATGTGTATGATGTTATATTTCTTGTTTAAAAAAAAAAAATGCTTGGTAAATTTAGTAGAACTTTAGGGTAATTCCTTTGGATTCCTTGGCGGAGCGTTACATCTGGTATGAAAGCCAGAGTTTCAACATTGGGAACTCTGGGCATAATGTGCGCCATCACTTGAGTAATTAGTAAACTTGCAATTGATTTAAAAGACAAACTTGTATTGACATCAAACTTGAAACCAAATTGTTCTAAGCATGGAACTAGAAAACTTATAAAAACTTTTTGGATTATTGCTTCATGTTTATGTTGGATTCCTAGTTGTCATTCTTGAATTTGGGTGTTGTAGGAGAGATGACTTCTAGTGCTAGATCCATTGCTAGGGGTCGTAGCTTTGGATGTGGTAGAAGTCATGGGAATACTAATCAATGTACCCCTTCCTTGGTCCATTTAAGGGACCCTATTCAAGAAGAGGCTGAAGGGGACGATAGTGTTGAGCAACATCCTAAGATAGAAGAATCGACCGCTAGAGACTTGGTCAAGGAGATCCTAGAACACCTAACCTTGCAGGATAGAGTTCATTATTCAGAGAATAGAGATAGAGAAAGGTCCATGAGTCTTGGGGGGAGGAACCTAGAGAGCAAAAGGTGGTCTAGCCAGTCCATCTAGATGAAGGACCTACTATGGGTCAAGGTCAAACCTTTCAATAAAGAAGGTACTAGATATAATGCTGAGAATTGGTTGATCGCACTAGATAGGTGTTTTTCCATGCAAGATTTTAACTCAAACATCAAAGCAAGATATGCCATCATCCACTTAGAGTACTTTGCAATGGTGTGGTGAAAAATAGAGGAGAAGAAACTTGGGTTAAATATGTAGACTATCACATGGGAGTTGTTCCTCGAACACTTTTGTGAGCAATTTCTATCAGAGCAGTGGCAACAACAAAGGGTAGATGAGTTTCATGATTTGAGATAGGGTACCAAGACTGTGGTGGAGTATGAATGTAAGTTCTTTGAGATCATGTCTTATGCAAGAATCATTGATAGCTCACCATTGATGGTCCAACATTTCATTAGAGGACTTAATGCTAATATCATTGGGGGTGTCAAGGATTTTCAACCTAAAACCCTTATGGAGGCAATATTGCAAGCTACCTTGGTTGAGATGAGTGTGACTTCGGGTCAAGGTGGCCTACTAGGTTTTCAGGCTAAAGGGTCACCTTGTTCAGGAACATCTGGGGATAACCAGTCTTAAGGAGCTAGAAGTTCTAAAAATTCTCCTAACTTCTTTAAGGGTAATCAAGAGAAGACAAGAAGAAATTTCTTTCATGGTAAGAGTGGTGGATCACAGTCAGGGAACTATCACAACTGGAAGTGTAGTATGCGCAATAGGTTGGATCAAGTTTCTCAGGGGCATATTCAAGATACTGGTGTTGGTAGTTTTCATCAGTCACATGCATATAGAGCTCAGGAAGGCTTTAGTGGAGATCACTACTCTTGTGGACAACGAGGTCATAGAGAAATCAATTGCCCCGAGTGTGCACCTTAGCTTTGAGTAAGAGGCCTACAAAATTCTAGTATACAGTGGGGAAAGATGCATATTGAGTTTTGAGTTTTGAGTTTGATTCATGTCTCTTTGTAATGGTGCTCGCATAGTGAGTACCTTAGTTTTGTAATTCTTGCAGGCTTCTAGGAGTAAGCCTAATTCTAAGGGGGGTGGATGTAGTGCCTACCCTAGTTTGCATTTTGCTATGATGGATTTCCATATTTTACTTTGTGCATCCTTGGTGTATTTTCTATTGATTAGGTCTCATTAAAAGATTTGATTAATGACTTAATTAAATGGAAAATTAATATGATATTTTATTATTTAATTTTATTTAATTAATTGGGAAATTAATTAAATAAAAGAATTAAATTGGAGATGAAAATTATAAGGTCAAAGTTGGAACGTGATAATGTTTATTTAACCTAATAATAATATGTTAGTGTTCATTTTTGAATAAATGTTAAATAATATTATTATTTAAGTTAATAAATATTTTATTTAATTAAGTTTAAAAAATAAATTTTAAAGTGAAAAAAATAAATTAATAAATTAATTTGAAAAGGGTCAAGTGAATATTAATGTGAATTATTATTCACCTAGAAGTATGCATACCTCCTTGATGCACGAGTTGTCTACGACACAGAAGTTAGCATACTAATTAAGCACATGGTGTCTACAACCTTATTATTCTTATTCATTTATCTAGAAGGTAGGATAATGCTCATGCTAAGTTGTCAATGCTTATCTCCTGGTTGCTTCTAGAGGATTATAAGTCTTGCCTAAGAGGTCTTTATATCTAGGCATTCCTAGTCACATGGGGAGGAGTTGTTGGGGGGACTTCTACATGCTACTATAGGCTTCTACATGTGGTAGATAATAGTGAGCATTCATATTGGTCAATTAAAGTTGGCGTGACAATACTAATCACTATTCCTTCTCCTCATGAATATTATATTTCTCTTTTATTTGTGTATAGCACTGGCTACTTTTTCTCCATTTTAGAACAATTTTCTAATAAACATACTTGCTTTATTTCCCTTGATATGGAATACTCAAGTATTCTAATCGTATTATTAAATTAAAAAATATTTACTTCTATTCAAGGCATTTTATTTTGAGGTGTCAAGTTTGGAACTATTTACATTCTATTACAAGTTATCTGTCATAACCCATGGGATGTTCGTATTCCTTTTTACATGACTGTTGTATAAACCCAGTTCGCCATATATCCTCAACACATGTTTCTCAACAAACTCCAAGCATTGATAGGATATCTTTTATGCTTGTCTCCTGTCGATGCACATATATTTTGTTTATATATATATATATATATATGGCTTACAACATGTTCATTGTTTGTACCTTCATCGGGCACCATTTTTTGTTGGACATACTTGCTCTATGCATTCACCACTATTATTGTTGAGCCTGTGAGATGATTATTGGCATTGATAATTGCTATAGGTAGACAAATAAAATTTTAGTTGCAACAGTCTCAAACCTTAAATCATCTGGCTTGATGGATTTGTTTCATTGGCTGGTTAAGATTTGGTAGTACATGAAATGATCCTCGGTGGTGAGTGGCCAATACGATCATTCAAATCTGATAGTAAACCCTGCAATTCATTTGTCAAATCCTAAACTAGGCTATTTCCATTCTATATTGATTATCTCATTATACCAATGCCTGTTAGACAAGCAGACTGGTAAATCATTAGTCAATGAAGCTAGATCAATAGCCATTAAACGCTTGGGTCACTACACATTGTAGCTGTAGGTAATTATTAAACTGTACATATTCTATAGATTGATCAGACCTCATATCTGAATCAACATGAATCTATAAATTACTTAGGCACCAAGATCTTGGTGAAATAATAATTAAGGAGAGATAAGACTTCACATATAAAGAACAAGCTATTCTTGTCTATGAAGAAATACACGATCATATGAGATCGAAAGCTCATGATAGTGTCGATCTGAAGCTTGCTATAGTGCCAAATGTTAGATCCTTGTAGGTTTAGGCTCTGTATTCCTAGTAAATAGAAAAAAAACAAAATGACAGCTCATCCTACCCCTTTCACCCGATAGGTAAAAATATGTTGTTGTTTCAAAACATTAGTGGAGTGATTGCAACTTATTAATAGATGTTGTCTCTGATATATATACCTTTATATCTACAATCCTAGGTGTCATTTCTGATCTATACTATATGCTGGCAACTGGCAATTCCAATGGCAATTTTCTCTTAATAGAGAAGATCCAATATGGATAAATAAGCAAAGAGATTATTTTAAATAATTCTAGAAGGATAGATCGAATGACTTCGTATGTCCATGTTAAGGAATGAAGAGTAGTGATATGTAACATCCCATCCATTTATTCATAAAAATACCTTAATTGCACTCTTTCTATTCATGAGGATTATTTACTAACTCAATCACTAACAACTATAGATTATTATTACAAATTGCACCCTTATGTGAATGATAGTAACTGATCTCTTAATCGCCCTTATGTCTTGATTGACATAGGCTTAGTTAGTGATCTCTAACTTAATTACTTGTGGTAATCACGTTTGATTGTAACTGCATGTCTTTATTGAATCATGATGGAATCAATATTATTGTTTAATATGAAATTTAAATATTGTATATTAAAACTTTATTAAATGTTATTTTTATTTTTAATTAAGTATAGTATTTTATTAATTTATGTTAATTAAATATGATTTAATTAATTTAGATAAAATAATAATAATTAATAATAAACATTGAATGATGAGTTAGTAGACTTAATTAGATATTGACTTGTTAAATCACAACTTATTTTACCAAGAGATTATTGAGAAGTTAATGTTGGTAATTTATACCAATACATAACTGACCCTTGGTATATTTTAGGAAATTGTCTTAAATTCATTTAGGCATAAATTTTATTTTCTATTCAAAGATTAATCGAGATAATTGGTGAGAAATTTCAATTACTTGAAATAGATATTGAAGTGAAAATTGAAAACTCATATTCAATTCAACCATGTAAATTTAAACCAACTATGAGATTATGATTTGGATGATTTGTTCTTAATGATTTCATGTTGTGACATGTTTGACTTGGTTAGTTTGGAGTTGTTGATCAATATTATTTTGAGATACTTTACGGTTTCTTGTTGAGAATAGATGGACATTGTGGATTATCATCTAATGCCTTTAGTTGCTCATAAAGAACTATTGTGGATAGTGTGGATTATCTTTGATGCTTTCCAGTCATTTGTTTAGGACTGAGGTGACTGATATGATTCTTGATTTGTGATTTCATAAGAATATACGAGAGGTTTTGTGAGATATCCTTTATACTATTTATGTGGTTGGATGTCATGGTATGTCCTATGATTCAAATCAAAAATTATATTTGTGAGGTTTACTTGTGAAACATTTATGTGCACTTGAGTGGAAGTACCATCTTATTATTAGGTTACTTGTTAGGAACTGAGATTGATAATTATGTGTGTTGTAGTGTGGGACACAACTGTGTTTTATGTTATTAAGAGAGGTTTTCTACGTACATCACTTTGGGAGTGGCTTGTAGTAGGGGTTCGAGGCCCAAAGTGGCCAGTACCAGGGTAACCTATTGCAAGTTATGTAATAAGTGATAATCTAGTAATTAATAATTTTTGGAAAACACACTAAAAGGATAAGTTAGAGATATTTGAACCACCCATACCTTGAGTGCTTGTATAGACTAAGGATGGGAATGGGATGATTGTCTCATATTCATGAGAGGGCTTTCTAGTTCCACATGTGTCACATTGAGGGTCCAGGGTTCAAAGTAACCAGTCTAGGGTAACTCAATGCTTGAGGGTCTAGGGTCTATTGAGAGACTAATCCAGGGTAACTCAAGCAGCCATGTGATGAAACTCCCTAGAATGTAGCTTGAGCCTCCTCTATAGAGTTTGTGTGTACCTCTAGTGGTGTACTTATTGTTGGATGTGCTTTCATTGATGATGATTGGAAATTTTTGGTCGATGTGCTCTTGACATGTGGATTTTGACTTGAGCCTATCTCCTCCTGTATATTCTTTGTTGGCTTTTACCTTCAAATGTTCTTGGATCATTATGATGGATGTTATATCTTATGCTAGATGTTAGTTACTAACATGTTTCTTTATATTGATGATTAGCATATGAAAGATGATGTTATTTACTCATCCTATGCTTTATTCTGCATGATTAGATTTCTTATGTATATCTTGTAGCATGATAGATTTATTTTTGCATATGATGTAGTATGTTTTAGGAGTGACATTCCTATTATGATAATACTGATGATCTCTTTGGTGACTTGGGATGTTACACGCAGAGGGATGGCTAGGGCCCACGATGGTCTAATGATGCTATTGATGGTTGGGAGGAACCACACACTTAGATTAACTATGTTTTATGATGGATGCTTATGTTTTATGATGATTGTTATATCCTTATTGATGGATGGATGTATCATATATGTTATTAGATTCATTTACTTTATTGTACATGAATGATAAATTTAATAAGGATGATGTGTCTTTATGTTTACATATGTATATTATTTTAAGCCTTTCATATTCTGTGACATGAACAGTGGATGATTGAGCATTTCAAATTTCATTTGCCAAGAGGTATTCAAAATATATGTGTATTATGGACTTTGGACTATCTAATTATTCTTGCATGTGGATGTGGTTGATTTTACACTTAGTATTAATTATATTAAATGTGACTCAATGTCTTGGGATCCTTAAGGAATCTAACCTGTTATGTATTCTTTTAGAAGATAATGTGTCATTGCTTCCACAACTAAATGTTTGATGTATATGATGTTATCTTTCTTGTTTAAAAAAGAAAATGCTTGGTAAATTTAGTAGAACTTTTGGGTAATTCCTTTGGATCCCTTGGCAGGGCATTACATCTAGTATCAGAGCCTGAGTTTCAACATTGGGAACTCTTGGCATAAGGTGTGCCATCACTTGAGTAATTAGTAAACTTGAAATTGATTTCAAAGACAAACTTGTATTGACATCAAACTTGAAACCAAACTGTTTTGAGCATGGAACTAGAAAACTTATAAAAACTTTTTGGATTATTGCTTCATGTTTATGTTGGATTCTTAGATGTCATTCTTGTATCTGGGTATTTTAGGAGAGATGGCTTCTGGTGCTAGATCCATTGCTAGGGATCGTAGCTTTGGATGTGGTAGAAGTCATGGGAGAACTAATCAATGTACCCCTTCCTTGGTCCATTTAGGGAACCCTATTCAAGAAGAGGCTAGAGGGGATGATAGTGTTGAGTAACATGCTAAGACAGAAGAATCGACCACTAGAGACTTGGTCAAGGAGATGCTAGCATGCCTACCCTTGTAGGATAGAGCTCATCATTCAGAGAATAGAGATAGAGAAGGGTCAATGAGTCCTAGGAGGAGGAACGTAGAGAGGAAAAGGTAATCTAGCTAATCCATCCAGATGAAGGACCTACTATGGGTCAAGGTCAAACCTTTCAACATAGAAGGTACTAGATATGATGTTGAGAATTGGTTGATCACACTAGATAGGTGATTTTCCATGCAAGATTTTAACTTGAACATCAAAGCAAGATATGCCATCATCCACTCAGAGAACTTTGTAGCGGTGTGGTGGAAAATAGAGGAGAAGAAACTTGGGGTAAATATGCAAACTATCACATGGGAGTTGTTCCTTGAACACTTTCATGAGCAATTTTTGTCAGAGCAGTGGTAACAACAAATGGTAGATGAGTTCCATGATTTGAGATAGGGTACCAAGACTATGGTGGAGTATGAACGTAAGTTCTTTGAGCTCATGTCTTATGCAAGAATCAGTGATAGCTCACCATTGATGGTCCAACATTTCATTAGAGGACTTAATGCTAATATCATTGGAGGTGTCAAGGTTTTTCAACCTAAAACCTTAAGGAGGCAATATTGCGAGCTACCTTGGTTGAGATGAGTGTGACTTTGTGATGCAAGAGCATCTTGCATGGGAAAATTAAATTTATTTTTTTTTTAAAAGAGAGAAAAAAAAAATGTGGAGGAGAGAGAAAGTGAAGAAAATTAGAGGAGAAATAATAAAAAATAAAAAGGAGAAAAGAAAGGAAAAGGAGATTTCTATTTTCGAGGTGCATAGGTGGCATAAAAAGAAAAATAATAGAAATAGTTGTCATTCCATTAATCAAGGTGTATAGGTGGCAATTTAGAAGTTTGTGGAAAGTTCCTTGAATCATGTATTTAATATTTGTTGGGTGCTTAGTTGTATTTGGGGTGGGAATTTAATATTTATTTAAAGGTAGTTGTATTTACCTTTTATCCCACATTGGTTGTGTTTGTAATGTCTTGGGTTAGAAGTGCCTATTTAAGCAAGGCTTATGTTCATTTGTAATCAAGCTCTTCGAATGTAATCTCTCTTGTAAGAAAGCTTGAGAAGTAGAAGTTGGAGAAATAGAAGCTTTTCAAGTGTAAGCTCTTCAAGAAAAGCTCTTCAAGTAGAAACTCTTCGGATGTAATTTCTTGTAGAAGCTCTTAGCAAGCAATCTCTCTTATATTGTAAGAATTTGGAGTTTTTCCATTTGGAGAATATTCTAATGAATTTCAAGTATTAATGGAATTTTTATGAAGAATTTTGTCATCTCCTTGTCTCCATATTGTTGTGATCTTGGTTGTGAGTATTGTAAGGGTGGTGTTTGCCCTTCATATTGTTGTGATTTTGGTTGTGAGTTGGTACGGGTAGTGTGGCCCATCATCAGTGTTATCAGAGCTGGTTTTCCTGAGTGTGTAGATAGAGTGCTGAAAGTGAGGCAGTTTGCACCAAGACCTTGAGTTGGGTGAAGTTTGTGAAGAAGTTCTTGATTGTGTAGACAGAGCACCGACTGTGAGGCAGTTTGCACGAGGTTCTTATTTTGGATGAGATTTGTCTTCTAAAGACTTGATTATGGAGAAGAGAAAGAAGAAGATGACTTTTGTGATTGGATGGATTCTAAGGATTCCTCAACTTGAGAAAATTAGGGCAAGAAATCAAGAGGCATTGCTAGTTGATTTGCAGAAGCAAGTGAATGAATTAGAAGTTGAGTTGTAGAAGAGAAGAGCACATTACCAGAAAAGAGACATTGATAATTATTTGGATGCAGAAAAGGAAGATGATCTAGTGGAAGAGCAAGTGGATGAAGAGGAAATCATTTGCGAACCTAAAGTTGAAGAAGATGAACAAGAAGAGGAAAAGCATGAAGATGACAAGATTTATGAACCTAAAGTAGATCAAGATGATTTGAAGATTGAAGCAATGGAGGAAAAGTATAGTGCCTTCATTAGAGATCAAGAAAGTGGAGTAGTTACATGCATTGTTGATGACATGAAAGAGACAAGCGAAGCTGAAGATGTCAATGAGGTAAATTCTTATGAATCATGGGATGTTGTCTTTGATATGAGTTTAAAAGATATTGATGATGGTTTGCATGAGGATCTTGCTAGTCATGTATGGTATGAAAAGGAAGATTGGTATGGTATTGTTAGGTTTATTACAGGTGTGATTAATTCAACAAGATTGGATGAGGATGAGAGTTATACTTGGACAGAGTTCATTGCGAAGGAGCATTTTCAGCAGCAAACAGTTGTTCCAGCTAGGTGTTGGAAAAGAAGAAAGAAGGAAATATATCGGCACTGGATACTTGTTCTAGCTATGTGTTGGAAGAAGAGGAAATTTTTTTTGTTAGCAATGGCTACTTCATTTTGTGAATCTATATTCACAAAATTTTTCCTACCATGGGAGTCGGATGCAGGAGCATCATGCATCAGCAAAAAGAAAGAAAAAATGTGGAAGATTTGCATGTTGGTTTTCTTGTCCCTATTGAGGTGGAAGCTTGTGGTGAAGATGAAGATGGTTGTATATCTTTCTTTTGGCGTCAAAGTGTGGGACACACTTTTCTATCTACCAAGGGAGTTAGATGCAGGAGCATCTTGCATGGGAAAATTAAATTTCAAAAAAAAAAAAGAGAGAGAGAAAAAAAAATTGTGGAGGAGAGAGAAAGTGACAAAAATTAGAGGAGAAATAATAAAAAATAAAAAGGAGAAAAGAAAGGAAAAGGAGATTTCTATTTTCGAGGTGCATAGGTGGCATAAAAAGAAAAATAATAGAAATAGTTATCATTCCTTTAATTGAGGTGTATAGATGGCAATTTAGAAGTTTGTGGAAAGTTCCTTGAATCATGTATTTAATATTTGTTGGGTGCTTAGTTGTATTTGGGGTGGGAATTTAATATTTATTTAAAGGTAGTTGTATTTACCTTTTATCCCACATTGGTTGTGTTTGTAATGTCTTGGGTTAGAAGTGCCTATTTAAGCAAGGCTTATTATCATTTGTAATCAAGTTCAAGAAATAGAAGTTCTTGAGTTGTAAGCTCTTCAAATGTAATCTCTTCCAATGAATTTCAAGTATTAATGGATGATGCTTTATGAAGCATTTTTGTCATCTCTTTGTCTCCATCTTGTTGCATTTTTTTTTGGTTGTGAGTTGGTATGGGTGGTGTGGCCCGTCATCAGATCATTAGTATCTTTCAAAATCACCTCAAATCCAGCATCATATAGTATCATGCATCACTTTGGGTCAATGTGGCCTACCAGGTGTTCAGGCTAAAGGGTCACCTTATTCAAGAACATCTAGGGATAACTAGTCTCAAGGAGCTGGAAGTTCTAAAAATTCTCCTAAAAACTTTAAGGGTAATCAAGAGAAGTCAAGAAGAAAGTTCTTTCATGGTAAGAGTGGCGGATCAGAGTCAGGGAACTATCACAACTGGAAGTGTAGTATGCGCAGCAGGTTGGATCAAGTTTCTCAGGGGCATATTCAGGATGCTGGTGTTGGTAGTTTTCATTAGTCGCTTGCATATAGAGCTTAGGAAGGCTTCAGTGGAGATCGCTACTCTTGTAGACAATGAGGTCATAGAGCAATCAACTACCCCGAGCATGCACCTTAGCTTTGAGTAAGAGGCCTACAGAATTCTAGTATACAGTGGGGTAAGATGCATATTTAGTTTTGAGTTTTGAGTTTGATTCATGTCTCTTTATAATGGTTCTCGCGTAGTGAGTACCTTAGTTTTTTCATTCCTGTAGGCTTCCAGGAGTAAGCCTAATTCTAGCAGGGTGGATGTAGTGCCTACCCTAGTTTGCATTTCGCTATGATGGATTTTTGTATTTTACTTTGTGCATCCTTGGTGTATTTTCTATTGATTAGGTCTAATTAAAAGATTTGATTAATGACTTAATTAAATGGAAAATTAATATGATATTTTATTATTTAATTTTATTTAATTAATTGGGAAATTAATTAAATAAAAGAATTAAATTGGAGATGAAAATTATAAGGTCAAAGTTGGAACGTGATAATGTTTATTTAACCTAATAATAATATGTTAGTGTTCATTTTTGAATAAATGTTAAATAATAATATTATTAAAGTTAATAAATATTAAGATTCAAAAATAAATTTTAAAGTGAAAAAAATTAATTAATAAATTAATTTTAAAAAGGTCAGGTGAATATTAATGTGAATTATTATTCACCTAGAAGTATGCATACCTCCTTGATGGACGAGTTGTCTATGACATAGGAGTTAGTGTATTAATTATGCACATGGTGTCTACAACCTTATCATTCTTATTCATTTATCTAGAAGGTAGGATAATGCTCATGCTTAGTTGTCAATGCTTATCTCCTGGTTGCTTCTAGAGGATTCTAGGTGTTGCTTGAGAGGTCTTTATATCTAGGCACTCCTAGTCACTTGAGGGGGAGTTGTAGGGGGGACTTCTACATGCTTCTATAGGCTTTTACAAGTGGAAAATAATAGTGAGCATTCATATTGGTCAATTAAAGTTGGCATGATGGTACTAATTACTATTCCTTCTCCTCATGAATATTATATTTCACTTTTATTTGTGTATAGCACTGGTTACTTTGGCTCCATTTTAGCTTAATTTTCTAATAAACATACTTGCTTTATTTCCCTTGATATGGAATACTCAAGTATTCTAATCCTGTTATTAAATGAAAAACTATTTACTCCAATTCAAGGCATTTTATTTTGAAGTGTCGAGTTTGAAAATGTTTACATTCTATAACAAGTTATCTATCATAATCCATGGGATGTTTGTATTCCTTTTTACATGATTGCTATATAAACCTAGTTAGCCATATATCCTCAACACATGTTTTTCAGCAAACTCCAAGTGCTGATAGGATATCTTGTATGCTTGTCTCCTATCGATGCACATATATTTTGTTTATATGTGTGTGTGTGTGTGTGTGTGTGTGTGTGTGTGTGTGTGTGTGTGTGTGTGTGTGTGTGTGTGTGTGTGCGCGCGCGCGTGTGTGTGTGTGTGTGTGTGTGTGTGTGTGTGTGTGTGTGTATGCATGCATGCATGTATGTATGTATGTATGTATGTATATATGTATGTATGTATATGGCTTACAACATGTTCACTGTTTATACCTTCATCGGGCAACATTTTTTGTCAGACATACTTGCTCTATGCATTCACCACTATTATTGTTGAGCCTATGAGATGATTATTGGTACTGATAATTGTTGTAGGTAGACAAATAGAATTTTATTTGCAACAATCTCAAACCTTAAATCATCTGGCTTGATGGATTTTTTTCATTGGCTGGTTAAGATTTGGTAGTACATGAAATGATCCTTGGTGGTGAGTGGCTAATACGATCATTCAAATCTGATAGTAAACCCTACCATTCATTTGTTAGATTGCAAACTAGGGTATTTCCATTCTATATTGATTATCTCATTATAGCAATTCCTGTTAGACAAGGGGACTAGAAAATCATTAGTTAATGAAGCTAGATCAATAGCCATTAAATGCTTGGGTCACTATAGATTGTAGCTGTAGGTAATTATTGAAGTGTACATATTCTATAGATTGATCAAACCTCATGTTTGAATCAACATGAATCTATAAATTACTTAGGAACCAAGATCTTGGTGAAATAACAATTAAGGAGAGATAAGGCTTCACATATAAAGGACTATCCATTCTTGTCTATGAAGAAATACATGATCATATGAGATCAGAAGCTCGTGATAGTGTCAATCCGAAGCTTTCTTTAGTGCCAAATGTTAGATCCTTGTATTTTTAGGCTCTTTATTGCTAGTAAATAGCAAACAAAAAAAATTATAGCTCATCCTACCCCTTTCACCTGACAAGTAAAAATATTTTGTTGTTTCAGACCATTAGTGGAGTGCTCGCAACTTATTAACAGATGTTATCTCTGATATATATATACCTTTATATCTACAATCCTGGGTGTCATTTCTAATCTACACTATATGCTGGTAGCCGACAATTACAATGGAAATTTTCTCTTAACAGAGAAGATCCAATATGGATAAATAAGAAAAGAGAAAATGTTAAATAATGCTTGAAGGATAGATCAAATGACTTCATATGTCCATGTTAAGGAATGAAGAGTAGTGATATGTAATGTCCCATCCCTTCATTCATAACAATACCTCAATTGCACTCTTTCTGTTGATGAGGATTATTTACTGACTCAATCACTAACAACTATAGATTATTATTACAAATTGCACCCTTATGTGAATGATAGTAACTGATCTCTTAATCGCCCTTATGTCTTGTTTGACACAGCCTTAGTTAGTTCTCTCTAACTTAACTACTTGTGTTAATCACATTTGATTGTAATTGTATGGCTCTATTGAATCATGATGGAATCATTATTATTGTTTAATATAAAATTTAAATATTGTATATTAAAATTTTATTAAATGTTATTTTTATTTTTAATTAAGTATAGTATTTTATTAATGTATGTTAATTAAATATGATTTAATTAATTTAGATAAAATAATAATAATAATTAATAAACAAAATATAATGATGAGGTAGTAGACTTAATTAGATATCGACTTATTAAATCACGACTTATTTTACCAGGAGATTATTGAGAAGTTAATGTTGGTAATTTATACCAATACATAACTGACCCTTGGTATATTCTAGGAAATTGTCTTAAATTCTTTTAGGCTTAAATTTTATTTTCTATTCAAAGCTTAAATGGGATAATTGGTGAGAAATTTCAATTGCCTGAAATAAATATTGAAGTGAAAATTGAAAACTCGTATTCAATTCAACCATGTAAATTTAAACCAACTGTGAGATTATGTTTTGGATGATTTATTCTTAATGATTTCATGTTGTGACATGTTTGACTTGGTCAGTTTGGAGTCATTGATCAATATATTTTGAGATACTTTATGGTTTCTTGTTGAGAACAAATTGCCATTGTGGATTATCATTTAATGCCTTTAGTTGCTCATAAAGAACTATTGTGGATAGTGTGGTTTATCTTTGATGCTTTCCAATCATTTTTTTAGGACTGAGGTGATTGATACGATTCTTGATTTGTGATTTCATAAGCATACACCATAGGTTTTGTGAGATATCCTTTATACTATTTATGTGGCTGGATGTCATGATATGTCTTATGAGTCAAATTGAAAATTATATTTGTGAGGTTTACTTGTGAAACATTTATGTGCACTTGAGTGGAAGTACCATCTTATTGTTAGGTTACTTGTTAAGGAATTGAGATTGATAATTATGTGTGTTGTGGTGTGGGACACAACTATGCTTTATGTTCTTAAGAGAGGTTGTCTAGGTACATGACTTTGGGAGTGGCTTGCAGCAGGGGTCTGGGGCCAAAAGTGGCCAATACCAGGGTAACCTATTGCAAGTTATTTAATAAGTGATAATCTATTAATTAATAATTTTGGGGAAACACACTAAAAAGATAAGTTAGAGATATTTGACCCACCCATACCTTGAGTGCTTGTATAGACTAAGGATGGGAATGGGATGATTTCCCCATATTCATGAGAGGGATTTCTAGTTCCACATGTGCCACGTTGAGGGTCCAGGGTTTAAAGTAACCAGTCTAGGGTAACTCAACATTTGAGGGTCCGGGGTCTATTGAGAGACCAGTCTAGGGTAAGTCAATAAGCCATACGATGACACTCCCTAGAATGTAGCTTGAGCCTCCTCTATAGAGTTTGTGTGTACCTTTGGTAGTGTACTTATTGTTGGATGTGCTTTGATTGATGATGATTGGCAATTTTTGGTTGATGTACTCTTGACATGTGGATTTTGTCTTGAGCCTATCTCCTCCAATATATTCTTTGTTGGCTTTTACCTTCAAATGTTATTTGATCATTATGATGGATGTTATATCTTATGTTGAATGTTAGTTACTGACATGTTTCTTTGTATTGATGATTAGCATATGAAAGATGATATTATTTACTCATCTTATGCTTTATTTTGCATGATTAGATTTCTTATGTATATGTTGTAGCATGATAGATTTCTTTCTTCATATGATGTAGTATGTTTTAGGAGTGACATTCCTACTATGATAATACTGATGATCTCTTCAGTGAATTGGGATGTCATGTGTGGAGGGATGGCTAGGGCCCACGATGGTCTAATGATGCTATTGACGGTTGGGAAGAATCATGCACTTAGATTAATTGTGTTTTACGATGGATGCTTATGTTTTACAATGATTATTATATCCTTATTGATGGATGTATGTATCATGTATGTTATTAGATTCATTTACTTTATTTTACTTGAATCGTAAATTTAATAAGGATGATGTGTCTTTATGTTTACATATGTATATTCTTTTAAGCCTTTAATACTCTATGACATGAATAGTGGATGATTAAGCATTTCGGATTTCATTTGCCAAGAGGCATTCAAAGCAGATGTGTATTATGGACTTTGGACTATCTAATTATTCTTGCATGTGGATGTGGTAGATGTTAGACTTAGTATTAATTATATTAAATGTGACTCAACATCTTGGGATCCTTAAGAAATGTAACCTGCTATGTATTCTTTCATATTATTACATGTCATTGCTTCCGCAACTAAATGTTTGATGTGTATGATGTTATCTTTCTTGTTTAAAAAAAAAATGCTTGGTAAATTTAGTAGAACTTTAGGGTAATTCCTTTGGATCCCTTGGTCAAGCATTACAGTTAGCAAGGTAGATCTAATATCAACACCATGTTCTTGCTTCTGAGCTAATAGATCTTCAGGTACATTTTCATGTAAAACATTAATTTTTTAAAAGAATTGTAAACTCTTAGAAAATGCATTCTTGTTTTCTATTACCATTGGTAGGTTTCCCTTGAACAAAATCAAAATGAAGAGGCATAAATACACCAATTTTTTCTTTCAAAACCATGTGTAGATATAAACATTAAGTACAACATGTCCAATAATTTTACAAATATACACATTAATTACACCAAATTTTTCTTTCAAAACCATACGTCTAGATATAAACATTAAGTATAACATGTCCAATATTTTTGTAGATAGACACATTAATTACAAAGTAAAAAATCTTTCAAAACCATATGTGCAGATATAAACATTAAGAAGATGATGCTCCTAATGTAAATGATGTTGCTACTAATCACAATGATGATGCTTCTAATGATAATGATAATGATAATGAGGAGGATGATGATGATTAAGGATGATGATGATTATTATTATAAAATTTTACTATTTATAATTCATATGTGATGATAATATTTGATGTAATTTTGAGTATATGTATCATGAATTTTTTAGCTAACATAAGACAATTGATTTACTATTATAGAAATGTGAAGCCCTTTCATGAGCATCTCACACAGTCTCATGGATCATCAGGTATAAGTTAGTACACCCCATAAATATTAATTTCTTTTACCATTTGTAAAATGTTTCTCTCATTTTCACCTATATCTCTTATTTCATGGAGTTCAAGTACCAATAAATAGGTATTTGTTAGATTTTTCTTCCTCAAGCAAGGAAAGTGTAGGAATGGAAGAAGAAAGTGAGACATTTAGTATGTCTAAATCAAGGAGAACTAGTTGAGGCTAAAATATCAAAAATAAATTCATTAAGTGCATGAAATTTTTTCTTTCTCAAAGTAGGTCATGTTCTTACGATGATGAGAGTAAAGATGACTTCAATGTGCCATTTAGGTGCAAACATCTACAAAAATAATGGGTCCCCAATGAACTTCCTTCAATAAATATTGATTTTTGTGTTGGAGAGAGGATATATCACATAGCACCATCCCCATTACATAGTTTGGGCTTATTTTCCATGGATGGCATAAAGGTCTCTTACAACAAGGTTATTGAATTGGAGTATGTTAGACCTTACTATGATTATAGTAGTTCGATGCAAATTGTTAGATATATAAAAAGTATGTATATGTATCTAGTTGCACAAATTATATACAAAAAAAAGTTAGTGAACAAAGTAAAATAGTAGCTATATACATTGATAGAAGGCCAAAAGCATGAGGGAATATAGTAAGTTTTATAAATAGTATAGGACCTGCAGCAACTAAGAAGCGACCCAATTGTATATTTGAGGTGTGTAAGGGAAATTGAATTATTGTATGTATGATAAAATCAATATGTGGAGGCAAAGAGATTCTTATTGATTACAATTTAAATTGCATAGATACAAACAAAGACACTATCATGGGTGAGGTGGTATGTACTTTGCACATTTAAAATCAACTCCAAGAACTGAAGATAAACACACCATTAAATTTGTATCTTTTTTTTCCCTAACTTAGAATAATAACACATGTTTAACCATGTCTCAATGATTTTTTTTGAAATGTAGGGCTGCAGTATGGATCAATAGCCATAAGATGCACATGGTGACAATGGTTCTTCTTCTTGACAGATAGAACTCATTGTTGTTGTACAAATTAGATAGAAGAAATATGTTAATGTGTTTTTTTATTATATTTTATTCTTCACTAATTTTTTGACTAATTTTAAATATAGAGCTAATAATATTTTTCTCACAAATGAGTGCTAATCAGGACAAGGGAAAGGAAAAAGTAGTCCACAAGGATGAGGAGTCACAACACGATGAGTTGGCTAAATTTACTATTTATTTTAATTTAGCCCCTAATCTAGTTCTTGCATTGAAGAAGTGTATTAATAATATAGGAAAAAAATTATCAAAAATGGCATTAACTCAACCTTTGACTCCTACAACACAAGATAAGATAAGTAGGTTTTTTTCCCTAGTTCACACATATTCAGTAAGTATTTATGTAGTTTATAATTATAAAAAAATTTCAATAGCAATTTTTATAGAATGCTCTTTTATTTATGTTATTAAATAAAATGCATGTGTTATTTTTTCAAAGGATGGTAAGGATTTTAAGGGGCGATTCCCTAAAAGATGATACTTCAGGTAATTCAAGTACATCGCATGTTCTATCCCACACTTGTGTTTTGCTTGAACAATATATTTTTTAGTAGCTCTAATAATCTTATTTTATTGTGCTCTAACAATCTCATTTTTCAGCTCCTACCATTGATCCTATATTCACTACACTACTTGCTACAAGGAATAGAACTAAAGAGGCACTATCAACTACAAATTTGGCAACACATAGCCCAGTGACAGATGTGGTGGCATCACCTATTAGTATGTTGATTCCTCTTTTCCTCTCTCATTTTTCATGTGTTTATTTTACTTGAACTATTATTTTTTAGATGAAATTTTTCTAGTATTGGATTCATTTTATGTAGGAGGCAATGAGGACCTTCCTAGGTCTTCTTGTGTTAGATATATGAGAACATTAAAGAATTGTGATCAACTGCTTGTTAGCAATGAAGATATCATCTTCCCCTAAAAGTACCCCAACTTCTAGGTACTTTAAAGATTTATCCTTTCTTTTACTATACAATCTTATACTCATAATCAAATACACTAACCTCTTGTACAATCCCTTGCAATAAGCATTAATCATATTATTATTTTTCAAGGAATAATATATTTTATGAAAAAAATAATGTTTTCATATATTTGGGCTGACCATACACATAGGGTATCATATTTTAATTTCATTTCTAGATCATTTTTCCTTAATTTGATCAATTTCTTCAAGTAAATTAAAAGGTAGCTTCCGTTTATTTATGAATCTAACAGTTTTTTTTCTTTTCTTAAAAGGTGGAATTTGCAAGCGAAAGAGTTAAGAGACCAACTCATTGATGCCATGACATCACTTTTTTGACCCAAAGTCTTTCAAAGACTTAGGATCCTTGAGAAAGTGGGCCAAGCTTTGAAGTATATTAGGTTCAAATATAGGACCCAAAAGAAGAAAAAAAAAAAAAAACCTTGTTATCAGTGGCCCCCTATAATCCTATTATTGAGTGGAATAATCTTATAAAGGATGCCATTGAGATAAAAGAAAGAAATGATAGAGTACCAATACCACCAAAGGAAAGAAGGTATGTCATAATATTAAGAATGAAATTATGTAATAACTACTCTTAATACTTATGTGATCTAACATATTTGAAACCTCACATAGGCTTCATAACACATCAAAGGCCATTGAAGCAAGATAACAGAAGCACAAGAAACACAAGCTCAACTTAGGTTGATATTCAAAACTTGTTGCATGAGTTGTAAGTATAAGTAAATGAAAAATTAGATGCAAATATTTATAAATTGTAAAATATTTGGTCTTTGATGAAATTGATTACAAAAAAACTCATGATACTAAGCAAAAATATAGGCCATGGAGTTTTTTAAAAAATCTCTAAAGAGGATGGGAAATTACGCTACACAAAAGGCTATACAGTAATGGTTAAATGACACTAAGAAATGAGTGTGCAAGGTTCTTTTTCTTGATCAGTCAATGAGGTAAATAAGTCAATTGATTTTTGTTTCAAATTGAATACTCTACCAATTACTATATTTGATATTAAGTTCCAAAAATATAAGTCATTATATTTGTTTAAAGTAAGGAAACAATGATTATATATTTGATATACATATTAAAATGAATGATTAAGATTTCTCGATATTTGTGTTTTTTTTTATATTTATATATTTCTGATAAATGCAGTAATTATTTACATTGGATTGCAGCTTGTTAATCCTAATACATTAACCAAGCACCGTGGAAATGTTCATTCAAATGTGGATCCTAGTACAAGGTATATATTTTCTATTCAATTTTTTATTTCTAAATTATTAATACATGTAAAAAATTTAAATTGAATTTGGCATATTAATACAAATTTAACTATAATATGTGTTGGGATTAAAAAAAATCTTCTATTGCAGTTGTACAGGATGTAGAGGTTGTTCCTGATGAGTGTGTTGAGGTCCAAGTTGGTGGTCAGGATGATATGGTTGGACAAGGTAAAGAGTGCTACAATATTCTTTAAAATATTTAAAGTTTCAATTTTTTTAAATTTAACCCTTTTATTTCTTACTACAGGGGACTTTCCTTTGGAAAGGACAACGAGTGCACATTCACAGGCGCAAAGAAATATCGATGATGACATGGATTTGCCTCTACAATAATATAGGGAAGGACAAAAAAAGAAAAAAAGAAAAAAGAAATGATTCATGTAACTTAATATTGTAACTTATTTGATAATGATTGATGTTTATGTATAGATTTTTTATTTATGTTCTCTTGAATGTTCATGTGAATATTCTAATGAAACTTATGTTTCAATGTTAATGTGAATGATATAATGAAACTAATCTATTAACGAATGTTATCATGTGATAATTCATGAATGTTACATTTTATTAATAGAATGAATTAATTTTACATGATAATAGGGAATTTATTTGTTTGGGGGGGGAGGGGGGAGAGGAAAATGAGCTTCCAACTTCATGTGGTTGGCCCTGATTAGTAGAGAATATTAAACTATTCTCAAAACCAAGTGAAGCTCAACATTAACCTATGATTGCATGACAACTAACTGTGTGAATATCTTGGTTTTAAGCAATGCAGAAGGATGCCATAGTCAAAATCATTCATTTATTAAATTTTTGTAGTGTATGAAGTATTTGAATGAATGGCTTACTATAGGATTGCCTCAAATTATTCCTCTCTAAGGTATTATATTGTTTCTATTTATCTATAATCATGTTTACTTGTATTTGATAACTTTTGTTGTAAATTGGGAGACATGAATAAGAATTTGAATAGTGGAAACAAATGATATTAGATCATTCTAAAGTATACATTGATTCATGAACTATTATCATTATTTCTTTTGGGTATGGTGATATGTTGAATAATATTATGGGGAGGAAGTAGAGGATCTTAAAGTATAGTCATTGTCTCAAGAAAGAGAAAAAAACTCTTGAGATAGTTGAGCTTGTATTGACAAAAATCAATAGACATTATTTCAAACTCCATAGAACCTTCCTTCAGAGAATAGGTATCTCTTTGAATAAATTTGATCTTTCTCTTAACTAGGCTCTAATACAATGTTAAAGATCCCATGTAAGTTCAGAGCTCTAATTATTCATCATGTCTAAAATCACCAAACACCAGACAATAAACAAAGAAAGTTGATTTGCATGTTGCTTTGCCATACATCATATATGTACAAGCTTGATGAAGAGATGCCCAACATTGTACTTGTGCCCTTTCCATATAATAATTTGGACATTTTTAGTCCAGGTTGAGATACCACTTTCTCCATTGGCTAAGTACTAAAAAAAGAGTATTGCATTTTGATATTTAGTCATTTTGCTAGCCTCTAATATTTCTAGAAATAATGATTATTTGGTGACTAACATATACCAAACCGATCACAATAATACTAGATTTGATACAAATATGATGTAGAGGGGATTGTGGTTTTACTAACCAAACACATTTTTTCTTAACAAGGTCTTAATTTTTTCTCCTACAACTCCTAAATGATTCCCAAATTAAATTGCCTATTTCGAAACTCTTTTAAGGATATGAAATAGTATCCAATAATGGGAATTTGGTTTTTTTTCCTGTAACTCCCTTCACCTAGATAGAGCAAGATTAGGCCTGATTTGCAGATTTAGGACCAACTCACTCTATAAGTTACTATTGAAAATATCCACTGAACATCTCTGTTACTAAGGAAAAAATCCAATAGCCTTGATGGTATGTTTTTTATATGTTTCCATTGTTGGTCAAACCTTTATATTATGTTGTATGATATAAGGAGAAATGTTATGAGAGAAGTCTTACTAATATACTTATAATCTGGTCCAACTTCCATTAACTTTTGATAAACATAGATCACTAGATTCTTCATCTTGTATTTACATTCTCATTGGGATTTATTTTTATTTTTCTATTGATTGTTCATTGTTATATTTTCCAATTTTCTTCCAATGTTTTCACATCATTCTTTCTTTGTTTCTACCCAATTGTCTATTTGTTCTCATCTTGAATGCATCCTTTTGGCACAGGGTGAAATCATTTTTTAGACAAAGGATTTTTATTTTATGGAGTAATATGTTTACTAGAATAAGAAATAACTCCTTGTGTTGTTACCATTGTAAAAAAGTTGCATCTTTGATCTCACACAAACCTTCATCCAATATTTCCTTTTATCCCCCAAGTTTTTAGGATGGGGGGAATGGTAAGGGACAATAATTAAAATAAGGAAATTGATAGAAGTGCAGAAAAAAATTTAATTCCAAACAAAATAATTATTCACTTTTTTTTACCTCATAGCTATTACAAGATTCATATAGATGTAAAAATTTAATGAATATGATCATAATTGTATTCAAACATTATATAGATAATAATAATAACAATAAATTATAGAGAGAGAGAGAATTCCAGTATGCATATTAAAGTCACTCTTAAACAAATTTTTAAATAGTTTTTAATGTCTTGTTAGATCTAACATTGACAATAATTACTTCTTCCTTGTTGATTTAAACCAAGATCTCATCATGACTCATGTCTTGTCAATTAATTTCCCACACTTCAACTGAACATTTGCATGAATGTACATTCCTCACCTTCTCTTTAACACAACCCCTCAATTTTATTACAAGATGTCCTTGCACTAAAACAAGCATATCATGCCATCTTAGGGTTTTTTTGGCACCAGGTATTTTTCTCTCTATGTTGCTAGGCTTCCCATTTTATTACCTTTTTAAGCTCCCAATAGTTCTTCTTCACATCTCTTCTTAAACTCTATATTCTTGTCATTTGCATTTGTTGTTGTTTCAATTGCTTTGAAAATGTGTTACAATGTTGAACTATTTTTGTATTTAATTGTGTAAAGAATTATTTTGTTATTAGAATGCAAGAGAGCTAAGGAGTTTCCCAAGCACTAAAATCAAGATCAACAAGTAGAGAACAAATTGTAATATAAAACCATTCATTTTTTGTCCTAAAAGCAATAGGAAAAGTTATTTTATTCAATCATTACTTTGATGTACTTATTTTTCTTCTCGATCTGATTTATTTACATTTAATTACAAGAAGGGAAAGATTTGTTGTTTTGTTGATTTTAGAATTAGATTGGGAAATTGCAATGTACTTTGATGTACTCATTTTTTTAGTTCTGGGCAATCACAATATATGTGAGATTGTAGTTGTGAGGACACTGACCATACATATATGATTTTCTAAAATATGTTGGATAAGCACAATAGGTAATATTTAGATCCTTCAAGGGAAGTTGCAAAATATGGAATCCCAATCTTAAATATCATTATTTGTATTTGTTGAAGAGAACTATTCATTGTAGAAGGGAATTGCAATGATCTGAAGCATGACAATGAAATGGTATATTGTATGATTTGTATAAATTTCATGACCTAGCCACTTATTTATGTAGAATGAGAATCTCAGTAGCAAGTACAAGTCTAGATGGTGAAACAAGATTTTGGGGCAACACATTTCATGTCCATTGGCTAATACAATACAACAAGTATAAGTCATGCTTCAGATCATTGAAATGCCCTTCTACAAAGAATAGTTCTCATCAACAAATACAAATAAGGATATTTAAGATCGAGATTCCATATTTTGCACATGCCCTCAAAGGATCTAAATATTTCTTATTGTCCTTATCCAACATATTCTAGAAAACCATATATGTATGGTTAGCGTCCTCACAACCATAATCTCATGTATATTGCAATTTCCCAAAACTAAAGAGGTAGAAGAAAAATAAGTACATCAAAGTATATTACAATTGTCCATCTTCATTCCTATCAAAAAAATTTTTTTAATATTTCAGAAAGCCATTGCAATTTCCATGACCCAACCCAACAGAACTCTATTGGACCAAAAAAGGTTTTGCCAGATTCCCATCACACTTGTGATAGAATAATCTGATGGATTGTCATCACATCCATGACATGACTTTTGTACATTGTGGCACTTGCAATGGCATTCCAACAGATGACTATCAACCATAGAGTATGAAGGTCACTATAGGGACAACATAATGGAATAGTCAACCATAGTAATTGTGATGTCCATGTGTCATAATTATGAAAATGTCACAATGACCTATTGGGGTTACCATCTACCAAATTGTGACATTTTTGCATCATAATGTGTGATGTCAAAAGTGTGACACTCATCCTGTAACACTACCACTAACAAAAACAAATAAATTTGAGACCAATAACAAGTACAAAGAATGCACTATATCTTTTTATTAAATCAACTTAATATGAGTACAAATACAATGATTGAGTCACTCTCAATCCAAAATACTCAAGATGAAATATGATATCATCCATATATGTTACCAATATGATGCTATTACATATTGAGTTCAGTACAATAATAAAGTACAACATTCTTTTTAATCTCTAATGTCCAACATATGGACCCTATAAGTAATTAAACACTGATTCAAGAAGAAACTTCAATAGTAATCTTTAGCTGCTTGCTAATCAACTTGAAGAACCCAAAAAAAACACAAAAATGCAACACAACACAAAAGGGGCTCAGCACACACTGAGTTGAAAAGCGTAATCCACCTGCATACAAATTAGAACAAACATATACATAACCATAATGTAGATATCTAATTCACTTAACATAGTGCAGTTCCATAATTAATATGCAAGAAGTAAACATTTACTTGACAATGCAAAATTAAACTTGCACTAAGAATAACTCATAAATGAATCATATATATACTGAGGTGTCATCATTATGGCACTAAGACTCTACATCCAGGTATGGTATGCTCATAGACAACACATAACGCAATTCTCTATTATACTTGTCAATAATAGAATAGAGATCTGCCTTGCACTTCGTACTTAACCTTATAGGTTTAAGTCATACGTAAGGCCAATTATCTTTTATATGTAATTAATCCACCCAATTCATTTTAAAGTTATCACTGAATTAATTAACTGAATAGGATAAACCAAATTCAGCCACCCCAATATATGTTCATCACAGCTATTCTTAAAATACACATCAAACAGATATTCTAATAATGTTCATGCAACAGATATAAATCAATATTCAACATGATACTACATCCTTTAATCTATTTGAACACATCTTAATCTGCCTATTTCCAAGGTAAATTTAGACTACTATAATAACATAAACAAATACTATAATACTAAGAACTTGTAAAAACAATTAAACACACATTAATTTAATGATATTTACTGATCCTAGTACTATACTATTTAACCTTGCTATCATAACAATCTATATTTATCCTTTGAAATAGAAAGATATTAAGATCAAAGTACATATGATGCTTTCATTTTAAAAATGAATTTCATCAACATAAATCATAACCAAGACTTAATTTGAAATCAACTTTCCATTTCAATAGTATTCAGGATATAGTTCTGATACCCAATAGAAAAACATAGTATAACTTTTAAAGTAAAAGAATTCCTTTTTATTTCAACACTATGACTAAATTGTAATACTTCGAAACAATATTGACAGTTTTCTACAAATTTAGATTCAATCATAGTTTGAACACAGGATAAATTACAATGTTGTCATTCGTGTTTTACTATACATCTAAATCAATGTGATTTCAGTTTTAATCATAATCAAATTTCCAGGTTTATAAAACTTTTACAATAGAGTCATTACACAATGTAACTATCAGCCGAGACTATGTTTTCTCAATATGTAAATATTCCTTTTTAAACCTTAGAATGCCATCATTCAACATTACTTGCTATTTTCATAATGACTAACTTCATTTTTTTTAGTCTTTTACAATAACTATCCAATTTACTGTATATAAAAGAGTGAAATAAATGTATCCATAGAATTATTAATTATTAAATAAATAAAATCTACTATTAAATCAAAATAAATTGATTAACAACATATTACTGTTTGTTCTCGAATAATCACAATCAACTTAAAGTTTTCACATTAACATACGACTGTCATATAAGATTATGGGCAGTTTTATATCTTATTCGAATAAGAAAGTAATCGGCTGTCTCCTAATGATACTAGCTTCCAAAATTATAGCTATATCAAAGGTAAGATATTTCAACCATACGATTATAGATTCAGCAACATTTCAATGTCGGTAATCCATATTAGCTACCAAATCTCATTTCACTAAATCATTGTTAAACTACAACTTATTTTAAACATCACGGACTGATTTAGATAACATTGTTTGTCAAAATCCATGAACTCGCATGTTTGCTGCTAACTGTTTAACAAAATGTCATTGTCTAATATTTTCTACTGATTGGTAATATTCCTATATGTTTTAATACCGAAATTGATACGATACAAATTTCTCATCCCAAGAGTATTAACTGCAATCCATTTAATGGTTGGACCTAAATTTCCCCAAATCCTCTAAGCTGTCAAAGTCTACAAAACATCTATCTGTACTTCACGCAAACTATTTGATGAAATGACTATGCCTAGGCTTTCATAAACAACCCTTTTATATTATGACTTAACCCTCAATCATGCAATGTTCGATAGTCACAAACATAAAAAAATTATAAATACAACAAATATATATATATATATATATATATATATATATATACAAACAGCAAATCCCAAAACATAACACCAAACCTCCCATTAAAGTATGGATACACATAGAGTTGTGCAATTACATAGTGCCCAACTTTTCCTATACCCATGCTTAAATGTCAGATACTTCTACATTTAAAACTGATAATCATGTATATACAAACATATCAAAAAACACATGCAATTATAAAGAGAGAGAGAGAGTAGGGTAAGAAATTGCCCTACTTGCAAATTAGTAGAGGGTATATGAAACACTCCAACCACTCGCTATCAAAGTCTAAACCCAAACCAAAATCCACTCTTCCAAATTGCAGAGCTAGAAGAACTTGCTTGTAACAGAGGTAATGATAACCAACAACAAAACTCAAGAGAAGTATATCAAATAGGCTGGCTATGAGCAACTCCACGATGCTCGGCCTCATAAGCACGCAATCACTTTCAACAACCTCCTCCATGAAATCGATTCCATAGCAACAAGGGTCACAAGTGTTTCTCAAACAGAGCAATGCGTCCAAATTTTTGGCCCTATCTCAACAAGAAACCCAACTCACAACCAAATTGGCTGATTAAAACTTTAAGTGCCATTATTTCTCATTACTATGCATTCATTGAACTGTCACTCAAACATAGCCGTATATATGGCAGTCACAATGCCACTGCCATGTTTGGCTATTATAATGCAAATATCCCATTTCATGATATGCTTCGAAAGCAAATGCAAAAAAAAAAAAATGTTTTTGCATGCAAAACCCATTAGGGTTTTATGTTATTCAAACCTCGTTTCATAATATCAATTAAACAATTTTCTATGTCATTAATCTACTAAAGTATGGTATTAGCCACGGGTTTTAAGCCCCATTCTAAAACACAACATAAAACATATTGATGCCATTGAGGTTTTTAACCCTTAAAAAACAAAAGAATATATATATGCAAGGCAATCTACCAATAAAAGATTACAAAACATATTAAGATGAATAACCCCACTTATCGTATAAGTCACAAGTAAATTTAAACTCAAGGTATAATCCCCATGCACAATTTAAATGAATAAATACTCAGCGATAAATTGAAAAACTATATAAGTGTATATATATATATATATAAAAATTTAAACAAGAAAATCTTTTAACATCTATGCATTAATGAAACACAACTATAACATAAATTGAATTAGAAATACTATGCCATATTACATATTACTACAATACTAAAGTCAAGCAACTAACATCAAATTAAATTTACTTTCATCTAGCTCAAACATTAGTACCAGTTCTGAGTTCAAACCTACACTCAGAATCAACGTAAATAGCTAGTTCAAAATAGCTGAATCCTTATTACAATAAACTAGCATAAACAGATAATGATCACTATAACTATATCAACACAAGATCAAAACTCAACTAACTAAATTTAACAAATTGATAAAAAAAAGTTTGATAATATCTTAGTAAAGAACTTGAATCACAACAACAAACTGAAGCAAACAAAGAGAAACAAAAGGAATAAGGTCAGGCATGACATCCTCCCCCACTAGTTCTTGACTTCCTCCTAGAAGTCAGCAAATAAGTACGGATGTGTTGCTCTTAACAATTCTATATCCTCCTAGGTAGTAGTTCTTTAATCATTGGGGTCCCATAGGTCCTTTACCTACTTTATTTCTCTTCCTCTTAAACTCATAGTTCTGCTTTGCATGATCTGCATTGGTTCCAGCATGATTTTCCCATCCATAATCTGCAAATGTTTCCAATCAAGCATGTGAGCAATTTCAGGTATGTACTTACGCAAAACTAAAACATGAAATACATTATGTATGCGTGAAAGACTCGATGGCAAGGCAAGTTTGTAGGCAATGGGTCCAATCCATTCCAAAATTTCAAATGGACCTACAAATCGTGGTGCTAACTTGGATCCCTTTCCATAACGAATTGGACTCTTACGCGGCCTTACCTAGAGAAACACTTTATCACCAACAAAGAATTGACGGTCGATTCTATGCTTATCAGCATATTTCTTCTATCTATCTTGAGTAGTAGTAAGGTGCTCTCTAATCCTCTTAACCTGCTGCTCCAAATCTTGCAACATATCAGGTCCTAAAAGAGTCCTGTCTTCCAAATTATCCCAACTAAGAGGTGTCCTACAAGGTCTAGCATACAATGCTTGAAATGGTGCCATACCTATGGAACTGTGATATCCATTATTATATGTGAATTCAACCAATTGTAGATATTCCTCCCATTTATTTTGTCTATCCATTACATACATCCTGAGCATGTCTTCCAGAATCTGGTTGACACGTTCAATTTGTCCGTCTTTCTCTGGGTGATAGGCTGAATTGAAATTCAGCTGAGTACCTAAGTCTCACTGCATGGATTTCCAAAGAGACAAAGTAAACACTGGATCCCTATCAGAAACAATCTTTTTAGGAATTCCATGTAACTTAACAATCTATTCAGTATATACTTTGGCAACGGTTGCTACATTATAAGACGATCCAATAGGAATGAAATGAGCAACCTTTGAAAATTAGTCCACTACCACCATAATGGCATCATGCCTATGAGATATCATAGGAAATATAGTAATAAAATCTATCAAAATGGTATCTCATTTCCATTATGAAATACTATGTGGCTGCAATAATCCTGCAGGGTGCTGATGTTCAGCCTTTACCCACTAACATTCCAAACAACGAGCCACAAAATCTGCTATGTCTCTCTTCATTCTAGGCTAATAATAATGCTGCTTATGGTCAGCATGCATTTTCTTGACACCCGAATGAGCTGAATATGGTGCTTTGTGGGCCTCAACCATAACCAAATTTCTCAAATCACCCAACTCAGGAACATACACACTTCCTTTATACAACAGAAAACCTTTAGAATTCACTGAATACCCCTCAAAACATCCTTCCAAGATGTTTCCATTGTCCATAATAGCCTTAACATCCTGAAACCAATGATCTGCAGAAAGGTTCTATAAAATCTTATCCTTAAGATCCACTGTTGGGATTAAAGAGGATAATTCATGTCGTCTTCTGCTAAGTGCATTAGCAACCATGTTCTCCTTCCCTTACACATACTTAATCTCAAAATCGTATTCACACAAGAACTCCATCCATCTTCGCTACCTAGCATTGAGGTCTGGTTGTGTGAAAAGATACTAAAGGCTTCGATGATCTGAATGTAACTCAAATCATTGTCCCATAAGAAAATGTTGCCACTTGGTCAAAGCATGCATAATTGCAACAAGTTCAAGATCATGAGTAGGGTAATTCACCTCATGACTCTTTAACTTTCTGGACTCATAAGTGATAACACATCCATCTTGCATTAACACTGCCCCTATGCCATCCAAAGATGCATCAGTGCAGACCACAAACTCCTTAGCTAAATCAAGGACTACCAGAACTAGTGCACTGGTCAAACATTCCTTAAGTTTCTGAAATGCTACCTTGCTTTCCTCTGTCCACACAAATTTCTTCCCTTTTCTCTAAAGAGATGTGATAGGATGTGCTATTCAAGAGAAGTTTGACACAAATCTGTGGTAATAGCTTGCTAAGCCCATGAAAATTTGAACCTCAGACACATTCATAGGTGCTGGCCAATCAACAATAGCTTGAATTTTGGATGGATCTACAGAAATTCCATCCCCAAAAATGATATGCCCCAAGTAACAAATCTCTGATCTGAAGAATTTGCACTTCTCAAGATTGGCATACAGTATGTTCCTATGAAGGCATTCCAAAACTTGCTCTAAATGCTGCTCGTGCTCCTCAGCAGAGTTAGAATACACCAAAATATCATCCAGAAAAACCACTACAAACTTGTCTAGGTAAGTCCTAAACACACCGTTCATTAGGCTCATGAACATCGAAGGTACATTTGTTAACCCAAAAGGTACTACTATGAATTTTTAGTGCCCATACCTGGTGCAAAAAGTTGTCTTGAAAATATCAGATTCTTGAATTCTAAGTTGATGATACCTGGATTTCATATCAATCTTTGAAAAGACTTGGGAAACCCTTGACTTGGTCAAACAAGTCATCAATTCTAGGCAAGGGATACCTATTCTTAATAGTGACCTTGTTTAATTGCCTATAATCTATGCAAAGTCTTAAGGAGCCATCTTTCTTCTTGACAAAGATTACAGGAGCACCCCAAGGTGATACACTAGGATGAATCAAACCTTTTTCCAAAAGCTCCTCCAACTGAAATTTAAGTTCAACCAGCTCTTGAGCTGTCATCCCGTATGGAGTCTTGGAAATTAGTGCCATTCTTGGCACCAAATTGATTCAAAAATCAATTTCTCTTCTTGGAGGTATTCCAGGAATCTCCTCAACAAAAATATCTGAAAACCTTTGCAAGATTGGATGGTTGAGAGAAGAACCTTTAACAAAAGAATCTTTTACGTCATTTACCGATATGGAAAACAAACTCTAGCCTTTCTAAGCACACCTTGCCAATTGCTTGGCAGAAATTGTCCACAAAGAGATGGGTCTTCTAATACCAGCAATAACCCTAGCTGATCCAAAATCATCAACACAATTGATTGACTTATCCTTGCAATCCATAACGGCTTGATGTTGTTCTAACCAATCTATTCCCAAAACTATGTCATACGATCCTAAAGGTTTAACCCTAAGGTTCACTGAAGTAGTAAAAGATTTCATTTGAATCTTACAGTCAGGAGCAACAATATCTGTATTCACCCTAGAACCTGATGCTAACTCCACTTGCATCTGTTCCTTGCCCTAACCATAGGAATACCACTATTTGCAACTAAAGAAAAAGAAATAAATGAGTCTGTAGCTCCAGAGTCAAATAAGATAGATACTTTCATACCTTGAGTATTACCCTGAGCTTCAATAACCATGTTCTAGTGTTTGGCTTGCTTCTTATCTAGGGTTGCAAAGATATGGTGGTTCCTAGCAGAATCTCCAACTGTCACTGTACCCTATTCTATACCATAAAATAATGGCCCTTTCATCTTGGAAAGATCCTTGAGCTGAGCTCTTGCCACTGGATCTTCTTCTACAAGAAGGTTAATAACCTGTACAAGAGGTCTCCTATCATTCACTCCCCCACCAGGAATCTAGTTGTTAGCCTCAATATTATTGAGACATTCTATAATCCTCTGAAGAACCATAGCTTGATCTACCTGGTTATCTTGGTTATTTCCAACTCCAGCATTCTGATCAAACTGATCATTCCCATCAAAATTCTAGTGCCTAGGACCTCTACCACAGCCTTTGCTCCTACCTCTACCTCTGCCTCTACCAGCAAGGTTATCCTCAAGAATGTCGCATCCTCAAGTTCCTCTAGTGATGGGAGGCATGATAGCAACCTAAAAACAACTAACTGTTATTAATGCATCGATGACGGGTTAAACCCTATAACCCAAGAGTCCTAGTCATTTTAACTATGCTCTGATACCAAATGTAACACTACCACTAACAAAAAAAAAAAATTGAAACCAATAACAAGTACAAAGAATGCAATATATCTTTTTATTAAATCAAATTAATACGAGTACAAATACAATGATTGAGTCACTCTCAATCCAAAATACTCAAGATGAAATATGATATCATCCATATATGTTACCAATATGATGCTATTACATATTGATTTCAGTACAATAATAAAGTACAACATTCTTTTTAATCTCTAATGTCCAACATATGGACCCTACAAGTAATTAAACACTGATTCAAGAAGAAACTTCAATAGTAATCTTTAGCTACTTGCTAATCAACTTGAAGCACCTGAAAAACACACAGAAATGCAACACAACACAAAAGGGGCTTAGTACACAATGAGTTGAAAAGTGTAATCCACCTGCATACACGTTAGAACAAACATATACATAACCATAATGTAGATATCTGATTCACTTAACATAGTGCAGTTCCATAATTAATATGCAAGAAGTAAACATTTACTTGACAATGAAAAATTAAACTCACACTAAGAATAACCCATAAATGAATTATATATATACTGAGGTGTCATTGTTATGGCATTAAGATTCTGCAACCAGGTATGGTATGCTCATAGACAACACATAACAGCATTCTCTATTATACTTGTCAATAATAGAATAGAGATCTGCCTTGTACTCCGTACTTAACCTTATAGGTTTAAGTCATAGGTAAGGCCAATTATCTTTTATAAGTAATTAACCCACCCAATTCATTTTAAAGTTATCACTAAATTAATTAATTGAATAGGATAAACCAAATTTAGCCACCTCGATATACGTTCATCACAACTATTCTTAAAATACACATCAAACAGATATTCTAATAATGTTCATGCAACAGATATAAATCAGTATTCAACATGATACTACATCCTTTAATCTATTTGAACACATCTTAATCTGCCTATTTCCAAGGTAAATTTAGACTACTATAACAACATAAACAAATACTATAATAATAAGAACTCGTAAAAACAATTAAACTGACACATTAATTTTATGATATTTACTAATCTTAATACTATACTATTTAACCCTGCTATCATAACTATCTATATTTATCCTTTGAAATAGCAAGATAGTAAGATCAAAGTACATATGATGCTTTCATTTTAAAAATGAATTTCATCAACATAAATCATAACCGAAACTTAATTTGAAATAAACTTTCCATTTCAATAGTATTCAAGATATAGTTCTGATACCCAATAGAAAAATAGAGTATAACTTTTAAAGTAAAAGAATTCCTTTTTATTTCAACACTATGACTGAATTGTAATACTTCAAAACAACATTGACAGTTTTCTACAAATTCAGATTCAATCATAGTTTGAACAGAGGATCAATTACAATGTTGTCATTCGTGTTTTACTATACATCTAAATCAATGTGATTTTAGTTTTAATCATAATCAAATTTCTGGGTTTATAAAACTTTTACAATAGAGTTATTACACAATGTAACTATTAGCTGAGACTATGTTTTCTCAATATGAAAATATTCCTTTTTAAACCTTACAACACCATCATTCAACATTACTTGTTGTTTTCATAATGATTAACTTCATTTTTTTTTTGTCTTTTACAATAACTATCCAATTTATTGTATATAAAAGAGTGAAATAAATGTATTCGTAAAATCGTTAATTATCAAATAAACAAAATCTACTATTAAATCAAAATAAATTGATTAACAACATATTATTGTTTGTTCTTGAATAATCACAGTCAACTTAAAGTTTTCACATTATCATATGACTGTCATATAAGATTACGGGTAGTTTTATATCTTATTCGAATAAGAAAGTAATCGATTGTCTCCTAATGATACTAGCTTCCAAAATTGTAGCTATATCAAAGGTAAGCTATTTCAACCATACGATTATAGATTCAGCAACATTTCAATGTCACTAATCCATATTAGCTATCAAATCTCATTTCACTAAATCATTGTTAAACTACAACTTATTTTAAAACATCACAGACCGATTTAGATAACACTGTTTGTCAAAATCCATGAACTCGCATGTTTGGTGCTAACTGTTTAACAAAATGCCACTGTCTAATATTTTCTACTAACTAATAATATTCCTATATGTTTTAATACTAAAATCGATACGATACAGATTTCTCATCCCAAGAGTATTAACTGCAATCCATTTAATGGTTGGGCCTAAATTTCCCCAAATCCTCTAAGCCATCAAAGTATACAAAACATCTATCTTTACTTCACGCAAACTATTTGACGAAATGACTATGCCCAGGCTTTCATAAACAACCCTTTTATATTATCACTTAACCCTCGGTCATGCAATGGTATACAGTCACAAACATAACAAATTTATAAATACAGCAAATATATATATACAAACAGCAAATCCCAAAACATAACACCAAACCTCCCATTTAAGTATGGATACACACAGAGCTGTGCAATTACATAGTGCCCAACTTTTCCTATACCCACGCTTAAATGTTGGATACTTCTACATTTAAAACTGATAACCATGTATATACAAACATATCAAAAAATAAATGCAATTATAAAGAGAGAGAGTAGGGTAAGAAATTTCCCTACTTGCAAATTAGTAGAGGGTATATGAAACACTCTAGCCACTCGCTGTCAAAGTCTAAACCCAAACCAAAATCCACTCTTCCAAATTGTAGAGCTAGAAGAACTTGCTTGTAATAGAGGTAATGATAACCAACAACAAAAGCCAAGAGAAGTATATCAAATAGACTGGTTGTGAGCAACTCCACAACGCTCGGCCTCATAAGCACGTAATCACTTTCAAAAAACTCCTCCATGAAACCGATTCCACAGCAAAAAGGCTCACAAGTGTCTCTCAAATAGAGAAATGCGGCCAAATTTCTAGCCCTATCTCAATAGGAAACCCAACTCACAACCAAATTGGTCGATTAAAACTTTAAGTGTCATTATTCCTCATTATTATGCATTCATTGAACTGTCACTCAAATAGAGCCATGTATACGGCAGTCACAATACCACCGCCATGTTTGCCTATTATAATGCAAATATCCCATTTCATGATATGCTTCAAAAGCAAATGCAAATGCAAAAAAAAAAAAAAAAAAAACCCCTTTTATATTTTTTCATGCAAAACCCATTAGAGTTTTATGTTATTCAAACCTCATTTCATAATATCAATTAAACAATTTGCTATGTCATTAATCTACTAAAGTATGGATTAGCCACAGGTTTTAAGCCCCATTCTAAAACACAACATAAAACATATTGATGCCATTGGGGTTTTTAACCCTTAAAAAATAAAAGAATATATATATGCAAGGTAATCTACCAATAAAAGATTACAAAACATATTAAGATGAATAACCCCACTTATTGTATAAGTCACAAGTAAATTTAAACCCAAGGTATAATCCCCATGCACAATTTAAATGAATAAATGCTCAGCGATAAACGAAAAAACTATATAAGTGTGTGTGTGTGTGTGTGTGTGTGTGTATAGATATAGATATATATATATATATATAGATATAGATATATATATATATATATATATATATATATATATATAGATATAGATATATATATATATATAGATATATATATTAAACAAGAAAATATTTTAACATATATGCGTTAATGAAACACAACTATAACATAAATCAAATTAGAAATACTATGCCAAATTAAATATTACTACAATGCTATAGTCAAGCAACTAACATCAAATTAAATTTACTTTCATCCACCTCAAACATTAGTACCAGTTTCGAGTTCAAACCTACACTCAAAATCAACGTAAACAGCTAGTTCAAAACAACTGAATCCTTATTACAATAAACTTGCATAAACAGATAATGATCATTATAACTATATCAACACAAGATCAAAACTCAACTAACTAAATTTAACAAATTGATAAACAAAGTTTGATAATATCTTAGCAAAGAACTTGAATCACAACAACAAACTGAAGCAAATGAAGAGAAACAGAAGAAATAAGGTCAGGCATGACACATCCTATGGGAGCCAATTCTTGGTATTGTCACTTAGGTGATAGTTGACCATTGCAATTGTGATGTCATGTCATCACAATTTGGGTCCAAATGTAGTAGTGATTAAAGCATAGAAGCTCACACAAAAATGCATACATCAATGACACATGGATTTTTTATGTGGACACCTTGATGAGATGATGAAAACAATAGTGTAGTGATTTACCCACTAGCCTTTTACTTCTTAAAGGCTATTGTTTTTATTTCTAGGAACACATTTAGTTATGAATGGTAGTAACATTTGAAGATTACAAAATCTTAGAAAAGTTTCTTTGTTAAAGGATCAACAACATTCCTTCTAGGAGGTACCTATTTATAAGATTTATAAAATTTGTCTAATGAAGTATGTTCAATTAAGATCTTACAAGATGGTTGCAACTCTAAGAAATAAATCAAAATGGTTGGTCTAAATAAGTTGCACACCTTTCCTTGTAGATATCTTGACTACCCTTAATGTCTTGGCTTTCCCTATTGTATCACCTTTCTCTCTTCCTTGTCTAACTTTGTTTGTAGTTACCAGTATGTTCCACTTTGACTCTTTGCTCTATAATTTTTATTCTCTCTCTCTCTCTCTCTCTCTCTCTCTCTCTCTCTCTCTCTCTCACACACACACACACACACACACACACACACACACACACACACACTCTCACTCTCTTTCACACACACACACACACTCTCTCTCTCACACACATACACACACACATCTTGAAAAATAATATTCAAGAATAATTTTTTTTAATTATATTCATTCTCTAATTCTTGGGCACCAAACCCTCAAAATTATTATACTTAAAATTGAATTGATGCATTCAAATTTTTAATGGCATACATGAGCTAGTCATAGAATACCCATGAAACCTATGAGTAGGTGTATAGACTAGTAGATATACATGTCACCCTATAAAGCTATAAGTAGCCTTAATCATTCAATATTCTATGTAAGCTCAAAATTATCTATTATGTCATACATCAAGCTATAGTATAGACTTTCATCAATTATGTCACATCAATGGTGACTCATCATACTCTTACAAGATGGTTGCAAGGGTAAGAAAGAAATAAAAATGGTTGATCTGAATGAATGGCACACCTTGCCTTGTAGATATGCTAAGTATACATCAAAGATCTCTTGATCCTCCCTCGCTATCTTGGCTGTCCCTATGATCCCTATTGTATCACCTTTCTCTCTTCCTTGCTTAACTGTGTTTGTAGTTACAATATATTCTGCTTTGACTATTTTCTCTATAATGTTTATTCTCTCTCTCTCTCTCTCTCTCTCTCACACACACACACACACACACACATCTTGAAAATTATATTCAATAATGAATTTTTTAAGTTATATGTATTCTCTAATGCTTAGGTACCAAACCCTAAAAATTATTTTGTTAAAAATTGATGCATTCAAATTTTTAATGGCATACATGAGCTAGTCATAGAGTACCCATGAAACCAATGAGTAGGGGTCTAAACTAGTAGAAATACTTGCCACCCTATAAATCTATAAGTATACTAAGTCCTTCACTCTTCTGTCTAAACTCAAAATTGTATGTTATGGCATACATCAACCTATAGTATACACATTCATCGCTTATGCCACATCAATGGTGACTCATCATACTTGTCTGCTCCCTATGATTATACACTTCACCTATTTTCCTACATTGACCTAACCTCAATTATTTCTTGCTCTTACTTTTGTAGGAGTCTACCAATTATTATTTAGACCAAATATCCTCATCTTCCTTCTTTCATTGGTTGCAAATCAATTACAACTCCTTAGTGTGCTATGTTTTAGCATCTCTAGTCTACAATCATTGTCAATGAGACTTATAAATCCAAAAATCTCTTCTCTTTGGAATTTATGAAAAAACTTTCAATCATCATGGCCCTTTGGCTTCAAACTATTCCTCATTTATTTCTTTGACTATATTGGTAGAAGACGCTTGCACTAGTCTGGACTTAGTTAAAAAAACCATTGGTATTCATTCTTGATGCAATCTCCTATGCCTTGTATCTTTCCTTCTTGTTTTTCTTCTCCCTTGTAAGTTGGGTTCATTGTTCCCTTTTCTCTTCTCTATACTTTCCTTCTTTTTATGTTCATAGTTTCTTTCAACCTCCCCCTATGCTTATGCTTCCTTTGGGTTCTCCCATTTGTTCTCCCCATCTTGTCTCTCTTTTATTCTCCCTCATTAGTCCCATTTATCATTGATTTCCCTCCCTTTTTTCATCAATGACAAAGGGTATAACTATAGTGATTAGAACATATCAAGGATCCATTTGTATTAGGCTCAAGAGTTTCCTTTTTGCACCTTGGCATTCACCTATATTTGATGGCTTGAAAAAGCTCCACCAATGAGTTATAGTTCTTCCTCAATATCTATTTATTTTGTATCTTCTACTTCAGTTATATTTTTCTTTTTTTTATTTATTGGATTTTTCTTTGTTGATGTTACATCATTATTCTATATAAGAAGTGTGCTCTTAATTACCATGCTTGTGTTGAACTTAGGTAATTTTGGGTCCACTAGCATGGCTAGTAGCCTTTAAATCTATGTCCTCATCACTTCCTCTATCAAATCATATTAAAATGTTGTTAACAAGTGAGTACATGGTTCAAAAACTTATACCATACAATGATTGTTTCTTTCCAAAAAGCACGATTCATTCTTATGCTCTTCAACTAGGCTAAAGGGAATTGTCTCCCTTCTATTAATATTGCTGTAATTTCCTAACATATCACCATAGTATAGCATTTCCTTGGTCTCTCATATTCTTGTACATCTTGTTGGTGTTTGTTATGATAGGTGTGCCTTTTTCCATTTAAAGAGTGGATACCCTAGAAATTCTCTTCTAAAATAAAAGAACACGTTTACAATTATGGGTTCAAATTTAAAAATGTGCTTCCTATGGTTCTTTATGTTACCTAAATTCTCCATTAGTTGTGCATGAATCCACACACTTAGGTCAAGTTTGGTGTGATTGTGAATGATTAGGTAAGCACCATATGTTTCACCACTTGGTACATTGTTCTCTTTGTTCAAGTAGTAGATTTTCTAAGTGATCAACATCATTTTGAGTCACATCTCATAATTGGAGATATCATTAACTATGCAAGCATGCCCATCAGTATGGCCTCTAATTATTTTTTCTACCTTTGGAACTTGGATCCTTCTAGTAGTAAGTTCTACTTTGGTGGCACCAAAACTTGTAACCCTTCAAATCACATCCTTGGTGATCTTGTAGGGTATGCCAACCCCATAAAATGGTCATTTCCTTTTCTTAGCACAAACCTAACCCAATCATCATGCAAGAAGTTGGGAATATATATAGCATGATGTAATGTAGTCTGTTCCAAATGACTCTGCTCTACTTTCAAAACTACATTTTCATAGAATATTTCATAAAGCTTAAAAATACCTCATCTCTAATTTATTGTATTCTTACATTTTATGCTAGGAGGATGTTAGGTGGTAGAAATGATAATTCTCCTTCCATGTCCCTTTCATTTTCCTTCAATAGAATAATTCTATACTATGGATGCTTAATTATTTTCACGTTGACCAATGAAACATTATTAATTTATTATGTCATCTTGAATCTTAACTGGTGGTGTGTTCAATGGGTTTGACTATACTCATATATTCACTATTTAGGATACCCTTCTTGCTCAATAAAATATTTAGTTCTCATAAAGTTTGCAATAAGATAGGTTTTTGTAAGTATGAAGTCTCAAGGGTTCTAAATTACAAAGTGGTATATGGCACTTTGATGGCCTATTTATAACTTAAAAGTAGTAACATTAGGGTAATGTAACATTACAATAGTAAATAATGTTGAATACAATTGATTAATTATGTATAGTCTTTGATGTTACAAAAAAATGACATTTCTTTTCTAGTCAGTGTATGTTGAGCTCACTAGAGAGATGAAGTTAGTTTCTTGTATTTATCAAGCATTATTGACTTTTCCAAGTTCATAAGACAATGTATACCAAGTTCACTTAGGAGACAAAGAGACATTTGCAGAAGTTGAGTGTTAATCAAGCTCACTTGATTACCAAAGGAATTTTGTAAAGATTTAGTGTTAACCAAGTTCACTTGGTTAGCATAGGAAAATCATTTCTTAGTTAGTGTCTACTAAGAAGGGTTGGCTAACAAAGAGTTTTCTTGTTTTGGCATTATTGAGTTCAATAGATTTGTTTGTTGGTTCTAATCAACTAAGGAGATGAATATTAATTATTCTAAGTTGTATTCAAGACAACTTTAGAATGTGTAAGGTATATATAAAAGGTCAAGTTGAGGATTGAATGTGTGGAAAAATATTGAAGAATAGAAAATTCTAAGAGGAAGAAAATTAGAAGGATAAGCAGAATATCCTTGTAGAGCTGCAAAGATACATTCAATTAGAAAGGATTAAGTATACAAGCCAAAATTGAGATGTGCAAGCCAAAATTGAGATATGTAATCAGCAATTCAATTGCATCATAAATCAGGTTATTTCATTATTACTCTCTAACCATTGTAGCAGTGATCTAAATCTCTTAACAAAGTTGGCTTAAGAACTATTTGTAAATCCTCTAACAAGGTGGAATTTCTAGATTGAAGTGTCTAAACACCTCTAACAAGGCCACTCCTAATAGGGTGATTAAATCCTCTAATATGGTCACACCTAATAGTTTTTTTTGTAACCTTAATAGGGTTGGATCCTAACAATGCTCACTTTAAAAGAGTGAAAATCATTAACTAGTTGCAATTGTTGATTTTTCCTAAATTGGGTTTCCATGTTAAATGTTGGTGTCACTTGTGTTTATTTTATTTCTTTCATGTTTGTATGCCACTAAGTTAAGTATGGTTAATCACAGATAATATCTTAAGATTTAAATTTTAAGAATTTGTTGAGTTACAATTGATATTTTAGTGTTTACCAAGCTTTGGCATTTACTAGTGTAAACTGAGTGCCTTTGTGTTTATTGTGTATCAATATTTTCAGTGAAGTTTATGTTTTGTGTTGACATCTAAGGGATCTGGGATTTATTTTATTGGTAAATGATTCACCCCTCCCCTCTCAATTACTCCTCTTATACTTCCAACAATAGAACATTTACCTACCACTTAATCCAAAATTAATATTTCTGATTGGTGACCCAATGGCCACATTCTTACCTTTCTCTTGTCACACTACAATTGTAACATGATAGCCAGTTTACCTTTCACTTTCAGCCTTTACATCACAACACATTACTTACTATTTTAAATTAGGGGACCAAAGTAGGATTTACCTTTCACACATAACCCCTTAAGTTATAATAGCTTAGTTTGTCTCAATAATCTCACCACTATCCAGTGAGCTCACAGCCTCAACAAGCTTGGCCTTTACAACATTAACATTTTTCTTTATCCAAATCATGTAGAAGTCCTCTCTAGATTCCTCTATGTTCACAATATTTTTCATCCCTTTCTAATCATGGTATTGGTTATTGGGCTTTCTTCTTGATTTATAATCTCTAGCAAGATGTCCAATCTTATTGTAGTTATAACATGTCATACATGTACCTTTCCAAGGTCTTGAAGTGTTTCTCAGGTTTATTCTTAACTTGTAGTGAGTTGCAAGGTTTCTACTATTTCCAAAAGTAGAGCATACATGTGGGGTGAACCTATCCCTCCTAGTGGGGCTTGTTGACTCAGGGGATGATTGATTTGATCATTGCCCTAGATCTATAGTCTTTATCCTTATGTCCATACTTGTTACAATAATATTAGTATCCATCAATCCTTTTCTCATTGAAATGGGATGTGCACACTTTTGTTATATTACCATACTAGTGGTAGTACCCATCAAAGGTACATTAAATACTAGGTGAAACTTGTTTGTGCCAACCTATATTTGAAGTGTGGCATACTCTACCACAACAATAATAGGTGATTTTATTAGGCTTCATACATTTTGGTGATGTCCTTCCTTTCTTCTTGAATTTTAGGTATTTTCCTCTAGAACACTCACCTTTCCTATTCTTTTTGTCACCTTGTATCCAAGATCTTTAGTACTTTTATTTCTTCTATGATCTCATAGTTGTTCATTTATCTTCTTTGAGATCTCAAAAAAATTTCTTAGTTTTTTATTTCTCTCATTTGTACTCTTCATCTCCTCAATTGGCTTGAATACTTATTTAGTCATCTATATGAATTGCTCCATAAAAGGATAGTTATGTTCCTCTTCTACTTGTATTATTTGTGCATCATTGCTTCTTAATGCTTCCTCGATTGTTTATTTAGCCCCTAGGGTTACTCTCAATTATTCCTCATCTTCACCTTTTTCCAAAATTAAATTATCTCTCTCTTCTTGCAATTTTCTCATTTTTCCCCCATCTCCTCTTGATCTTTTTTCATCTACATGGTGGTTTTGTTGAGTTTATTAATATCAGACATGAGATCAGTGATAGCTTCTTCAAATTATTCTGACCCACTTTGTTCCTCAAGTTACTAAACACGTTCATGAATCTCACTAAGTTTATTCATGTGTTTCTTTCTCTTTGTTAAGGAAGCCTAGAACTTTTCCTTTTAATATTCAGTGGTGGATAGAGCATCTTCAAGTTTCTTCTGAATTTTGAAAGCTTCTATTTGATCTTTCCTCAACTTGTCAATCTTGTCACTATTATGGTTTGTGATATAAAACCAATTATTATCCCAAATTGGTACTGAGAAGGGGGTGAATCAATATGAACTTTCCAACTAGTCTATTGATATATCACACCAAATATTATAAATATCAATTGCTTTACCACTAAGCTATCATGCTAAATATTATAAATATCAATTGCTTTACCAATAGTATAATAATGAAAGTAGTAAGATTAAAGCATAAAAATTCATACAAAAATGCACACATCAATGACACGTTCATTTTTGTATGTGGAAACTCTTAATGAGAGGATGAGAATCATAGTGAGATTAATATACCAGCTAGCCTTTTATTGTAGATAAAGGGTTTCTCTGTTATAGGCTACAGGTGTCTTTCTAGGAACACATCTAGTTATGAATAGTAGTAACCTATGAGGATTACAAAATCTTATCAAATCTACCTTGTTAAAGGATTTAGAATACTCCATCTAGGAGGTACCTAGTTAGAGGATTTATAAAAACTTTATAATGAAGCATGTATGGTTAAGAGGTTAAGATGGTTGCAATGGTAAGAAGATAATCAAAATGGTTTACCTAAATAAGTGGTACACCTTACCTTGTAGATCTCTTGAATATATCTTGAAGATTTATATATCTTCCCTCGTTGCCTTTACTTGCCCTATGATCCTTTTTATATCACATTTTCTCTCTTCCTTTCTTAACTTCTTCTATAGTTACCAATCTATTGCACTTTCAGCTCTTTTCTTTGCAACTCTGTGGCCCCCCACTCCCCCCCCCCCCCCCCCCTCTCATCTTAAACAAAAAGATTCAAAAATGAATTTTGTTTACATTGTATACATTCTACAATGAATGGGTGCCAAACCCTAAAAATTATCCCACCCAAAATTGATGCATTCAAATTTTAAATTACATGCATGAGATATTTATAGAGTACTTGTGACACCTATGAGTATGGATGTAAACTGGTAAGCCTTCTGTCACCCTATAGACCTCTAAGTAGCCTTGATCCTTCACACTTATGTGTGAGCTCAAAACTATATTTTCTATCACATCAAGATATAGTACACACATTCCTTGACTATGTCACATCAATGGTGACTCATCATACCTCTCCACTACCTGTGACTATTTACTTCACATGTTTTCTTATAATGACCCAACATTAACACTTTCTTGATCTAACCAGTGTAGGAGTCTATTGATTTTAATTTATACTAAATGTCATCATCTTCCTTCATTGACCAATTTATTATAAATGAAAACACCTTGGTATGCTAAGTCTCAGCATCCCTAGTCTACAATCATAATGAAGGTTTCTCTCCTTAATACCACAAAGACATAACAAAAAAAGGAAATAATAGCAATTCGTGACAACAAAATATGGGCTTCTTATTATTGTCACAGAAGTGGAATTAAAAAAATTTTAAATACAAAATGGAAACCCATATGGGCACCTTCCTTGCAATAATTTGCAACATAGAGCTGCTAACTATCATCTAGAGTTGTCCTAGACAATCTGTGGGTCTTTCTTATATATATAAGTTTATGTTGCCCAAGAAGTTTCTAGACATCAAACCCTAACCCTTGAGGCTAACCAACCCTAAAAATACATATTGAATCAACCCAATACACTTTGACATTTAATTTGGAAATTCTGGTTGGCCCAACTCTAGAAGACCATAACTTGTGAGCCATTTCTCTAAATTTATTTTATAACCCCATTTAGGAATCCTCGGTTAGTGATCTATAGGGCCTAATATGTTCAAGCTCTATTCAACCCCATTTTGGATCCCATAAAGGGCCTCTAAGGCCTTCAAAACTAAGCTTAAAGTTTTTGTTGGAGTTGATGAAATCCAACTCCGAAGACACCCAAGATCACCTACATGCAAAAACCTATCAAAGGGAAGCCAAGGAAGGAAGAGCATGGAGAAAGGAAAAAACCCTAAATGAACATGAGAGAGAAAATATGCAAAACAATTAAATTTTATGTACAATGAGAATGCAATGTTGAGTTGAAATACAATGAGGGGGCTCGAATATATAGAGCTCAAAGAATCTCCTAGAACAAACTAGAAGATGCTAGGAGATAAGTGTGACAACTAAGCATGAGGTGGAAAGTCCTCAAATAAGGTGAGAGGATAAGTATGACTTAGGAGAGAAAAAACTCTCGTATTGTCAACAACTTATAACTAACTCCTAGACTACAACTAATAAATAAAATGAATTTACCTAAATAAGCTTAAGTAATAGAATAAATAATTAGTAATTAATTATTTACTCTAACACCCCGCCTTAAATGCAACTTAGGAAAATGCCTTAAGCTCACAAAAGTAAGATGAAATGCACAATGGGTCCCAAAAATGAGGCCATTTTAGGTACCCATGTACAATGCAAAAGATGCAACCTCTGAAAATGGGGAAAGAGAGAAAACCACATGGGAAAAACCCTCCCCCAAAAAGAGGTAAACCTAGTGAAGAACTAAAGAAGCCTCCAACTAGGGGAATGTCCCCTAAAATAAGAACAAGGAGTGATCATGAAGAGCATCACTAAAGCATGAAGAGCCACAAAATTATACCATCAAGAAAAAAATTGCTGATCTGAAGAACCTCCATGGAAGAAGAAGGCACAAACTAAGCATGTCTATATGCTAGATGATCCATCTCACTGAAATGCATAGGTAGCCAGCCACTACAATTGCCTTGTATATAGGATCAACCATTGAACACATAGTTCACACTATCAAACCATCAAACCATGGATGCATTAGAACAATATAAAAACCCTCCCTTAATGTAGATAGGGTGAGATGACAGGCATCTAAGAAGGTGGGCCAAAAATCTCCTGCAAACGAACCAAGAATGACGAGAGAGGAAGAGGTACAAACACCTATAAACACACGGTCACAATGACATTGCATGGGGCTAATGTCATGGAAGGGACACTCACTTGACAAAGGGAGAAGGCCTAAAATAGCAAACAACTATCCCCCCCATGTTGCTTTATAAAAATAGTGCATGTACAACTGACTCAAAAGCAATGTTCATGAACCCAAAATGCAAAAATGACACTTTATCTTAGTGCGTATACAAAAGTGCTTACAAATGATGTCTACAATGATCAAAACAAGGAAAAAGCTGACACAAAAGAAAGTACAGCCTAAAACAAAAGAAACCATGCTAGAAAAACTATCCTTGGACCTAAAACAACCAAGATATCCACCATATAACAAAAATGCCAAAAACATGATAGAGAGAGCATGGGCTAGAATCTAAGGAAAAGGAATACATTTCTAAAAGGATGACTAAACTAGCTTTTCAAAAATATAACATTTTCAAAAAATTGACGTGGGACGCAAAAGATATGCATGTCAGAGTTAAAAATGAGACTTCTGACTTTGACTAAAAAAGTGAGCAATAAAAATGCAGCAAAACCTAAAATTAGTTGCACTAATGTTTTTATCTTAGAACTAGCTTTTCGATGCTTCTTTCAGATTGGAAAAATACCTTTGTATGCTCAAGCTATGGCCAAAAAACTAAACGTAGGTCAAAAACTAACCTGGAGATGTGCAAGCAAGGTATGCTGATGCAAGATGACATCATGTTGATGTCAACAAAAAACTACATTAAATTTCATGGATTAAAGGCCGTTGCCACAAAAAAAATGTCACATGGTAGTGCCGCATGGTAGGCTTCTATGTGGTAGGTGTGACATGGCAGGGCCACATGGCAAAGTGCCATGTGGCACACATGCCACATGTCACACCTGCGTGGTGCTGACTATACACAAAATGCTGATGTCATGGCTAACTATGTTGCTAACTAAGCAGAGGAGCAGCACACTAGTTAAAAACACCAGTGGAGCAGTAGACACCGATGGAGGCACAAAAAGGAGGAGGAGCCACTGGAAAGGGTGCTAGAGCTGAGCGGCAGACCAGTGGAGAATAGGAAGAGTGACGAAGGAGGCACTCTGGTCGAGTGTTGGTGGAGATTAGCAGTTGAGGTGGCACTGCTTGCTATGGCCACTACAGGAAGCGAGCAGGTGGTGCAGTGGCACCCCCACGGTGGCGCAGTGGCAATGCTACAGATTTTTTAATTTTTTTAATTTTTCTCCAAAAAATCATCTGTATAGCCCGTATGGAAGGTCTTGTAACAAAAAAAAATTGCCTCCTAGAGCCTTGTCTCCAAAATCAAAAAGTTTTATATGAATCTTGACTACAAAAAACCTTTTAGATCTAATGGCAACATCCATTTGGGCCCAATGTGCTCCGAAAAATGTTGTTCCACTGATTTAAATAAAAAAGTACAAACAAACTAGGGTTTGTGTCTCTGAATCAAGGCTTCAAAAGACCTTCAACAAAGTAGCAATAGGGAGGCTCTGATACCATGTTGGATTTGATGAAATCCAACTTTGAAGATGTCAAAGATCACCTACATGCAAAAACCTGTCAAAGGGAAGCCAAGGAAGGAAGAGCATGGAGCAAGGGAAAAACCCTAAATGAACATGAGAGAGAAAATATGCAAAACAATAAAATTGTATTTACAATGAGAATGTGATGTTGAGTTGAAATACAATGAGGGAGCTCAAATATAAAGAGCTCAAGGAATCTCCTAGAACAAACTAGAAGATGCTAGGAGATAAGTGTGACAACTAAGCATACATGCACATGAGGTGGAAAGTCCTCAAACAAGGTGAGGGGATAAGTATGACTTAGGAGAGAAAAAACTCCCGTATCGTCAACCACTTATAACTAACTCCTAGACTACAACTAATAAATAAAATGCATTTACCTAAGTAAGCTTAAGTAATAGAATAAATAATTAGTAATTAATTATTTACTCTAATAGTTTTTGTACCAAAACAGTGCACCAAAAATCTATAATAATTTTACAAATAGTCATGATATGGTAATAAGCCTCAACTAGCAAGTTGATATATCCAAAATGAACATTCACTTCTAAAATTAGGATATTTTAAGCTCGTATAACCAATATACTAAGTAGTAAGTCTCCAGAAAAAATAACTCTACACTGAGATAGCCCTTACTCAAAAAAGAAAAAAATAAACATTTTTGAGTTATGCAAGATTGTCCTTACACCTTGTTATGGTTTCAAAATGCATGCCGCATTTTCACGAAGAAAATGAGGACCCCCTAATTTTTTTCCCATACTAGGTTCCTAATCTAGAGCCCTAGTCATTTTGGACCCTCCCATGGGTCTAGGTCAAACCTCAGTCTTTGACTAGGGAGGTATGGGCAATTAGAAATAGAGAAAAAGTCTCAATTGAGGGAAAATACACTCTATAATAGGTATACACATGTGCACCTTTAAGAGGTTTGCATATGCACACCCTTTAGAGGCACATAAAAGAGGCACCCTCTAGAGGTGTGCACATGCACAACCCTCCTAAGTACACATCTCCTGGGGTCATATAAGATGCTGAACCTCCTCTCCTTCATTTGTTCTTCTCTTCGCTTCCCCGATGCCACAACTCCACATAGCTACCATCTGCACAACTCTGCCTTTGATTCCTCCTACATGCAAATATGACACTAAGGTTAGAAATATTCAAAGAGGTGTACACATATATACCTCCATTAGGTTCACATGTATGCACCCTCACACATTCTAAAAATTAAAAAACCTAAGACCAAAACATTAAAAAAATGACCTAAAACTATAAACTCTAAGGCTTCTTGATGGAGGTGTGCACATGCGCACCCCCATGAGGTGTGTATGTGCCCACCTATTCCATATAAAATTCTTTAAAAACTAAGGATTTTCTCCTCCACCTATTACATAAAGGAAATGTGCATGTGCACACATGCACAGGTGTGCAACTACTCAAAATAGTCATTTCAAGTCTAAAATAGAGCACTAGCACACTTGTAAAGGTGCTCTAAATGCATTAAGTTGCACATCAAGCCTTTATTGGGGAGAATCTACATTTTGACTTGTTTTGACTAGTTTTGCTTCATTTTGATGATAGTCAGAGTCTTGTAGAGTCTCAATTTTTCATTTTGATAATGGAAGGCTAATAATTCCCTATTTCATATAGATCAAATGGCATCCTCATCATCTTCCATGGTGGAGAAGATGGTACCAAAACCTATTGCTTTCAAATATCAAGAAGCCCCAAAGAAGTCACTATTCCAAGATGGTCATGCAAAAGTATGAGACACTAAGCTAGGACACATTGACTGGAATGCCTTCCTTATAATCAACAACAAGCCAAGAGAGAGGTCTACTATGGTCTATGCATTGATCTGGTTAGGGTTCATAAATGAAGCATCGCACCTGACATCAATTAAATATTCAAAACTAATAATGAAACTACTAGAGCAATATGTGACCAAGGAAAAGGTTGAGAAGGGCATAACTAGATAGATTTTCTAGGACCTCCAACCCCAAAACATTGAGAAAGTGTTTCACCTTCCAAAAGTGAATCAATACTTACAGATTTCATATGATGGGGCAAAATGATGGTATAAAGATAATGAGAAAGAGGCTAAGGAACTTGTATAGAGCTAATTTCTAATTAAAATGACACCTTTGTGTTGCAGAGTGGGGAAGGTGGATATGACCAAAGGATACATGAAAGATGACATTAGATACGTGATTGTCCTCCTAAGTAGAGTTATGGGTCTTCCAGCAATGAGTCACCTTTAGACATGGATTGTTCATTTCATCAAAACCATAAGGACAATGATGATTCCCATTGATTAGAACACTATCCTAAGTGATAACTTGAATGAGAAATTACTCATTGTGAAAGAAGAACCTCACTTGTACATGACATCATACATGTTGTACTTGCTAGTAGCTACAACCATGGATCATCTAGGCCTATATAGAAAGAGAAGCATGAAAGATGAAAATACTTGGCTCTATGTAGTATATCTACAATTAGCAAAGAAGAAGCTCCCACTACAAAGTGTGGAATACAAAGTGGTTAATGATGATTTAATATTTTCTATTATCTAGTTTATTGAATGGGATCGTGCAAAGAGAATGTCAGTAGAGGTAGCAACTCGAATTACAAAAAATAGATCCTACTACATTAAATTAAAAACCTTCACATATCTTTGGGTAGCTAGTACTCTGATGTGCACCAAGAATCTCCCAAGATACCCCTTAGATAGGTTGATACTCTTGGAAATATCTTGCCAACTCAGATCTATGTATGACAAGTGAGGAGACAACATAAGAAGACATGGGTCTAGCTAATAATAATTGGTGTATTTGAGGTGAAGCTGAAACAAGATACCACCACCTTTGACTCTAAATGGGATTAGTATCCCTTGGAAGAATACTTGACTCCTCTTGCCCATTCTTTGATAACATTGGGATGGTGCATCATCTGGCAAGGAAAGAATTTGCTCATGTTGAAGCATTGGAAGATCACTAGATGAATGGGATAGATGACTATGATGTATGTAACAAAGTACCTAGAGGAAAGGTTGAGTTATGATTATGTAACAAAGTAAAAGGATTAGTTAAGAAAATAATAAAATGATGTATTGATGATATAATTAAGGTTACAAAATGGTTGGCTACAATTAGAAATATTAGAAGAATAAGTTAAATAAAGTTTGTCTGCGAAGCTTGATTGAGTGGATAGTAGATGTCGAGCAAAGTTAGTGCAAGCCAAGAAGAAAGTTAGTTGGAGCCAAGTGAAAGAAAATTCTAGTAGATTTCGAGCAAGATAGTTGATGTCAAGTGATGTAGTATGTACTGAGCATTAGAAGATTGATAATGTTGAGTTGTTGCATTATAAAAAAGATTGAAGATTCACCAAATATAAGCTAATAAGTTTGTTTTCTTGGAAATTTTGAATCAAGAGGAAGATAAGATTGATGAGCTGGTGACACAAAATTTGATGTAAACTATTTTTAGAAAAAATCAAATGGATTCCAAGAGAAGTTTTTAGAAAAGAAAAAATATGGGGTAGATACATTGTATCCTACCTAATCCATCCAAAACCTTAATTTAGATGATGGATAATGAGTGGGAAAATATTATAATTTCCTTTATATAGGAATGTCTATTCATGAAGAAAAGAGTTAGAGAGGTTGGTACCATGTGCAAGAACCTAAGGAGGAGAAAGAATTAAGGGTTTTGCTTCATCAGGTGACTCAAGGGAAGTATCTGCAATGGCATACCAAGCAAGAAGGCTTAAGGAGATGAATTCTTGAAGGGTAAATAAGTTGTCAGAGCTACAAAGTATGAAAGACAAGTAGAATTGAGGACTAAACAAAGATCTATAATCTACAAGTGAAGTTGTAAGTTGTATCATACCAAAGCTCTACTGTTACTCTCTAACAATTGTATTAGTCTAGGGTAAATCCTTTGGATTAAAGTTGACCTAACAGTCATTATAAAATCCTTTAACAAGGTGGCATTCCAAATGAATGGCCTAAAGTCCTCTAAAAAGGCTCACTTTTAGTAGGGTGATTGAAATCCCTTAACTGGGTCACATTTAATAGTGTGTATTGTGACCTTTAACAAGATTGACCTTTCATAGGGCATCACTTCAAAAGAGTGAAAAGGAGTAGCATGTTACTCGTGGTTTTTTTACAAATTGGGTTTCAATGTTAAATCATTGTGTCAAATGTGCTGATGAATGTGTTGTGTTCCATGCTTTACATTTGTATAATTTGATTATATAGTAATATGCAAGTTTTAAGTATTCACATATTCATTTGGATGCATGCATGAAGATGAATGTTTTATGTGTTCATTAAGATAAGAAAAGTTTTATTTTTACATCTAGACCTTGAATAACTAATTCACCCCCCCCTCTCAGTTATTTTGAAAGAATTCCAATAATTGGTATCAGGCCATTTACTTAAGAGAACTAGTTTTAAGGTACTAGAAGCACAAAGATCAAGATGTCTAAAAGAGAAGTACCCAACCTCAACATAGATAACTCTCTTGCATGGAAAATTTTGATGAAGCTACACCTTGGAGGACTTGGAGATCATGCACAATCTACCATTACAATGGAACATGTTGATCTAGCAAGAACCTTAACTACTGAAGATATGAGGAACAAAAAGGAACACAATCAAGCAATGTTGGAGATTGCGTCTGCTTTAACCTATGCCAAATTTGATGATATCAAAGGTTGCAACACTGCAAAGAAGATGTGGGATTTCCTAACCACCATCTATGGAGGAGACAAAAATGTTTAAAGAGCCAAGTCTAAAAGCTTTAGAGGTAAGTTTGATGACATGAGAATGGAAGAAGGTGAGAATATTGCTCAATGTGTTCCTAGGATAAAAGAAGTTGTTAGTGTAATAAGAGGAGCTACTAGTCATATAGATGATGATATTGTGTTAAGAAAAGTCTTAAGAAAATTATTGCCTATGTATGTTATTAGAGTTTTTGCAATCCAAGAGTTGAGGTGTATTTCAAGAAATGATCTAACCCTTGAAGGTCTAGTAGGTAGACTTACTACTTTTGAGCTATCTAACTTTGACAAATACAAGCCAAAAAGTCTTGAATCTTCTTTCAAAGCTAAGTTGTTATTGAAGGATTTTGAGGAGGTAAAGTAGAAGAAGAAGAAGAAAAGAAAGATAAACTATGCATCCAATGATAGTAATATAGATGAGGAATACATTGAACAATTGGAAGCACTACTGGAAAGGAGATTTTATAGAGGTAAAGGAAAGTTCAAAGGTAAGTTACCCATTATTTGTTTCAATTGCAATGAAGTTGGTCATATTGCTACAACATGTACATAGAAGAAGAACTATAGAGAAGGAAACACGTACAAAAATAGAAGAGAAGATGACAATAGAGATTACAAAGACAAAGGCAAGAAGTCATGCTACATTTCTGATGAGCATGATGATGAAGTGATATGTGTTGCAATGAAGGAAAAATCTGGTGAAGATGAAAAAATTGCACTTGTGACTTGTGTGAACAAGAATGGTAGATGGATCATTGATAGTGGTGTTGGGTGATGCGACGCGCTCCCCTGCCCACAAGTGGTTAATTATGTGGTGTTCCATGTTCACTAATAGTCATGGCTTTTGGTGCAACGGAAAATGGGCCCTACAATTGGTATCAGAGCCTAGTTTTGGCTTGGTCATGGGTTCAAATCTCCCCGGTGCCATCCCGACCCGCGTAAGCACCTGGTATGCGCATCGAGGGGGAGATTGTTGGGTGATGCAATTCGCTCCCCTGCCCACAGGTGGTTAATTATGTGGTGTTCCATGTTCACTAACAGTCATGGCTTTTGGTGCAATGGCAAATGGGCCCTACAAGTGGATGCTCACATCACATGATTTGAGACAAAAGTAAGTTCATTACCTTTAATTTTTATGATGGAAATAGTGTAAGATTTGTTAATGATGCACCATGTTTGATAAAATGAAAAGGGTCTATCAAACTCATAGACAAGATTTCATGTGACAATACTTACTATGTTAAAGGATTAATTTATAACTTGTTAAGTATGTCACAATTAAATAATCTGGGATGCAAGCTTGAATTTGAAAATAAAATTGCCAAGATATAGACACAAATGGGAAGTTGATTGGAAAAGGTGATTAAACTAGAAGTAATCTATTATATCTGGATATAGAGGATGCTACTTGTATTATTGCAAAATTTGATGATGTATGGCTTTGGCACAAGAGATTACATCATGTTAATTTTGATAATTTGGTTGGTATTAGTAACATGAAAAGAGTTAGAGGTTTGCCTAAGTTGAAGAAACCTAATAATATAGTGTGCAAACAATGTCAACTAGGAAAAATGTCAAAGTCAAGCTTTAAGAGTAAAGCTTATACCTCTAAGGTATTAGAGGTTTTTCATACTAACTTGTGTGGACCTATTGAAGTGAAAAGCTACAAAGGAGATAAGTACATAATGCTATTTGTTGATGATTACTCTAGGATGATGATAGTCATGTTTCTAAAATAGAAATCTAATGCTTTTCAAACATTTAAGTGGTACTTGGCAAGAGTTGAAAAAGAAATAGGTAAGAGTCTGAAATGCTTGAGATTAGACAAAGGAGGAGAATTCACTTCAAATGAGTTTGAGATGTTCTATAATGACAAAGGAATCAAAAGATAGACATCTACACCTAGGACCCCTCCACAAAATGGAATTGATGAAAGAAGAAATTGGTCTATAATGGATTGTGCCAGAAGACTTATGATGGAGAAGAATGTTGCTCTAAAATACTAGAAAGAAGTTGTAAGTACTGCTATATATACCTTGAACCATGTGCAAGTCAAAAAAGGTACTCATTCAACACCTTTTGAACTATGGTATGGATATCCACCTAATGTGAAACACTATAAGGTATTTGGAAGTAAGTTTTATATTCTTAAAGACATTAGGAATGGAAAGTTTGATGCAAAAAGTGAAGAAGGTATATTCCTTGGATACTCCACAACAAGCAAAGCTTGTAAGTGTTTAAATACTAACACTAATAAAATTGTGGAAAGTGCAAATGTGAATTTTGATGAATTTGTAGAAGTAAATTAGGATGAACCTATGAAATAACAAGAAGAATACAAATAATTTGTATACTTCTATGAAGGAATGCCTACTAAAGAAGATTCTACAAATCAAGTTACAAACCAACAGCAAGTCTCAGTAACTACTAAGTCACATCCTATGAATGTTAAGTTGTATTTAGGAACTAAGCTACATTTAGATATCGAGTTGTAAAATGAAGAAAATGTACATTATAATCTTGAGATCATTATGCATGAAAGAGATACTAAGATACCTAATAGAGATGCACACAGTGACTCTCAAGCTAAAAGACAAAATGTAGAAACAAGAGCTAAGCCAAGATTGTCAAAATATGTCAAAATACATCATCCTAATAATCAAATCATTGCAAAATAATATGCTATACCAATGAAAAGAAATAGATTGAGAAGCTAATCATGTTTGTTAAGCATGAAGGAGCCCAAAAAAGTGAAAGATGCATTGGAAGATGATGATTGGTATGAGGCCATGGAAGAGGAGATTCAATAGATAGAGAAAAACAAAACATGGAGTCTAGTTCCTAGACCAAAAGACAAGAATGTGATTAGCACCAATTGGGTATTCAAAAACAAGCTAGATGAGAATAGTGAAGTGACAAAAAACAAAGAAATATTAGTTTGCAAAGGATATGAACAAGAAGAAGGAATTGAATATGGTGAGACATTTTCCTCCATTGCAAGAATGGAAGGAGTAAGAACTCTACTTGTTTATGTTGCATACAAAGGTTTCAAATTTTATCAAATGGATGTTAAATTTGTATTTTTGAGTGGCATATTAGAAGAAGAAGTCTACATAGAATAGCCAAAAGGATTTGTTGATGATAACAATAAGAGCATGGTATGTAAATTGCACAAAACCCTATATGGATTGAAGCAAGCACCAAGAGTATGGTATGAGAGAGTTCATACTTATCTTTTGGAGATTGGAATTGAAAGGACTGACGATAACGACAATTTGTACATAAAGATAGAAAAAGAAAAAAGTATTTTGTTATCTAAAATATTTGTTGATGATATCATATTTGGAGGACAAGATGCTTTGTGTAAGGACTTTGCAAATTAGATGAAGCAAGAATTTGAAATGTCAATTTTTGGAGAGATAAAATTCTTTGTGGGACTACAAGTATATCAGATGAAGTATGATATATACATCACTCAGTCAAAGTATGTCAAAGATATATTGAAGACATTTGGACGAGATGATTCCAAACTAGTAAGTACACCTATGGTGATAGGAACAAATTATCAAAGAATGATGATTCAACTAAGGTGAATTAGACACTGTACAGGTCTATGATTGGAAAATTGTAATATGTAGTACATAACATAATTGATATTGCATTAGCTATAGGGATAGTTGCAAGATTCTCTACTTATCCCACAAAGAACCACTTGATGGCTATGAAGAGAATAATGAGATATCTTAAAGGAATAGAAGAGTTTGGTTTATACTACAAGAAGAATGAAAAGTTTGAACTAAGAGCCTACACTAATGCTAAAGGGGCTAGAAATATTGATGATAGAAAAAGCACCAGTGGAAGAGCATTCTTCTTAGGCAAAAGACTAGTTACATGGACTAGTAAGAAACAAAGTTGTACTTCCCAATCTATTATTGAAGTAGAATATGTTGCTGCTCCTATAAACTACACAATCATGGTATGGATCAAACAGCTACTCAATGGAATAAAGGAGGAAATCACAAAACTAGTGATACTTTATTGTGATAATACAAGTGCTACCAATATATCAAAGAATTTATTGATGCACACAAAGACAAAGCACATTGCAATCAAGTATCACTATGTAAGAGAGTTAGTTCAAGAAAAAGAGGTGAAGATGGAATATGTTAACTCAAAGGAGAAAATTGCTAATATCTTCATAGAACCATTACGTAAGGATGCTCATGAGTATCTAAGAGGTAAAGTAGGAGTGATACCCCTATCAAAGGCTATGTAAGAGATAGAGGGAGTGCCCTGCATCAAACAAGTTAATGTTCATATAATACAAATTGATGTAGTGGATCTTACTTTAGGAACTACCTAAAGTAATCCAAGAACTGGAACTACAAATCAGTCACAAGAAAAGTGATAGAGGGAGAAAGTGAAGACCCTACAAAAACCTATATCTAAATGTATTAAAGATTCCAAGTGTTTGGTATATGTCTTTGACATTTTTGTCAAAGAGGGAGAAAGTACATTAAACTAATCATCATCAATAGAAGAGTTTTACTAATTAACTGATCTATTGATCAAAGAGGGAGAAAGTGATCACAGAGGTCAGAGAAAAGATCAAAATAAGAGGGAGAATTGATCATCATTAGAGGGAGTTATAAGAAAGAGTTTTTGTAACCTAATCAAAAGATGGAAGTTGCTGATAGAGTGAATACAAGTTTTCCTTTTGGTATTATCTTACTGTTTTAACCTAGTTAGTTTGGTTGAACAAGACATTCATCGTTTGATCAACTTGGTTGATTAGTTTGGATTGTTATCAATGCCAAATATGGAGATTGTTGAAATTTGATAGAAAATATCATTGACTAGAAAGATTGTTAAGAAGGAGAGTGTTAAAGAAGATTATGTGTTTCAATCATTATTTTGTCACTGATGTCAAACTTGCTATTTGCTAATAAAACAATTCCTTACAAGATTCAAGTATTGTCACTTAGTTGATTGATGAGGAGGATTTGATCAATAAGATGTAACAAAAGCACCTAGAGGAAAGGTTGAGTTATGATTATGTAATAAAGTACAAGGATTAGTTAAGATAGTGATAACATGATGTATTGATGATCTACTTAAGGTTAAAAAATGGTTGGCTACACTTATAAAGTTTAGAAGAATAATTTAAATAAATTTTATTTGCCAAGCTTGATTGAGTGGATAGTAGGTGTCAAGAAAACTTAGTGCAAGTCGAGTAGAAAGTCAGTTGGAGCCAAGTGAAAGAAAATTATAGTAGATGTCAAGCAAGATAGATGATGCTAAGTAAATTTTAGTTGATGGTAAGCACCAATAAAATCTAGTTGATGCTAAGTGATTCAACATGTGTCGAGGATCAAAAGAATGATAATGTTGAGCTACTACATTATGAAAAAGATCGAAGATTCACCAAACATAAGCCAACAAGTTTTTTTTCTTAGAACATATGAACTAGGAAGAAGATAAGATTGATGAGATGGTGGCACAAAATTTGATGTAAACTATTTTTTGGCAAATTCAAATGGATTCTAAGAGAAGTTTCTAGAAAAGACAAGATATGGGGTCGATACATTGTATCCTACCTAATCCATCCAAAACCCTAATTTAGATGATGGATAATGAGCAGTACAATATTCTAATTTTATTTATATAGGAATGTTTGGTCATGAAGCAAAGAGTTAGAGATGTTGGTTTCATGTGCAAGAACCCAAGGAGTAGAAGGAATTAAGGGCTTTGCTTCATCAAGTGACCCAAGAGAAGTGTATACAATGGCATACCAATTAAGAAGGCTTAAGGAGATGAATGCTTGAAGAGTGAACAAGCTATCAGAGTTGTAAAGTATGAAAGCCAAGAATAATTAAGGACTAAATAGAGATCTGTAATCTAAAAGTGAAGTTGTAATTTGTATCAAATCAAAGCTCTACTATTGCTCGCTAACAATTGTATCAGTCTAGGGTAAATTCTTTGGATTGAGGTCAACCTAACAGTCATTGGAAAATCCTTTAATGGGATGGCATTCCAAATGAATAGCCTAAAGTTCTCTAACAAGGATCACTTTTAATAGGGTGATTGAAATCCCTTAACTAAGTCACATTTAACAGTATGTATTATAACATTTAACAGGGTTGGCCTTTTAGATGGCATCACTTCAGAAGAGTGAAAAGGAGTAGCATGTTATTGGTGGTTTTTCACAAATTAGGTTTCCATGTTAAATCATTGTGTCAAATTTGTTGATGAATGTGTTTTCTTTCATGCTTTACATTTCTACAATTTGATTAGACAGTAATCTACAAGTTTTAAGTATTCACATATTCATTTGGATGCATTCATGAATATGAATGTTTTATTAGTTCACTAAGATAAGATAAGTTTTATTTGTACATCTAGACCTTGAATAACTAATTTACTCCCCCTCTCAATTATTCTAAAATAATTCCAACGCATGGAACAATAATTACTTTTTCAATGATGTCAAACCTGCTACTTGCTGGTGAGATAATTTCTTTTTGGCCTGAATGCTATCATTTTTTCTATTGATGAAGAGGATTTGAAAAGATATGATAACAAGAGTACCTAGAGAAAGGTTGAGTTATTTGGTGTATATAGGAGCACTAAGACATGGATGATATGATATATTATTGATTTACTTAAGGCTAAAGTGAATGGTTACTTTAGCTAAGTGAAGAAGAAGTGTTTGCATAAAAAGTGGTTACCAAGCCTAGCTAAGAAAATAGTATAATCCAAGAAGACTTAGTTTAGGCCAAGTAGAATTTGGTAGGTGTCAAGTATCATAAAATGTAATAAGTGTTGAGCATTGGTAAAATTTAGTGAGTGTCAAGTGTTAGGAAATAATAGTGGTGACCAAGTGAGGAAGACTTAGTAGATTTTGAGAAACCTAGTGGTTGTCGAGCATTAGAAGATTATTATTTATGAGTGAATAGTATAGATGTCAAGTGACAACACAAAGTGTTAAATCAAATATTTGACGAATCTAAGCTGACTATGTTAATTTATTGAATTGTATGAAGCATGTGGAAGAAAAAGTGTGATGAGATAGAGCCATAGAATTCAAGATAAACCATTTTGAGTTGAATCTAATAAGGATTGTAAGAGAAGTTTCTAGAGGGACTAAAATGGAAAAGTGGGAAGATTCATTGAATCTTACCTAACCCTAAAATGGATGATTGTGATTTAGTTACAAAAGATCTAAATTCTCTTTATAAGGGGATACAAGGCCAGAAGCAACTATTTTCATGTGTGAGCCCCTAAGGAAGACAAGGAGTCTAGGATGTTGCTTCATATGGTGGCCAAGTAGAAGAGTCTACAATTGGTATACAAAGCAAGAAGGATTGAGAGGAAGAATGCTTGAAGGGTGAACAAGATGTCAGAGATGAAGAGTATGATTTTCAACTAGAATGGAGGACTAAACTAAAGATTTGTAATTTGCAAGTGAGTTGTAATTTATTATCAGATCATGTCCTACCATTACTTTCTAACAATTGTATCAATTTGGATAGATGCTTTGGATTAAGTTTTACCTAATAGTCATTTGTAAACCCTTTAACCAAATGACATTCTAATGGAATGTTATAAATTCCTCTACCAAGGCTCACTCCTAACATGGTGATTGAAATTCTTTAACTAGGTCACATTTAATAGTGTGTATTGTACCCTTTGATAGGGCATCACTTCAAAAGAGTGAAAATTAATAGCATGTTACTGGTGGTTTTTCCCAAATTGGGTTTCCACATAAAATCCTTGTGTCAAAATGTGTGAATGATTTTGTGGTATTTCATGTTTACATTTCTGCAAAGGTATTTTGACCTAGGATAGTGACCTACTAAGTTAAGGTATTGAATGTTCTAATGGATGTATGCATGATATGGTTTTATGGATATGAATCTATTAAGTACTAAAAAATTTTATTTGTACATTTGGACCTTGAATATTGATACAATCCCCCCTCTAGCCCCTCTCAATTATTCTAAAGAATTCCAACAATTGGTATCAATCCCATTTGGTGCTTGTAAGGAAATAGTTTGAAGGTACTAAAAGCCAAAGATCAAGATGTTAAAAAAGGAGGTGCCCAAACTGAACAAGAAAATTTTTCCTGCATGGAAAAGTTTGATGAAATTACATCTTGGTGGACTTGGAGATTATGCAAAATCTACCATTACCACTAAGCATGTTGATCCTACTGGAGCCCCTACTATTTTTTATATGAAAAATAAGAAATAACACAATTAGGAAATGTAAAAAGTTACATCTTCCCTAAGCTACTAAGAGTTCGATGACATCAAAGGATATAATACTATAAGAAGATGTGGGATTCTATAGAGAATATCTATGGAGGAAATAAGAATGTTCTAAGAGCCAAAGCTGAAAGTCTAAGAGGAAAGTTCAATGACATGAGAATGCAAGAAGCTAAGACTATATTCTAGTATTGTATAAGAATCAAAGATGTTGTGAATGCTATCAGATGAGAAATTGGTACTATTGAAGATGAGACTATAATCAACAAAGTTTTAAGAACCTTGTTTCCTATCTATACTATTAGTCTCTACCATACAAGACCTAAGGTGTGTTCTTGGTAGTGATATAACCCTTGAAGGAATAATGGGTAGACTCACTACTTTTGAACTTTCTAATTTTGATAATTTCAAAACTAAAAATGTTGAATCTTCTTTTAAAGCTAAGTTGACACTAAAAGAACCTAATAATAAGAAGAAGAAAATGGTCAAACATGTTTCTAGTAATAATGACATAGAGGAAAATGATGTAGAAGATCTTGAAGCCTTGCTAGCTAGGAGATTTCATAGAGGCAAAGGTAAATACAAAGGTACGTTACCTATCATGTTTTTCAATTGTAATGAGGTTGGTCATTTTATTACAAGGTGTCTAGAGAAGAAGAACAATAGAAGTGGAGAAAAATACAAATGTAAAAGAGATGAAAACAAAAAAGACTTTAAACAAAAAGGAAATAAAGTCTACTACATTGTAGAAGAGGAATCAAAAGATGGATTTGATGACCATGATGATGAAGTTGTTTATGTTGCAATGAAGGATGATTCTCATGAAGATAAATAAGCTACATTTATATTTTGTGTGAACAAAAGTGATAGATGGATCATTGACAGTGGATGTTCCCATCACATGACTAGAGACAAAAGTAAGTTCATTACCCTTGAGTATTAAAAAGGAAATAATATTAGATTTAGTAATGAAGAACCTTGTTTGATCAAAAGAAAAGGATCAATAAGAATAGAAGATAGGATCATGTGTGACAATGCTTACTATGTAGAAGGAGTTAACTATAACTTGTTGACTGTGTCACAATTGAATAGTTTGGGTTGAAAATTTGAGTTTGATAACAAAAAGGAAAATTTCTATGAAACTGATGGAAAACTAAGTGGAAATGGAGATCAGACTAGAGGCAATATATTTTATCTTGACATGAATGATGTTACTTGTCATATTGTAGAAATTTATGATGTGTGGCTATGGTACAAGAGGTTATGTCATGTTAACTTTGATATCTTAGTCAATATCAGTAACATGAAAAGAGTTAGAGATTTTCCAAAACTAAAGAAATTGGATAATGTAATTTGCAAACAATGTCAATTAGAAAAAATTACAAAATCTAGTTTTAAATGTAAGACTCACTCCTTAAAGAAATTCTAGAATTGGTTCATACTTATTTATGTGGACCAATTCATGTGCAAAGCTACAAAGGTGACTAGTACATTATCTTATTTTTTGATGATCTTGAAATGTGGACCAATTGATGAGCAAAGCTACAAAGGTGACAAGAGCTTGAATGTAAAAATGTAGCAAGAGCTTGAAATATCTAAGATCTGATAGAGGTGGAGAATTTGCATCAAATGAGTTTGAGATATTTTTGAATGATAGAGGAATAAAGAGACAAACTTCTGCATCTAGAACCCCTCCAAAAAATGGGATTGTTAAAGGAGGAATAGATCTATAATGGTTTGTGCTAGAATACTAATGATGAAGAAGAATGTTTCTTTAAAATACAAGAGAGGAGTTTTTAGTACAACTATAGAAGCTATTAGTATAGTTGTAGAAGTTTTTAGTACAACTGTCTATACCTTGAACTGAGTACAATTCAAGAAAGGTACAAATTCCACACCTTTTGAACTATGGTATGGATACTCACCCAATGTAAAATATTTTAAGGTATTTGGAAGAAAGTGTTACATTCATAAGGACAATAAAAATGGTAAAAATAATGTTAAAAGTGAAGAAGGTATATTACTAGGCTATTCCACAAGAAGTAAAGCTTATAAGTGCTTAAATACTAACACTAACAAAGTTGTGGAAAGTGCAAATGTAAAGTTTGATGAATATAAAAAGGTAAATGAAGTTGAACCTAAGAAAGAATATGAAAATACAAAACCTTTGTGTACTACTTGTAAATCAACAGCAACAAGTATTAATGACTACCAGGTCACATGGAATGAGCATCAAGTTGAATTTAGGAGCCAAGTTGCATACAGAAGCCAAGGTACATTTAGATACTAAGATCAATGTGAATGAAAGGAATGTTGAGTTACTTGGTAGAGGAGTACAAAATGACTTTAAAGTTGACAAGCCCATTGTAGAATGAAGAGAAGAACCAAGATTGTTAAAATATATTAGAAGACATCACCCTCTTGAACAAATTATTGGAGACAAAGAAGACAGACCAATGACAAGGAATAGGTTGAGAAGTGATACATGTTTTTTAAACATGCATGAGCCTAAGTCAGTGAAGGATGCATTAGATAATGAAGACTAGAGTAAATCCATGAAAGAAGAGATTTAGAAGAACAAAACATGGACTCTAGTACCCAAACTAGAGAACAAGAATATTATTGAAACCAAGTGGGTGTACAAAAACAAACTGGATGAAAATGGTGAAGTCACAAGGAATAAGGCAAGATTAGTTTGCAAGGGGTATGCACAAGAAGAGGGAATTGAATATGGTGATACATTTTCCTTAGTTACAAAATTGGAAGGAGTAAGAGCTCTTCTTGATTACTCTACATACAAAGCTTTCAAAGTTTATCAAATGGATGTGAAATCAACTCTTTTGAATGGTATAGTTGAAGAGGAGGTTTAGATTTAACAACCAAAAGGATTTTTTGATCCAAAAAACAAGAACATGGTATGTAGATTACACAAATCTTTATATGGTTTGAAGCAAGCTCCAAGAGCATGGTATGAGAGGCTTCACAACTATCTTGTGAAGATTGGTTTTGATAAGATTGATGATAAAAGAAATTTTTACTTGAAGATAGAAGGAGGTAAAGGGATTTTACTATTTAAAATATTTGTTGATGATATAATATTTGGAAAAAAAAATTCATTGTGTAAGACATTTGCAAATGACATGATGAAAGAGTTTGAAATGTCTATGTTTGGAGAGATAAAGTTCTTTGTTGGATTGCAAGTATATCAGATGATACATGGTATTTACATCACGCAAACCAAGTACGTAAAGGAAATATTGAAAACTTTTGATATGTAGGATTCAAAACCTATTAGCACTTCTATGGTGGTGGGACACAAAATATCCAAGATAGATGATTTTAGTGAAGTAAATCAAACATTATACAGGCCTATGACTGGAAAATTGCAATATGTAATTCATAGTAGACCTAACATTGTATTAGATGTTGAGATTGTTGAAAGATTCTCTACAAATACTAAGAAGAATCACTTAATGGTTGTCTAAAGAATAATGAGATATCTTAAAGGAATAGAAGACTATAGTCTATACTATAATAAAAATGACAAGTCTAAATTGAGAACCTATATAGATGTTTATTGGGCTAGAAATATTGATGACAAAAAAAAGTACAAGTGGTGGAGCATTTTTCTTAGGAAAGAGATTAGTCTCATGGACTAGAAAGAAAAAAAATTCTATATCACAATCTACTATGAAGTTAAATATGTGGTTGTTGCAGTGAATTATACAAATATGGTATGGATCAAATAGTTACTAAAAGGAATAAAAGAGGAAATTATTGAACCTGTGATACTCTACTATGAAAATACAAGTGTTATAAACTTATCTAGAAATCCTGTGAAAGCACATTGCAATCAAGTGTCATTACTTGAGAGAGTTGGTTAAAGAAAAATAAGTGAGAATGAAATATGTGAATACAAAAGAATAGATAGAAAATATATTCACAAAGGCTTTACCTAAGGATGCATATGAGTATCTAAGAGGTAAACTAAGGGTGATACCCCTATCCAAAGATTCTTAAGAAGTAAGAGTAGTGCCTTGCATCAACTGAGTTGAATGTCATATTTTACATATTGATGTAGTGTATCTTACTTTAGGAGCTTCCTAAAGTGATAAAGGAGCTGAAACAGAAGATTTACAGTCATAAGCAAGGCAACAAATTTATAACCTAAATTGATAATATCTACATGATGAGATGAAAAGTCTTTGGCATTATTGTCAAAGAGGGAGAGATACACAAAAATTGAGGGAGAAATACCCTAAGGGAGAGATACTCTAATAAGACAGATAAGGGAGAGATGCACAAAAATTGAGGGTGGAATACCCTAAGGGAGAGATACTCTAATGAGATAGATATGTGTTGATCATCTTAAAAGGGATTGATACATAGAATGAGGGAGAGATAACCTGATGAAGGAGAGATACACTGATGCTTGTTGATGCTGAGAGAAGTCAAAGGAAGAAGATACATTGAAGGAGATTAACAAAGTTTACATTACCCTACACAAAGGAAGGACACATAATGATAGAGGGATAGTTTCAAAGGTATTAATTTTTTTTTTAGTATTGTTATTGGTATTAGTTTTCCACCAATGCCAAAGAGGGAGATTGTTGAAAAGATAGTGTTTGTAGTATAGAAAATATCATGGAACAATCATTATTATGTTAATGATGTCAAACTTGCTACTTGCTAGTGAGACAATATCTTTTTGGTCTATAATGGGACTCAAAATTGCATCCCCATTTTGAGTACCATTCTAAATTTTGGACAAATTGAGCCACTATAAGATCTTTTAATGCATGCATACTTAGTTGTCACTTTGAGGCCTATGAGGTGTTTTATGTTTCTAACACCTTGCATCTAGTATATCCATGCATCATGTTGGTGTTTTTAGGCTACTAAGCAAAAAAATACTTAATACCAAGATGGTGAAGATCACAATAACCTAAGGGATAGCTACCTTCTATAAATAGCTATATGTTCTTTGGATATGGACCCAAGTTCAACAAAATTATGGAAGATTATCTACTCTTTTGGCTCTACAAAACCAAGGTAAGTGCACCTAAGGGATAAAAATATTCACAAATTGATATTACATTCACATCTCTTCAATTCATTACATTTTATAAGAATATTCATCCCTTACAGTAGATTGGTCACTATTCTTCTTAGATCTACAAATAATTCTAGGCAATAGTAGCTAACTACAACTTAGAGGTTAAATGTAAACAAGTATAGACTAGCTATGACATTCTTCATATATTTAAAAAAAAAATTGATATTTATTTTTAAATTTTTATTGACATCTATCTAAGATATTTCATGTGCTAACTGAAATAGTTGATTAGTGCCTCATCCATTGGGATTTAGAGTCTATCTAATTTCTTGACCTAATTGACTGCATTACAATCAATATAATCAACATTTTCTCTACAACTCATTCTTACATAAATCCTTCCTAATGCCTAGGGTTCCCGTCACATTCATTGAAGCATTTACTCAATTCATTGAATCAAAAGCAATAATGAATTGATATACAAATTATCCTAGTTGCATCAAATTGAACAAACTTTGCTCATACAACCTCAAAATAACCAGCCACTAAAAATAGAGACAAGATTTAGAGAGAAAAGATAATGGAGACAGTTCAACTTTGCATTAATCTTCTTTTAAAATTATATAGCATTGAATGATACTCAAAACAACTCAAAATAAGACACCATGATCATGGACAATTAATGTATCTTAGAATTTGCAAAGAAAATATATCAAAGAGTTGATATCAAGAAAGACCAACTAAAATAGACTAATAGAATTAAAATTTATAATAAATCAGACCCTTTCTGTAGCCTTGGGATCTTAGGGTCAAACCACAAAACTATGTCACCCTTTTGTAAAGGAAAAGGCTAACAAAAGTACAACTATTCACATTCAATGATATAAAAGTAGTATTATTATTTAGAATTTGAAAATGAAATAAACTAATGAAATGTGTAGAAATTGATCAAGTTTAGGATTATAATTTTTAACAATTTTTTGGATTAAGAATTGATATATTTTCATAATTTTTTAGTTGCTGAAAAAATGTTGAAAATTAGAGGTCTAGTTCCTACCACAAAAATATATGGAAATAAACGTATTTCCCTTTGATCTTAGACTATGTTATAGATAGCATATATATCTAGAACATTCAAAAATAAAAATTGTCTTTAGACTTATATTTTCACATTTATAATCATTCAATGTTTAGCTCATTTGAAATCTATATTTTTTATCCCCCACCACATTTTTACAAACAAATCTATTCTAACCAGAATAAAAATTATACATTCTAGAAGAGGACTCTCTCTTCTAGAATGTCATATAAGTTTTAATTTTTTATGAAATATTTTACTATTTTTTCTTTCACAAATTTGACATCTTTTTTAGTGTTAAAATATGTGCTTGTAGAATTTTTTAATTATAATATACTATATCTACTTAAAACACTATAAACTTTATATGAGATTATTCTTGACTTTGGGCTCTCTAAAATGGTGTTTCTATGTTATTAAAAATATATCATAAAAAATTGTAAGAGTTATTGAAATGTCATTTTTTAAAAATAATTATATTTCTTTAGTAATTGGAATAAAATTAGTATAAAACAATAATTTAATAGGCATTTCCAATTGGAAAAGTATGATACCATATATAACTTAGCTAGAATGAATTTATCTAGATCATTTTTTTTGAAGGAAATTGATTTTTAGATAGAAATACTCAAAATTAGTCATTCTTATTAGTCATCCTAAAAGCTAGGACAACATTGTACTTTTTCCCCTCACTTATATATTGTGAGATGCAATAAGCTTCAGGCATAGAGAAACTGACAGCTATCCTTAAGAAAGAAAGATATACAATGTTACTACCATAAAAGACAAAAATAATGCAACAGAAAAGCTTTACAAAATATTCTCTTGTGGGGGCCACTTTCTACTGCATTCTTTGTTACTAAGCAGGTCATGGTTGGTTTCGTGTTGGCATTCCTCAGATGGTGTGGTGAATGCAGTTGCACGTGATGGACTTGGCTCGAATGTTTATAGAATTACTTTAACTCAAGAATCTCCATCCACATCATTATGTACTGCCAAAATCATAGTTACATATGATTCTCCTATTGCTATATTATCAGTTTGGACCTCGATTTTGGTAACTACAATTGGTTTCTCTCCCTTGTCCTCTTCAGCTTGTACTCATGTGTTAATTATTTGAACTTAATTTTGATCATCATCAATTTCATCAATATCCAACTATTTTGCATGGACAAAATTTTCCATCCACTTGTCAAATGGTGTGTCATCTGGCTAATTGAAGTTTAGAATATCATGCTACTTTATAATTACATATTCTCCAACTTTGTAAATTTTAGCAAAATCTTCCCTCAAAGAATCATAAAATAGTTTCACTTTACAACTTCTTTAGTTGTAGCTTCCCACCATGCATTTCCTTTCTCATTTATGACCTCATTCATTTGAAGGCATAATAAGTCATTCAATTCCTGGGCCAATTCCTCTTTATTTTTTAATTAATCTCGTTTATCTATGGCATGTGGCAAGAGTTCAAAATTGATACTCTTATATTTGTCAAGATAATTTATGATCCTCTTTTGCAATTCAACTCTTTTATCATCAAATTTTGAGAGATCATCGGTCAAATCATAAGTCTTTTCTATATATTCACAAGATAAACTGATAACGGAAAAGCATAGAAGAGTAACACCTTTATTCCTTTTACTCCATCTATTAATAGTTGGGTTCAAGGCTTCATCATTTTCTTTCATCTCATCCCATATATTTATTGCCTTTTTTAATTGCTCATAAAATGATGGCCAATCAATTTTATCAACTAAATACATGATAGCTTTCCTTAGCATATCCTCATACTGAATATCTAACTCCACATGTGAGGCCTAGAGTTTATTATTTCCTTCTCCAAATTCCTTAGTAGTATAGAATTCTGGCCTTTGTGGAGTATCAGATAATTCTACCAAGGGAGTTGACTTGAATGGTTCAACTTGCAGGTGAGGATAAGCAGTTTAGGGTTTCTTGACTCTCCCACTTTTCTCTTTCCTAGTTGCTTGTCCATCTAGGCTACCTGAATCTCTAACTGATGTATCATGTTCCCTCTTTCCTCATATGCTTTCAATATTTATTCAAACTTGGCATTGAGCTCAAGGAATTTGTTTTTATCCTTTTTAGTAACCACCACCCAAATATCCATCATTTCTCTAGTCATTTTGGATGCTTTTTCACTATCAACCTCATCTACTATATACACCATGTTGGCTCCTGATTTAATAGTTTTGAAATTAACCAAGAAACTAGACCAATGCATCTAAGGCTAGATACACTCAACTATAGTCTTGGGCCAACTGTAAGGCATAACTCCTTCACATCAGGCTCTATAACACCTAGGTGGGTTAACCTTGAGGTTTTGACATATGGTACCAGTGCAATTTAAACATAATATAAACCTAATAATAGCAGATGAAACCCCTTCTATCTTCTAATACTTATGCAATGACATAGGAATGAAATAGCTACATATCATAACCTATGAACCCATAAGCTAAGTGGGGGTCTATTCTTTTTAGTCCATTACAAAACATGAAATACTAAATTGATTTTGATTAAAAGATTTCATGCAAATAACCTTCATATCAGCTTGCATCTGATTTAGTGATCAGTGCCTTATCCATTACACCATAGAGTCATTACCAACAGGATGACCTAACTTGATTGCATTACAACTAAGTTTATCAACTAAAATCCCAAAATCCCATTCTTATGCAATATCCCCTTCATACACCTAGAAACCCTATCAGAACATTGAAGCATTTACTTGACTCCTTGAATCAAAAGTAACAATAGATCTAATACACAACTCATCTAAGATGTCTTGAACAAAATGAACCTTATTCATTTTATCTCAAAGTCAATAGCATATGAAGAATTAGGAGATAGAATAAGAAAACCTAGCTAGTTCATTGCAAATCCCCTTCTATATTCATCCTTGGAAAGACTGAACACATAAACTAGTAACACTAAATGAGACTCAAGATACTTCACATGATCTAACATCAATATCCATTTATCTCAAAATAACAACACATGAAATGAAAATAAAATTTTCAATAGGATGGATGTGTGGCCTTCACTACTAGAGCTCAGCTCAATAGACAGGAAGCAAAACCATTAACAATCTTGGTTTCATAGTAGAACATTGAAACCTTTCTAGTTTCCCCAAAGAAAACTGCTAACCCCTCGAAAAGAGAAGAATAAAGAATGATATATGAGAAAAGAAATCCCAGATTTGATCAGAAGATGACAAGTGTCCCCTTAGAATTCCTTCCCAAGAAGCTAAAAAAGCCTCTCTCTACCTTCTCTCTGTAACTATAAATCAAATCCCCATCATTTTGGCTCTTAAAGGCATAAAGTGATTTAGATATTTTGATTGGAAAGAATAACTATTTTCTGATGTCAAATTTGAACTTAAGGTAAATGTGAAAAATCAGTTGAATATGACCTTTAAAAGCTAAGAAAACCTCTTAGAATCAATTTTCTTTGCATTCACACTTCAAAAATCCTTTATAACTACCTCATGACCAACTCTAATGATCAATGATGAATTTTTCCCATTCTGCTGAGAATGCCCCAGAAATCACAAATTGGATTATAATTCAAACCATTGAGCACCTGTGCAAAAATTGACTATAGATTCAGAAAATTCAGATTGTTCTAGTTCCAAAAGTATATTGGAGCACCTATTTTGAGCAAAAATTTCCCCTATTATGCCCATTTGAAAATCAGGCTTCTGTTCATGACTTCTATAGCATTATTGCAAAAATTTAACCTTTTACAAAGTTTGGACTATATTATAACTCCAAATTTATTAAAAAGGATTTGCACATGATTTTGAGGGCAAACTAAAAAAATATTAAATTTTGAATTTTCCAAAATTCCCAACCATTCTCCTCCGGGTCAAACTTGTTGACCAGCCCTGGTGATATGTGTCATGCTCTAATTAGTTCCTTTCATGCATAGCTATTAGACCTATCCAACTAGGCACCACATGTCAACATCTTATTTTTCCTTACTTTTTGCCACTTCAACATGCCACCTCATCATGCCATGTCATGGTTGATATGTCACTATGTTAACTAGTGTACAACTTCACCTTAGCAACATAGCTATATCCATCAAATCTACTACATGGCATGATCTAGTGCATTTGCGAGATCTACCCACCACATCACATCCCTCCTTGAAACCCATACCACATGGCACCTTGTGGTTGGTCCAAAATTCTACTTCATTGCTAAGCCATTGCATACATTTTTTTTGGCTGCCACTTGTCAGATGGTCATTTTACCACGTCGTTGTTGCTTGGTCCCACACTATTTTCTCAACTCCTCACCAGATTTTCAATTTTTTTGGCTAGATTTGAGATTTTCTAGTAGGTTTCCATGTCACTTGCCAAAAAATCTTGTCATTTTCTAGTGGCTACATAGTGACCATTAAAAATCTCCACTTTTTTGGCACTCCATTTCTGGTGACTTTTCACCTTTCCAGTGCTCCAACGATGTTGATGTCATCAATTTTCTACATGCATATTCATTCAAAATTAATGGCTTCATTGCCTTTAGTTGTCTAATCAAGTCAGACCCACACACATACCTTGCCTCTTCAAAGGCCATGTCTTAAGACACAAAACCATATGTGCATTTTGTATTTAAGCAAATGGAAAAGCCCACCCATGATGAATGTGGGATAATTATTTGAAATTGTTCCTCTCTTCTCATCTGCAACTTTTATAGGTGGTCTCTCTATTTTACAAAGTGCCTTCTTTCCACGTGGATCTGGTCCCTTCTTTATCGCATGGTCTTCCCCTTTTTGGCAGCTTCTCTGTTCTCCTTTGACATGGGTTTTTCTTAACATGAGTTTCTTTTTGTAGCGGCTTACTCTTCTATTTCCTGTGGGATTTCTTTATTTTCTATTGATGGTTTTATTTGGAGACTGTAGGTTCAACTGGCTAACTCCCTTTAAAAAGTGTGGTGTCTCCTTCCACTAGCCACCTTGGACCCTGCTCATAGTTTTTCCTTGTTGCCATTGTATATTCTTTAAACTCCTCTGCACATATGTGCTCCCTTGCAACTATTGGTGTGTTTCTTCATTTTGACTTGTGGCTTGTCTTTTTCACATGCCACCTATTATAATCATGCATTGCCCATCCATTCTTCTGGTTCCATTGGTGGCTTTCTCTTTCAATTGCATGGGTTGATTGCCTCTAACCACATGAGTATCCTCTTAAGAGGTTGCGGCTTCTTTTTTAAACTATCATTCCTAATTCATTGGTCTACTCCAAATTGGTTACATTCCCTCTACTAAAACATGGATCTTCTTTATGTTCTTCCCTTACTATAGGCATTTCTTCTCTGTGTAAGGCTCACAAACTCCATGGGTTTCTTTACATCATTCGCTTCCTTCTATGCATTTTACAAGGTCTTTTTAGCATGAATTCTCTTTTAGCCTATGGCTGTCCTATAGAAGTTCTTTACAAGGCTCCACTTATGTAGGAATGGACTCTTTATTGCTTAATATTGGTTCATTAGTTTGATTAATATTAGAATGTGATGGAATCTTTGAGGAACCTTGCGCAACTACCTTAAAAACTATAGTTTTTTTTCTTGGAAGTGGTAGAGATGAGGTATTTTGACTCACTTAAATATTAGAATCTTTACCTACTAGATTTTTTTCCCTTCACCATGTTGTTACCTTTATTATTGCCTTTTGTATGTTCCTATGAGCATTCTGGGTATCAGCAGTTGAATCAGTTCTTACTTTTTTCCTTGAAATTTTCCTAGCACCTTTAGCAGGTTCCCTTGGTATACTTTCAATTTTTTTTATTCTTTGTACTTGGACTAGGGCTTGAGTGGCTTTAGGCATTGGAGGAATCCAAATGATGACCCTTTTCTCTCTCACATGTACCCAAGAAGCTTCTTCATCTTGGCAGTCTATCTCCTACCCATGCAAAGGAGAACATTCATTCTTGCTATCTACAACATGGGCATCTTTCTTTGTAGCTATTGCTGCAAGATGTCTCCATTTTATTTTTGCCATAGAAATAGGTGTGTAGAATGTGATCACTCAAAAATTTCAATTCCCTATAGTGAAGAAAGCCCTCACTCATAGATGAGAATGAGATCTTTGTAGCGAATGCAAGCTTTGCATAGAAACTAATCCATCCTATTGTACACACTCTTCCATCTAGCTCTGTTAAATGTGGTTTATGTTTTCCATGTAAATTGAGTGGCTTCCCTTTCACACATGAAGATCCTTTTACTTGCAGATTCTCTAGGTCGACTCCCTAAATCAAAATTTACCTTCAGGTGTCCTTGAAATGTGGTGTTGATGACATTGGAGATGGCATGTTCTAGAAGTGGCTTCTTGGAGCTTGATTAGGACTTATTGATATTCTAATCTCTGAATCTAATTTTTTAGTGACATTGTATGTGAACATTTGGTTTCATCAATCCTTCTAGAACTTTAAAGAAATTTATAACGTCTTATGCAAAAGTACTTGATGATAAGTTCATATTGATGGAATCCTTTTGACCAATTTGATTTGCAATGATACCCTCATATCATAGTATCCTCATCTCTCAACACCATATCAATCTAACAGGATTACTCAGGCCCCAAAGTGGGTCTGGCTAAAATAAAATTCATTTTTGGACAATTGATATTCCATACTGATCTGATGAACATCTAATATTGACTGGGATCAAAATTGAGCACTGAATTATCTTTAAAAACTCATTTTTGCCCTTTAAATCCAACTATCATTTTAGTGCTAGAAGGCCCTTTGACTAGCCTTAAAAAACTAATCTGAACCTCTGACTGGGCTCTAAAATCAACAATACTAATTCTCTACTCTGCATACTCCTACCCTATCAAATCTCATCTCATGATGAATTTAGTGTCAAATGATATTTGACCATCAAAGTTACCCTTTCAGAACTGCCTACAGGAAAACATGTTAGAAAATAATAAAATGCATTTGGATTTGGCTTTGAAAACTGGACAAATTGACACTTGGGAAGACGAAAATTGGTGTGTTGGTTCATTGTCATGAGGAGAATATGGATCTGCAATTTGGGCTCATGACAAATAATTGGGCATAAATGGCAAGCAGTCAAAGTGGGCTACTTAGAATTTGATGATTGAAAACAATGGCAGAAAAGCATTTTTTGCAAATGGAATTGACCTAGGAAAATGTGCAAACAAATTTTTCAAGATTTGAAAATTGGCATACTTAAAGTATTTTTAGAGGAAAATGCAATGGTACAATCCATTTAGTCTCACCTAGCATAGATTCAAAGATATGACATCATGAACAGGGGTTTGGAAAAAAATTTATAGGCTGACACTGGTAAAAGGCAAGAAATTGCATTTGGAATCGAATTCGAAAATTGATCAAACGGATTTTTCATATGCTCAAATTTGAAACATAGCATTTCTCTAACCTCTAAAATGTAATACAAAAGGAATTTCATCATTTTGATCAACTGGGTCAAAACTATAATAGGTCAAATAGGGCTTCCCAGAATTCAAAACTAATTACATCAGCATGACAACAATAAATGACCAACTTTGAGGGATTCAAAACCTAGTCAAACGGACTTGAAATGACATGAAATCTGAAACATATGCTCTTTTGTATGGACACTAAATACTCCCAAAGTGGTCAGTCATGAAACATTACTGGGTGTGAGATATTCAAATGCAAACATAGCCTCTTGTCGTTGTTTGACACTTAGGTGAAAATGCAAATTTGACAAATGTTCAAAACGAAACTTCACAAAATGGCTCAGAATGACAATTTAACATCATGAAACATAGACACACTAAATGAAAGGTGCTAGAAGCATTAAACACCTCTTAGACCTCAAATCGACAATCGGGTACATGTGCATTTAAAAGCATTTAAAGGGCTTGATTTCTCAAGGGTACTCAAAATTAGGGCTACAATTTTGAGCATTAACAGTGGCTCTATCTGGGGATGCATGTCCCTTGTGGGCATGGCAAGGATTCAAATCTCTGGAAGAAGTAGACCATTCACAAAACAACAAAACTTCCTCTCAAACAGCTTTATTGAAAGCAAGAAACAACTACGCCTACCATGTACAAGCAATGGCCCCAGGCCACCAAAAAGTTTTCAAAACTCCTTACCTCCATCATACATCTAATTCTCATTGACATTTTCTTGAGGTAAACTAAAATTTTCTTTTTCATCAATTACACCAGTTAGATTAGCATCTTCAAACAAAACACTTAGCAAAATTGAATTTATACCTTCATTCTCATAATGCATGTACAAATCAGTACTAAACTCTACATCATGCTCACTATGAAAATATGAATCAATTTGTTCATAACTATTGATATGAAAATAAAACTAATCATCACTAACTAATTCATGGACACCTTCAATTAGAAACACAAAAGTTTGATATTCTACATCATTCGACGAGTTACATGGATTAGATTGTAACTTACATTGTGCCTCTAGATGTGACGGGTATGTAAAATCTGATTTCTCCTCATTTGCAATATCAATACTCCATAAATCAAACTGAACATATGCTGCATTTTCTTCACATTCCAACAAGTGATTAGATACCAAATTACAAGAATCATCATGAAATTTCTTTCTCACAATATGTTGATCCGTATCAATGTTTTCTTTCAATAACTCATTAGAGTAAACCATTTCATTACTATTACTTTCCTTGTCATGTGAGCCATCAACATGTATCCTAGCCTCATGAAAACAAGAAGAAAATGAACCAGCAATAAACCTTATCCCTATATGTTTCTTTTCAACATAGAAGTTGTCATGTGTATTAATGTATGAACTACCATCACATACACCTTTGAAACGTGACATAGTACATTCTAAAATGACATCTTCTTCAACATCAAATTTAGGGGAAATGACTTCACCATATGGAAATGCAAAACATGGCAAAGCACAAGCATCCTTGGATAGATTAGCATACCTTTCAAAATATGAGCCAAAAAATAAAAAATCTCATCAACACTTAACAAGACTTCATTACTAGTTTCTTTTCCTTGGTTGTGATTATTATTTGGATAGCTTGACACATTTATAATAGAAAATTTGTTAGTAATACATTGTGAAAAATTAGAATTTTGATCATCTGATAGATCTTCTTCTTTATAAAATACCTCAACAACCAGTATCGTAACACATTCACATTCATTACTAGAAGAAAGATTATTACTACTGTTACACATTTCCTCTGCTTTATACTCATCATCATTAAAAGATGAATCCACATTGTGCATTTCATCACACTGCTGATTACTATCCTCTAATTCATAAAACTGAGAGTATTCATCTTTAACATCATTTTCAATAGATTCATTAGCATTCAAAGAACTTTCAACCTCCATGATAAAATCTTGGATTTAACAAATCTTATCTAATCTTGACTTTACTGACCAATCAATCGAATGTGACATAAAAACTTCTATGAGTACCACTGGCCATGGAGACTCCTTAGGTCTGAAAAACTCATCAAGATTCATAACTACTGATTTAAACTTCATGTAAATTGGAAATCCACTAAGACCCTTGATATCACCAATTGTATTCGTTATCATTATGACGATCTTATTATGAATCTTTCTTTTCAACCTAGAAATATTTGCACAAACACTTTCAAGAGTTGGCACATCATTTTTAGACCTAGATTCTGATTCCATCTTTTAAAATTTTAAACTCCTACCTCTATTTTATTAGTGCTGAAACACTGATGGAGGAAACTATTTTGTTCGTTCAATTTTCATGAAAAAAAGATACATGAAAATTGTAAAAACCTTTGTGTTGTTGTTTGAAACCTTGGATCTACTAATTGGCATAGGTGTAAACATGAAATCCTTCACACTACTAATAGGATCCTTGTAGAGCCACCACCTCCTTGAAGAGAAAAATGAAATCACAACAGTGATTCACCTTTTGAAATCAATTACTTTAGCAGATACAAACAACCACATAAACCATTAATCAAAAACTTTATACTTCCTCTTTTCCAACAAACTAAATTTGCCCACAAATACTAAAAGCCTCTGATATTAAAGAAAACCATGCACTGGCATAGAGATTTAGACTAGAGTTGCCACTTACACTTAGTGAGAAAATATTTGAAACAACTTACCACTAATAAATCTCACAACTTGTAGCTGATCCATACAACCTTCTACCAAATAAATCTCTTCAAATACGCTTCAAAACTTTATACAAGAAGCTGAAACTTATTCTCATGAAGCGTATAAAACCCATCACACTATTCTCCTCCTCCTAGTGCTGAAAATATTTTGATGGAGAACACATATGTATACCACTTTCTTTCATAACAAGAATAACACCATGAAAAATAAAATACCTCAAGATTTGGATGGTTGAAAGTTATCTGTCCACTACTTACAATAGAAGACCCAAAATCCCATCAATTGTTTAAAGAACTTATTGAACCAACACATCACAAATCTTACCAAGCTTTTGAATGTTTCAACCTCTTTGAATCAGCTCTTCTCCTATAGAAACTAATCACAATTCATGTATAGAATTGCACTGGTACAGAGATTAACTTTCAGTCACCACTCACATTAAGTGAGACATGAATTGAATTAGTCCTAAAGATACCACAAACTGATTTGAAACAATAGGAGATAGAAGACACCTTTTCAAATTTATCTTGAATTTGAAACCTCTACACAAAGCTGAAACATAACTTTCTCGACTCTAAAATTACAATAGAAACTCACACCAAATTGAACTGATTGAAGGCATACTCATTTCTCAACACAAATTACATTCAATTTAAGAACTACTACTATAAGAGAATAAAGCTCACTTGAGAACATGAAATTTCAGTAGGGATATGAAAAGAACAGCATAATTCCTCACTAATATAGAAAATTCTTTGTACTCTATTGAATCCTTTTCAAATTCTCAAGGTTTGTCGATCATTTAGATTCAATACAACTCCCCAGCAGAGTTGCCATTTTGTTGGCTCTTGATTTAACAATTTTGAAATTAACCAAGAAACCAGACCAATGCATCTAAGGCTAGAAAATTCCTATGACAAATACACTCGACTGTAGTCTTGGGCCAAGTATAAGGTATAACTCCTTCACTTCAGGCTCTACAAGACCTAGGTGGGTTAACCTTAAGGTTCTAACATATGGTACCAGTGCAATTTAAACATAAATCTAAACCTAATAATAGCAGATGAAACCCCTTCTATCTTCTAATACTTATGCAATGACATAGGAATGAAATAGCTACATATCATAACCTATGAACCCATAAGCTAAGTGAGGGTCTATTCTTTTGAGTCCATTACAAAACATGAAATACTGAATTGATTTTTATTAAAATATTTCATGCAAATAACCTTCATATTAGCTTGCATTTGATTTAGTGATTAGTGCCTTATCTATTGCAACATAGAGTCATTACCAACAGGATGACCTAACTTGATTACATTACAATTAAGTTTATCAATTAAAATCCCAAAATCCCATTCTTATGCAATATCCCCTTCATACACCTAGAAACCCTATTAGAACATTGAAGCATTTACTTGACTCCTTGAATCAAAAGCAAAAATAGATCTGATTTACAACTCATCCAAGATCTCTTAAACTAAATGAACCTTATTCATTTAATCTCAAATTCAATAGCATATGAAGAATTAGGAGAGAGAATAAGAAAACCTAGATAATTCAATGCAAATCCCCTTTTATATTCATCCTTGGAAAGATTGAATAGATAAATTGGTAACATTAAATGAAACTCAAGATACTTCACATGATCTAACATCAATCTCCATTTATCTCAAAATAACAACACATGAAATGAAAAGAAAATCTACACTAGGATGGATGTGTGGCCTTCACTATTAGAACTTAGCTCAATAGGAAGCAAAACCATCAACAATCTTGGTTTCACCGTAGAACATTGGAACCATGTTGGTTTCCCTAGAGAAAATTGGCAACCCCTCAAAAATAGAAGAATAAAGAATGATATATGAGGAAACAAATCCTAAATTTGATCAGAAGATAAAAAGTGTCCCCTTAGAATTCCTTAAAAGAAGCTGAAAAAGCCTCTCTCTACCTTCTCTCTATAACTATAAATCAAATCCCCATCTTTTGGCTCTTAAAGGCATAAAGTGATTCAAATATTTTGATTGGAAAGATTAGCAAATTTCTGATCTCAAATTTGAACTCAAGGTAAAAGTGAAAAATTAGTTGAATATGACCTTTAGAAGCTAAGAAAACCTCTTAGAATTGATTTTATTTGCATTCACACTTCAACAAGCCTTTATATCTACCTCATGACCAACCCTAATGATCAATGATGAATTTTTCCCATTTTGCTGAGAATGCCTTGAGAATCACAAATTGGCTTATAATTCAAACCATTGAGCACCTATGCAAAAATTGTCTTCAGATTCAAAAAATTCAAATTTTTTTAGTTCCAACAGTATATTGGAGTGCCTATTTTAAGCAAAAATTGCCTCAGTTATGCCCATTTGAAAATTGAGCTTTTGTTCATGACTTCCATAGCATTATTGCAAAAATTTAACCTTTACAAAGTTTGGACTATATTATAACTCCAAATTTATTAAGAAGGAATTGCACATGATTTTGAGGGAAAATTAATAAAATATTAAAATTTGAATTTTCCAAAATTCCTCACCATTCTCCTTTGGGTAAAACTTGTTGACCAGTCCTAGTGACACATGTCATGCTCTGATTGGTTCCTTTCGTGCATAGCTATTAGACCCCTCCTACTAGGCACCATGTGTCAACATTTTATTTGTCCTTACCTTCTACCACCTCATCATACCACATCATGGTCGTTATGTCACTATGTTAACTAGCAAGCAACTTCGCCTTAGCGACATAGCAACATCCATCAGATCTACCATGTGGCATGATCTGGTGCATCTGTGAGATCTACCTACCACATCACATCCTTACTTGAAACCCATGCCATTTGGCACCTTGTGGTTGGTCCAACATTCCACTTCATTGCCGAGCCATTGTACACCTTATTTTCAACTGCCACTTGTCAAATGGTCATTTTGCTACGTCACTTCTATCGAGTCCCACACTGCTTTCTCAACTCCTAACCATATTTTCAGTTTTCTGAGCCAGATTTGAGATTTTCTAGTAGGTTTCCATGTTTCTTGCCAGAAAATCTCACCATTTTCTAGTGGCAACATAGCAACCACCAGAAATCTCCTCTTTTCTAGCACTCCATTTCCAATGACTTTTCACTTTTCTAGCACTCCAACAATGCTGACATCATAAATTTTCTGCATGCATATTTGTTCAAAATTAATGACTTCATCATGTCTAGCTATCTAGTCAAGTCAGACCCACACACACACCTTGCCTCTTAAAAGGCCATGTTTTAAGACACAAGACCATTTGTGTAGTTTTGTATTTAAGCAAATGGAAAAGCCTGCCCATGATGAATGTGGGATAATTATTTGAAATTGTTCCTCTCTGGTCATCTACAACATTCATGGATGCTCTCTCTATTTTAAAGAGTGCCTTCTTTTCAAGTGGGTTTGCTCCCTTCTTTATTGCATGGTCTTCCCCTTTTTGGAAACTTCTCTATTCTCCTTTGGCATGGGTATTTCTTAACATGAGTTTCTTTTTGTAACAGCTTTCTCTTCTATTTCATGTGGTATTCCTTTATTTGTTGTTGATGGTTTTATTTGGAGGCTATGGCTTCATCTAGCTAGCTCCCTTTAAAAAGCATGGTCTCTCCTTCCACTAGCTGCCTTGGACCCTGCTCATGGATTTTCCTTATTACTATCATATATTCTTTAAACTCCTCTACATATATGTGCTCCCATGCAGTTGTTGGTGTGTTTCTTCATTTTTACTTGTGGCTTGTCTTTTTCACATGCCGCCTGCTATAAGCATGCATTGCCCATCCATTATTCTACTTCCATTGGTAGCTTTCTCTTTCAATTGCATGGGTTACCTACCTCTAACCACATGAGTATCCTCTTTAGAGCCTATGACTTCTTTTTTAAACTGACATTCCTCATTCATTGGTTTGCTCCAAACTAGTTACATTCCCTTTGCTAAAATGTGGCTCTTCTTTATGTTCTTCCCTTGCTATAGGCATTGCTTCTCTGTGTAATGCTCACAAACTCCATGGGTTTCTTTACATCATTCACTACCTTCTATGCATTTGACAAGGTCTTTTTAGCGTGGATTCTCTTTTAACCTGCTACTATCTTGTAGAAGTCCTTTACAGGGCTCCACTTGTGTAGGCATGGACTCTCTATTTCTTAAAATTGGTTCATTGGTTTGATTAATATTAGAATGTGATGGAATCTTTGAGGAACCTTGCACAACTACCTTAATAGCTACAATTTTTTTTCTTAGAAGTGGTAGAGATGAGGTATTTTGACTCACTTTAATATTAGAATATTTACCTACTAGATTTCTTCCCCTTCACCATGATGTTACCTATATAATTGCCTTTTGTATGTTCCTATGAGCATTTTGGGTATCAGTAGTTGAATCAGTTCTTACTCTTTTCCTTGAAGTCTGCCTAGCACCTTTAGTAGGTTCCCCTGGTATACTTTAATTTTGTTTGATTCTTTGTCCTTGGGCTGGGGCTTGAGCGACTTTGGGCATTGGAGGAATCCAAATGATGACCCTTTTCTCTCTAACATGTACCTAAGAAGTTTCTTCATCTTGGCAGTCTATCTCCTACCCATGTAGAGGAGAACATTCATTCTTGCTTTCTATAGCATGGGCATCTTTCTTTGCAACTATTGCTACAAGATGTCTCTATTTTTTTTCACCATAGAAATAGGTGTGCAAAATTTGATCACTCAAACATATTACTTCACTATAGTGAAGAAAGCCCTCACTCATAGATAAGAATGAGATCTTTGTAGTGAATGCAAGCTTTGTGCAGAAACTAATCCATCCTATTGTACACACTCTTCCATCTGGCTCTGTTAAACATGGTTTATCTTTTCCATGTAAATTGAGCGGCTTCTCCTTCACATATGAAGATAATTTTTCCTATGGATTCTCCAGGTCAACTCCATAAATCATAATTTATCTTCAGGTGTCCTTCAAATGTGGCATTGATGACATTGGAGATGGCATGTTCTAGAAGCGGCTTCTTGGAGCTTGATGAATATAAAGTATTATTTCAAATTTTAAGCTTTTTCCTATATTGAGATAAGAAAGAGATTTTCTCTCCTATCCAATCAAGCACACATTCCAAGCTTGTTCCAAAGAAAACATCACAGGACTTATTGATATTCTAATCTCTTAATCTAATTTTTTAGTGACATTGTATGTGAACATTTGGTTTCATCAATCCTTCTAGAACTTTAAAGAAATTTATAACATCTTATGCAAAATTACTTGATGATAAGTGCATATTGATGGAATCCTTTTGACCAATTTGACTTGCAATGATACCCTCATATCATAATATCCTCATCTCTCAACACCATATCAATCTGACTAGATTAGTAGGGCCCCAAAGTGGGTCTGACTAAAAAAAAATTATTTTTTGGACAACTGATATTACATATTGATTTGATGAACATCTGATATTGGCTGGGATCAAAATTGAGCACTAAATTATCCTTAAAAACTCATTTTTTCCCTTTAAATGCAACTACCATTTTAGTGCCAGAAGGTCCTTTGACTGTCCTTTAAAATCTAATCTAAACTTCTGACGGGGCTCTAAAATCAACAATATTGATTCTCTGCTTTGCATACTCCTACCCTATCAAATCTCATCTCATGACACATTGGGGGTCAAAAGATATTGACTGTCAAAGTTACCCTTTCAGAACTGCCTACAAGCAAACATGTTAGAAAACAATAAAATGTGTTCAGATTTGGCTTTGAAAACTAGGCAAATTGACACTTGGGAAGACAAAAATTGGATTTTTGGTTCATTTTCATGAGGATACTATGGACTTGCAATTTGGGCTCATGAAAAATAACTAGGCATAAATGGCGAGCGGTCAAAGTGGGCTACTCAGAATTTGATGACTGAAAACAATGGCAGAAAAGCATTTTTTGCAAATGGAATTGACCTGGGAAAATGTGCAAATGGATTTTTCAAGACTTGAAAATTAGCATACTTAAAGTATTTTTAGAGGAAAATGAAATGGTACAATCCATTTAGTCTCACCTAGCATAGATTCAGAGATATGACATCGTGAACAAGGGTTCTGACAAATTTGGATAGGCTGACACGAGTAAAAGCAAGAAATTGCATTTGGAATCACATTCAAAAATTTATCAAAAAAAATCATCATAGGCTCAAATTTGAAAAATAGAATGTTTCTAACCTCTAAAATATAATTCAAAAGGAATTTCATCATTTTGGTCAGCTAGATCAAAGCTATAATAGGTCAAACAAGGCTTCCTAGAATTCAGAACTAATTGCATCGGCATGACAATAATAAATGGCCAACTTTGAGGGATTCAAAACCTAGTCAAACAGACTCGAAACAACCCAAAATCTAAAACATAGGCTCTTTGGTATTGAAACTAAACATTACCAAAGTGGTGAGTCATGAAACATTACTTGGTGCAAGATATTCAAATGCAAACATAGCCTTCTATCATTATTTGACACTTGGGTGAAAATACAGATTTGACAAATGTTCAAAATGGGACTTCACAAAATGGCTTAGAATGATATTTTAACTTCATGAAACACATAGACACAATAAATGAAAGGTTCTAGAAGCATTAAACACCTCTTAGGCCTCAAATGGACAGCTGGGTACATGTGCATTTAAAAGCATTTAAAGGGCTTGATTTCTCCATGGTACTGAAAATCGAGGCTACAATTTTGAGTGCAAACACACCATGAGGCTACCTATATGTTTACCACTTGAAATTTATTGTATCCTAGTTTTATCTCTCTTTTCAATAGACCATATCACCAATTCCTGGTGATCATTGTTGTATTTTAATCCTTTATGTGCTTGCAGGATTTCTTCCTCAGTTTTAAACTGAGTATCCTTTGCCTTCCTAATAGAATCAAAAATTATAGCATTGGCTATGTCCCACTCAAGAAAGATTAAAACTCTTGAGTCTTTCAATAATTGCCTACCCCCTTTAGGGGTTAATTGTGCAAATTCCTCCATGAAGTTAGCTTTAACTTCCTCTTCAATTTTAGAGTCCAACTTATTAGGTTTCTCTATTATTATTAATTTGCACTTATTTTCAAAATTACCAATATTTCTTCTCCACAAAAACTAGTAAAAAGCTCTAGTCTTTACAAAAATTCCATCATAAATGAATTTTTTGGAAGCCTATGCTATCACAAGATCTATTTCCTTACCTCTATAATCTGCAATAGTAAGATCAAAAGATGGCATAGGAGGCTCTTCAGGTACTTCTCCTTCAATGTTAGTAATTTTGACCATACTATCCCTTTCCCATCCAATCTATCTCAGTTTTTCTCTCAGGGATACTTCATTTTCTATCCTGGGTGGAGTCTGGATAGGTGAATATTCTTCAACATGGGAAGATGATCCTTTCTCTAATCTCTATTTTTTGGGATCATTTATGTTAGGTGGGCTTTTAGACCTTGGCCTCTTGTATATGGAAACATACTATATATTCTTGGCCACCACATACCCAACTCATTTTTGCAATGTGTATTACCCTAGGGTCATAATCATTCTACTGGCCAACCTTCTCTTCACATCAATAGCCTTTTTTGGGTATGCTTTTGTTATGATTTATTTCTTCTCATTTAGTGTTTGCATAATCCCAGCAAAATGTTCCATTAGCATATCTATTTTCATTCCCCAATTATTTCTATCTAAAAGAGGATCATAATTTGGTTAAACAACATTTATAAAGTCTATAACTTTACTGTATACTATCCATTTTTCTTTCCTAAGTTCTTGTTCTTGCAAAGAGAACCTATTCCTAATTATATCCTCTAAAAAGAATATATTTTTCTTTTGAGCTTTAGCTTTACTCCTTTATCTAAGGGGGTCATAAAATCCTTCTAAGTCAACAAAGTGGCCATGGGTTTGAGCCATCTGATATTTGTCTAAGAATTTTCCCAAGTTCCTCCATCCCTTTTTGACAAAAAAAAAATTGGTGAATAATAGAAACCATTGGAAAGAAAGTACCTTTAGACTTACCAAGAAAATCCCTCTCCTCAACTAATCCAATTTTTTATAACAATTCACAAATCCCTACTTTCAAAGGCACCTAATATGGTAGCACATGTGGTTTTCCCAAAAAGCCATAAACTCTAAAAATAGTCAAAATAGGATAAGGAATAATATCATCCCAATTATGGCTTATCAATAGTCATTTAGCATGGTCCTTAGGTCTTATCAACTCTAATAGAGACTGTGGTATTTTAGGACTATCCCCTACTAACAACATTCTGAGCCTTGAGACAAAGTATCTATCAAATCTGAAAAAGCTGGCATTAGTTACTTCCCATGTCATTTATGCATTCCATAATTGCATAGGGAGCCTCTCTCCATCTCTTTCTAATTCCAATTTCATCTCCTTAGAGAAAAATGTAACTCCTTTGTATAAAAAATATACATCAACATTCAATAGTAGTAGAAGGACTTGTCAACTTTATCCTTTGCTATTCCAATCAAGCCATTATAAATTTCTTTAGCTAAGAAAGTAGAAAAATCAAGGATTGAACTCATTCCATATTGAAGAGTTTGAGCAATAATAAGAATAATAGAACCTAGAAGGTGATCTTGTTCATTCATGTAAAGAGAAAACTACAAAGCCTATGCCTTAGGGTTAAAATACTTTTTCAATAAGGGCTTGGGGGTATTTTGTGTAACCAAGGAAAATGATTCAATTTTAATAAAATGATGTTGTAATGGCCCTCCCTTTAGATACATTCTTTGTGCATCATATTTGGCTTGGAGGTCCTCCATGTCATTTTTCTCATGAATAGCATGATTAGGGTTTAATTTGCAAACCTCTCTAATAAGTTCAAGTGAAACTCTAAAAATTTTATCTCCTACATGGTTCTTTACCACTCTAGTAATTTGATCATACTTCTTCACCATGTCTATTAGTAGATCATCGAAGAAGAAGACTCCAAGGACAATCAATTTACCTATGTTGAATTCCCAAACATTACTTACTAGAGTATCCAATTTCCTTTCTACAAAGCATTTCCTAAAAAGCTCTAATCCTACCATAGATACCCCTACATCCCTTAACCAATTTGATTTGTCATAGAAACCCTCGCCAACTCTCTTCCCCTTTCTAATTCATTCAATGACAGCCGCATTTGTTCCAAAAAATCATCATGAACTTCCCTCTCTAGGTAATTTACTTTGCATGGAGGCATTTTTCCAATGTACCTAGAGCAAATACAATTTATCAACTTTCAAAATTTTAGATGACTTGCCTGCTTTTCCTTGATTTTTACTCTCTATAAATCACTTTGTGATGTGTTAAAGCCCTTGAAAAATCTTACCCTTAGCTCTAAAACCCTTCATGTTGTGGGAATTCTATAGTTTCTTTACTCAAAAAAGGAGAATTGGGAATTTTGTTACAGCATTAAGCTTCACATGAGACAACATTGATAAGATTTAATTCTTTAATAGTCAAATTTTATGTCACACTATGAATTTTAAATTCCAACCATCGATCATGAAGAATCAGATGGCCTAATTTGAATTTAGAATGGTTGCATTAATGTCCTTTTCTAAAATATTCCACATGTCAACAAGGTGAATTCCTACATTTGTAAAGTTTGAGCACTTTCACAAAGTAGTGAAGTACTAGTCATCGACCTTCCAAAGATCGACGATCATGAAAAATCCTTCTAATTTTATAATTTTGGCTTCAAAATTATGGGCCCACTAGTACAATCACTATCTAGCTCATCAAATACATGGACCATCCCACCAATCATTAGGTTTCATATCACCATGATTTTCCACCCTAGCATGACTAGGAAACCCTTAGAATTCAAACCCCATTTTTCCACATGGCAAGTAGGCACTTTACCACATTTCATAAAGTTCAGTCATTTTCACAAAGTGGTGAAGCACCTTCCATTGATCTTTCAAAGATCAATGACACACACACATCATGCCCTTTTTAATTCATTCAACAAGGTCAACCAATAAACTGAAGTACTTTATCCATCATGTTTTGATAGTCACCAACTAATTCAACACCCCTTTAAACTGAGAGGCATTACATTACTGAATACATGTGGCAAGTAGGCACTTTACCACATTAGTTAAATTTTGCACATTTCCATTAAGCAATAAAATGCCTACCATAGATATTTCCATGATCAACAGTGCAATGTTATGATACCAAAAGATGACCCCACTACCCAGCTCGACCAATGAAATTGCTCAAAATTCCAATGTGCTCTGACAACTCTAAGAATGTTTTGACACCTCCACTTCTTTTTGGTGCATTAAAAGGCCAACATGATCAAATGCTACATGGAAAATAGGCACATTCCTACATTTTCTAAAGGTTGAGCAATTTCTCAATGGGGACATGCACTCATCATTGATCTTTCAAAGATCAATGACTGACAAGAGCAAACCACAGTGGTTAAAATGCTTTGTGAAGTATTAAGGAATAATCAAAAGTGAAACCATAGTTAGGCAATTTTTACAATAAAGAATATTTAAAATCCAAAAAAGTAACTTAAAAATATAAATGGGAAAATTTTAAAAATAGGACCTTGGGGTAACAATCTTCCCAATTAATTTTATAAAACCTACATTTTGAAAATTTTATCAAGCTAGGGCACAATAATAAGGGCTTTCTAAAATTTTTAAAAATAATTTCACCTAGGGTTTTGACACATTTCTCAATTTTTAAACATCGAACTAGGGTTTTTCACTATAGAGTGGAACAAAAATATATAGTTGAAAAATTAGGCCAACATGTCCCATGATGATAAATTTCCATTCTAAATCATATTACGAAGTTTCATTTTGAGAAATGTTTAGATCTACTTTTTTGCTTAAGTGTCAAACAACGACAAGAGTCCTAGTTTGCAATTGAATATATTACACTTAGTTATGTTTCATGACTCACCACTTTGGGAGTATTTAGTATGCATATCAGAGAACCTATGTTTCAATTTTCAAGTCATTTCAATATGTTTTGACTACGCTTTAAATCCCTTAAAGTTTATTGTTTACTATTGTCATGTTGATGCATATTTCTCAAAATTTTGCAAAGCCCTATTTGACCAGTTATAACTTTGTCTTAGTTGAGAGATGATAAAATTCCTTTTGAATTGCATTCTAACGGTCAAAAACTTATTATGTCTCATATTTGAGCTTATGAAAAATCCATTTGACTAGTTTTCAAACGTGATTCCAAATGTAATTTGTGAAGCTTTATTGATGTCTTAAAGTGCAAATTGATTGGTACCCCTGTCTGGGATGTCATAACTCTGAATCCATGATTGGTGAGACCAAATGGATTGTACCTCTAAAAATTCTTTGAGTGCACCATTTTTTGAGTCTTGACCAATCTATTTTCATATTTTCTCATGTCCATTCCATTTGTGAAAATTGTTGTTCAGCTAATGTTCCCAATTCTATAAATCCAAGTACCCCACTTTGATCACTTTCCAAATGCATCCAGTTATTCATCATAAGCCCAAATCACACATTTATACTCTCCTTGTGTTAGTAAACTAATGCCCCATTTTTCAAGCCCTCAAGTGTAAGTCTAGAAAACTTAATTTAGCTCAAGCAGAATTTAGTGGATTTCGAGTATCAGAAAATGTAATAGGTCTCAAGTATGAGTAAAATTTAGTATGTGTTGAGTGTCAGGAAATAATAGTGGTGACCGAGTGAGGAATACTTAGTAGATGTCAAGAAATCTAGTGTTGGTTGAGCATTAGAAGATTGTTATTGTTGAGTGGATTGTATATATGTCGAGTGATAACAAAAAGTGTTAAATTGAAGATTTAATGAATCTGAGCCAACTATGTTGATTTCTTGAATTGTGTGAAGTGTGTGGATGATAAGTATGATGAGTTGGAGACATAGAATTCAAGATAAACCATTTTGAGGTGAATCTAATGAGGATTGTAAGAGAAGTTTCTAGAGGGACTAAAATTGAAAAGTGGGTAGATTCATTGAATCTTACCTAACCCTAAAATGGATGATTGTGATTGAGCTATAGACCTAAATTCTCTTTATAAGGGGATACAAGGCTAGAAGAAACTATTATCATGCATGAGAACCTAAGGATGACAAGGAGTCTAGGGTGTTGTTTTGTATGGTGTCCAAGTAGAAGAGTTTGCAATTTGTATAAAAAGTAAGAAGGCTTAAGAGGATGAATGCCTAAAGGGTGAACAAGTTGTTAGAGATGAAGAGTATGAATGTTAAGAAGAATGGAGGACTAAACTAGAGAATTGTAATCTACAAATCAGTTTTGATTCATTATCAAATCAAGTCATGTTGTTACTTTCTAACAATTGTATCAATTTGGATAAATCCTTTGGATTAAGTTGGCTTAATAGTCATTTGTAAATCCTTTAACCAAGTGACATTCTATTGGAATATTCTAAAGTCCTTTACCAAGGTTCACTCTTAATAGGGTGATTGAAATCCTTTAACTAGGTCACATTTAATAATGTGCATTGTAACCTTTAATAGGGTTGGCCTTTAATAGGGCATCACTTCATAAGAGTGAAAATTAGTAGAATGTTACTAGTTGTTTTTCCTAAATTGGGTTTCCACTTAAAATCCTTGTGTCAAAATGTGTGAATGAGTTTGTGGTATTCATCCTTACATTTCCATAAAGGTATTTTGACATATGGAAATGACCTACTAAGTTAAGGTATTGAATTTTCTAATGGATTCATGCATGACATGGTTTTATAGATATGAATCTGATAAGTTCTATAAAAAAAAAATGTAAATTTGACCTTGAACTGATTCATCCTCCCCCCCTCTTAGTTATTCTAAAGAATTCTAACATATTCAAATTGAGTCTGCAAGATAATTAACCATGGAATTAATTGGAGAATTGCTAATTGACCTTATGTGCAAACTGTAAGACTAAGGTTGAATTCATTAAAGTGATTCGAACCTCATTGTCTAGTGTTTAATTAGTATCATGATCTGAATGTATGTGTATCATTTTGTAATTTGTGATGTATTGAATGTTATGTAAAAGTAAATCTTATGGTGTCACCTGACACTCGTTAAATGCATATTTGTGCCAACATGCCAATTTAGGGTTAGCAGAGTAACCCATTAATCTAAATTGATTAGTTAGTAACCTAAATTAGATTCTCTTAATTAGGGTTTAGTGGAAAACTTACATCCTTAAGATTTTTGAAGATCAAATATTTTAGACCACTTGTATAGGTCCTAAAATGATCCTAAAGGCCAAATTTAATGTTATTCAAGTGCCCAAGTGGTATATGTATGGATTAGGAACCTTTTCCACCATTTTATAACTTCCTAGCAACATTTATGATCACTAAAATATCTCATTTTCCCTTTTGTGCAAAACCAGACCATCTCCTTGAGGTTACTATTGTGGTTTCACAATGCATGCCCAATTTTTTTTAGAAATGGGGACCCCCTACTTTATTTTTGGCTTTCTAGATCCCTAGTCCAAGGTTTGAGTCTTTTTTAGTGTTTCATTTAGTGTTTCTATTTAGGTCCAAGTCCTAGTTCAAAAACCCATAGTATGAAATTCACCATCAGAGGGAAAATTCAGTTTTGAAAAGAAAAAAGGTGCACTAGTGCACCTCCCTAGGTGTGCTAGTGCACCAAATCACTTATAAAGGGCACTATTTGTAAGCAAATGCACAATAGCACACCAACACACCAACGTAGCTATACACCTCCCATAGCTATGTTGGGCCTAGGTCTATATAACCTAGGTACCCCCCCTCCCCTCCATATTTAATGTCTCACATATCCACTCTAAACTCCACAACTATGCACTAGTTGAGGTGTGCATCACTCCTCCCTTGTCTTCCTACAAAATAAAAACAAAACAACTTTGAAAACACAAAAATAAGGTGCACAACTACATACCTATCTAGGTGTGGTGTTGCACACCTTATCTTTTGCTTTGAAAAACTAAAAAAGAACCCTTAAGCACTTTAAAAACAAAAGCAAGGTGCGTAGTAGTGCACCTAATTAGGTGTGCTACTACGCACCCCTAAAGATCAAAACCCTTTTTGTCTGTTAAGTCTATAATAGGGTGTGCATTAATGCACCCCATGAGGTACATTTCTATGCACCCTATATTTTTAAAAACTTAACAAAGAATAGGTGCAGATAGCACACCTCACAGGTACACCAGGTTCACATTTTTTTTGCATTCTAGGGATAGAAACTTGTTTTTTTGGTGTTCTTGGGCAATTAGGTTTATTGGTTTTCTCTGAGTTAGTGTTAAAGATTGAATTAACTAATTTATCTTCAACTCTAGACTGATGGACATTATTTTTGTATGGATTCAATGACTTCTTCATCATACTCCCTTACTGCAAAGATGGTCCCAAAGCCCATAGTGTTCAACTTTTAGGGTGTTTTGATGAAGTCACAATTCCAGGATGATCATTTAGAGTTCAAATTGCATTCCTAATACTATGCAAAAAACCAACAAAAAGGTCTTTGATGATATTTGCATTGATGTGATTAGGACTTTTTGGTGTAGCATCGCACCTGGTATCAATGTAATCTTCAGAGCTAATTATGAAACTTGTAGAAAACTATGTTCTTGAGGAAAGGATCATAAAGAGAATAATGGAGAGATTTTCTTGGATCTTTGACCTAATAATATAGAGAAGTGGTTCCATCTTCTAAGGGCAAATCAATTCATCAAATTGATTTATCATCAAGAAGAGAGATGGTATAGGGAACATGTAGATGAAGCTTCTAAAATCATCCAATCTTCATACCTCATTGAGAAGACTCCTTTAGGGCAGAAAGTAGCCAAGGTGGACATGATGAGGGGATATATGAAGGAAGATATTGGATATTATATCATACTCTTGAGTAGAGTTATGGGTTTCCCCACATTCAAACACTTGAAGATTTGGATGGTGCATTTTGTTGAGATGATCAAAATAGTTGAGATGCCACTTCATTGGTCTTCTATTCTTAGTGAGAACTTGGGTGAGAAACTAGTGATGGTTAAGAATAACTAAAAATTTTACATGACATCATACTTGGTGTACTTGTTAGCTATTAGGGAAATAGATTATCAAGGGTTGTATAAAAGGGGTAGTATGTAGGATGAAAATGCATGGCCATATATGGTATATCCTCAACTGGTAAAGAAAAGGCTTCAATAGCATAGCAATGAATACTTGATCGTGAATGATGCATTTATATTAACAATAATCTAGTTCATAGAGGGGGATTATGTGAAGAGGATGATAGAGGAGGAAATGGCTAAGATTTTAGATGTTGGAGCCTATTATATCCAATACCAAATGTTTACATATTTGAGGGTAGAAAGTACAACAATCAACCTAAAGAAACTCCCTAGATAACCAAAGGATAGACTCATACTATTGGAGATTACTTGACAACTCTTGTCTACATATGACAGAGTACAAAGGAAACACAAAGTAACATGGGTGTGGCCCATTATGATAGGACCATTCAGTGTGGATCAAAGACAAGATATTCCATCTTTTAATTTTGAATGGGACCAATATCCATTGGATGAGTATAATTCTCCTCAACCTTACTTTGATAACATTGGAAGAGTGCAGTGTTTGGCTAACAAGATATTCTAGCATGAAGATGTAGTTGAGAATCATTAGATGAATGCAATAGATGACTATGATACCCATATAATGAATTATTGTAGGATGACTCTATGTTTTGTAGGGAGTGTTTTAAAGATAAATATTCCATTGAAGATTGTGCAACAAGATACTGAAAATGTCCTTGATCCATTATTCAATAGGGACAAGATTGGTGATAGACTTATTATGAATGTTGAGGTTGATAAGGAAGAAAATGCATACATTAATCACAGGGCTAGCCATGTCATCAAATTGACAAAGGATTGGATCAAGAGATCTTTCAAACTTGATCTAATTCCTCAAGCAGTGGTCTTCCATGCTAAAGCCCACCTAGCTAAAGATCAAGGAGCTAATGTCATAGTGCCTACATTTACAACTTAGTCACCAGTCAATGGTGCACCAAATTGATCGACTAGTTGGATATTATAGGGCTCATAAAGGTAAAGGTAAAGGTAAAGGAAAGAGGAAGAGGACTTCTGCTCAATGGGCCAAGCTAGAAGAGGAAGCAACTCAAGCACCTCCATAGATAGGAGAAGAAAATGTACAAGGGCTAGAGAATGTGGAAGCTACACAAACCCAAGACAATCCTCAAGTGCTACCACCTAAAAAAGGCCAAGGAGAAGCTAAAACTAAAGTACAAGAAGTGCCTACACAAGAGGTACAAGCCTCCCCTTCCACTCCTAAAAGAAAGATCAAGACTCCTATTAAGAGGAGACAAAAATTCATCAAAAGAGTGATTCCTTTCCCATCAATCTCAAAAGCTATCCTAAAAGAAGAGGAAGAAGAGGATGATGAGGATGACAAGGATAACCTATTGTTAAACCAAAGGACTCATCTTGCTAGAGCCATGGAATCATAATGAAGAAGGAGCTCCACAATTACACCACAACCCATTCAAACTACAACCTCTAGGAATGAAATGAAATAATGAATAGATGAGTAGGATGTTGAGGGGACTAATGTCTTTAAGATGTCAGATTTTGATTTCATGCTTGTCAGTACTAAATTGGTCCAGGATAAAATTAGAGATAATCCAACCAATCAACCTCAATAGGAGGATTGAATTCAGTTGCCACCCAAGCCACAAGGGCCTAAGGTAGTGCCATCATCCCCAGTGCAAGTCACATTTTTTTTAGATAAGGGATCAGCTACTCCTCTTCCTCCAAACAATGAAGAAGAATAGGTACAAGCAGGACAAGAGGAAGAGCCACAAAAAGTATGCATCAATGAAGTGTTGGAAGAAGGAAAAATAAGTAAGAAACCTCAGCAAGCTTCCCAAGACATAGAGGTGAGAACTATAGACTCCACAGATATAGAGAATTGTTAATTAATTTGAAGAAGTGTAACTTTGCAAAAAGGGAGTTAGTCTATTTGGGGTTTGTTATATCACTTGAAGGTCTCAAAATGGATCCGGAGAAGGTAAAAGCCATCTTGGAATGGCCTACTCCAAGGTCTGCTACTGAGGTAAGATCATTTCATGGTCTGGTTAGTTTTTACAAGAAGTTTATTAAGAATTTCAGTGGCATATGTGCACCCCTAACTGATACAATAAGAGGGGATAGAAAAGAGTTCAAATGGACTGCAGCAGCTGCGAGAAGTTTTGAATTGCTGAAGAAGAAGGTGATAGAATAGCCTGTGTTGGCACTTCCAGATTTTAGAAAGGTTTTCCAGGTGGATTATGATGCTAGTGGAAGTGCTATTGAGGCTGTATTAAGCCAAGAAGGTAAGCCTATTGCATATTTAAGTAAAAAATTGAATGATGCAAAGAAGAAGTATTATGTTTATGATCAAGAGTTCTATGCAATAGTTTAGGCCTTAAAGAAATGGAGGCATTATTTATTGCCAAAGGAATTTGTTTTGTATACTAATCATCAGGCATTACAGTACCTAAATAGCCAAGGTAAATTGAATCAGAGGCATATGAAGTGGGTAGAGTTCTTGCAGAGCTATACATTTGTGTTGAAGCATAGAAGTGGAAAATCTAACAGGGCTGCAGATGCACTAAGTAGGAGATAGTTGTTGCTTACAGTAATGCAGGTTGAAGTAGTTGGGTTTGATGAACTCAAGAATTTGTACCCCTGAGGATCCTGATTTTGCTAAAGCCTAGAAAGCTTGTAAAGAACCTGTTGCTGTAGATAGAACCAAGTGGTTAGACTATTTGATTCAGGATGGTATGTTGTTCAAAGGTAGTCAATTGTGTATTCCAAGGAGTTCCATGAGGGAAAATCTAATTAAGGAGAAAAATAGTGGAGGGATGGTAGGACATTTTGGTCGAGATAAGACCATTTCCATTCTTAGAGAACATTATTTTTGGTCTTGAATTTCACAGGATGTGAAGAATTTTTTATAGAGTTGCTAGGTTTTTCAAGTTGCCAAGGGGTTTAGTTACAATACTAGCCTATATCAGCCATTGCCTATTCCATCAAGGCCATGGGAGGACATAAGTATGGATTTTGTTCTTGGATTGCCAAGGACACAAAGGGGTAATGACTCAGTATTCATGGTGGTTGATAGGTTCTCCAAAATGGCACATTTCATTCCATGCCACAAAACTCATGATGCTATCCATATTGCAGACTTGTTTTTCAAAGAGGTGGTAAGACTACATGGTCTTCCAAGGAGTATAGTTTCTGACAGGGATACTAAATTTGTGGGGTACTTCTAGAGGACATTGTGGAAAAAGTTGAGAATAGACTTGAAATTTAGTTCCACACATCACCGACAAACTGACGGCCAAAAAGAAGTGGTAAATAGGAGGCTAAGCAATTTGCTAAGATGTTTAGTTGGGGATAAGCCCAAGGGATGGGATTTGATTCTACCACAGGCAGAGTTTGCTTATAATAACTTTGTAAATAGGAGTACTAGAAAATCACCATTCCAAATTGTATAAGGGAGTAGCCCAAGGACTGCACCAGAGCTAAGGAAGATAGAACAAGGGGAGAGGACAAGTGCTGAAGCTGAGGAATTTGTTGAACATATCAAGCGTCTACATGAGGAGGTTCAAGCACACATTACCAAGATGAATCAAGAGTATAAAGCTAGGGCTGATCAAAGGAGAAGACATAAGGAATTCCAAGTAGGAGATTTAGTCATGGTGCACTTACGAAAAGAAAGATTTCCAACCAGTACTTACAACAAGCTGAAAATGAAGAAATTTGGCCCCTGCAAAATTCTGAAGAAACATGACATAGGAAATGCATATGAGGTGGAGCTACCAGAAGGTATTCACATTTCTCCCATCTTCAACATTACAGATTTAATAGAGTATCATGATGATGGTGCAGATGAGGAGCTGGTTTTAGAGCCATGTCCAATTCCTGCTTCTAAGAAGGAGGAGATAGAAGACATTCTAGATCATTGTGTGGGTAGGAGTACTAGAAACAGGCAGTATGAAGAGTATTTGGTGAAGTGGAAAGGACGGCCAATCGAGGACTCAACTTGGATTTCAGCAGCTGAGGTTTCCCATTTGGGATTTCCTCTACCATTTATAAAGTGATAGGGTCACTTTTCAATCTACCCTAGGTGTCTGATGCAGGAGCATCTAGAGGTATAAGGGCAATCCTGTGTCACCCAAAAAAAAAATGTACTTAGACTTAGTTTCTGTTTGATGTGTTTTCATTTTTGGATACCCATTTGGGTCAAATAAAGGTTCCAACTCTCACAGTTCCACTATCAGTGCGTTTGAAAATCCCAAAAAAATAGGAGCATGTATTTGGGCCATCATTTTGGTAAACTAGAAGGTGTGAATTGGCCAGATGAATGTAATCATGATTTAGAGCATTCCAGAAAAAGAATCAGGTCAATAGGCCCCACGGTTTGAAAGTTATTATAGTTTTTCAGGTTTTGGAGACCTCCTAAGAATGCTTCAAAGTCAGGTTTGGGGCATTAAATGACCTCAAAAAGGGTAAAAAAATGGGGGACGAGAAAAGCTGGTCCATAATGCTATAGAGCACTTCGAGAGATTTCCAAAAATGTAAATGATTCGTCAATCGGAGCTACGGTTCAAAAGTTATGCCTCCCGAAAGTTCGATTACCATTTCTGGATTCTTCTAGATTTGCAGCGAATTCTAATGCAGCTTCTGGAACCTTCTATTTTGTCGATGGATGCCTACTAGCACTTTCTAGAATGTACTCCTAGTCCTTAACCCTCCGGGGTCTATTTAAGGAGATTTCTGGCATTGTAAAAGGCAGTTCAGAGTGGAGTTTGAGAGGAGGTACTGAAAGGAGAAATTATCTCCAAATTTATGCTATTGTAAGCCCTTAGGGAATGTTCTAAAGTTTATTTTCTCTGTACTATTTGTAATAGCTTATTTTCTCAGTTAATATAATTTTCCCTTTCTATTGTGTCCATTTTGTTCTTGGGTTGTGTCCCCATCACTACTAGTTCTAAATTTAGAGCTTTCCATGCTTCAGAAAAGCATTCTAATAGTAGTTTTACTCTTGTAGATGCCTACTAAAGATGGAGCTTCTATTTTTGGCACCTCCAAACACTCTACATTATCTCATAGCTTTCTCTTTCTTATTTTCTCATGCTTTATTTATTTTATAACATGTAAAGGCTCATGCATCTAATTAATGATATAAATTTAGATGGACTCCTACTAAGCACTAGTTAGGGAGTCAATTTGTACATAAATAGATTTTTTTATTAGTTTAGAAGCATATGATTGTATGAATATATCTCTCACTCTCAACACAAATTGAGGAGAATATTTCTTATAAATTTAGGAATTTAATATGTATTCCAGGCTGCCATTATTTTGATGCAATAATATATGTTGTTGGTTCTCAAATTTGGAGTGTAGTGATTCTTGCCTAAGTGTGTTATATTTTGTGGATCTATGTTCATGGAATGTAATTGAGCCAATAGTTTCATTGCATTATTTTTTTTGTGGGATCTTTTAATTCTAATTTTTTCTACAGGTCTACAAATTCCACTAACATACTTAATTTGAGAAGAAATCACCATATTGTTCCTACATAGCTTTTTGTCTTGCACAAGTGCACTTTCTGTGGTCTTCCAAACTAATGAAAAGTGAAACATCTTATGGTTACTGAATTCCCCATCAATGAAATTAAGGAAGTGTTGCTCCTACTTTTATTGGTTACCTACCAATCTTTTTGAAAGCTTAACTTGCATACACATTGTTTCTTTGGTTTGTGTCCATTAGGAATTCACTTTTCATGTTATTTGCTTAAACTTTTTGTTACCTTATCTTTCTTATTTTCTTTTACAAACACTTGGTTAAATTAGGAATTTATATAGTTGCATTGTTAGATTGTATTCATAGAAAAATAGAAATATACAAAAATATATTTCTTTTTGTGTATTTTACTCTTTTGAAATAGCAAACAAATTGTACATCTTATCCAAATTGTTTGAACCAACAGAGGCCTCCTTGTGAACACTCACATTTATCTTCAAATAAGTAGATTTTGGTAGGTTGCAAGATCACTCAAAACCTTGGAGTTGATCCTTAGATTAACCTTTTAAGAGAGGAGTTTCAAAGGATTCCTATCGTTAACCATTGTGCAAAATGACATCTCAATAGTTACCTGAGTTTCCACTCCTCTAAAAGGTCTTCTTTATGATAGGGGAAGTAGGAAGACCATAGGAGGTTTAGAGTCAAGATTTGGAGTTATTGTTATTTTTGGTGGGTGAGTTAGAGGCTATTTAGAGTTCCTTTGAAGATTTGAAGGTTTTTCATCCATTCTCTACATTTAGAGAAGTCAAGTTTTGGAAATTGCAAGAAGGAGAGGAATTAGCTCATCTCAAACTTCATTTTCCATAACCTTTGTGAAGGTAGGATCTCCATTGCCATGGTTATATTTATTGTTTCTTTCTTGTATGTGTTAAATCTTACATATTGTATTATGTCTATGTTGTAACATGTGAGGGATGGGTATTATGGATTTTATTTGTTTTCCTTTCATGTTTCTTTTCTTTTTTTTGTTGGGAAAGTTGTGAAGGGTGTGTTGGCATTTCTCACCCTCAGATAGGGAAGAAGTGGACATGTATGAGAGAAGGGCCTAGTTGGACTCTAGGTCAGTGCTGAGTCTCTTCCTATGATGTGAAAAGGGAAGAAGTAAGGTGTTATGGACCCTTTCTTGTTGATGCAAAACTAATTTTGTTTAGGGAAAATAAGGAGAGAAAGAAATGGAAGTTTATGTGATTTGGTAGCATTTGAAGAGGCATGTGATTTGTATTATCGATTGAAATCTCCTACCTAGAAAAATCCACCTTCTCCCTAGTCATAGGTTCATTACAAAACCTAATTTTCATATCTTGGATGGGAATTGTATGTTGAGTTTTGTCATTGTGATTGTTTTCTTAATGTCACCAATCAGTTATTAGTTCTCCTAGCTTGAAGTGTGGCCTCACATCTAGGCCTAGGTTGGGAGGTGAGCTCTCCATGGTTATTATTATTAGAATAATTTACAATAACTAAGAGTGGGGGTGAATTAGTTATCCATCTCAATTAAAAAAATTTAGTGCTTAACATAACTCATACACATTTCTCCTTATCATGTATCTTGCATGCACCCATTAGATAATTCAAAACTTAAACTTGTAGGTTACTTTCATAGTTCAAAATCACTTTTTAGAAATGTAAACATGAAACATAACATAATCATTCACACATGTGACACAAGGATTTTATGTGGAAATCAATTTGGAAAAAATCATTAGTAACATGCCACTAATTCTCACTCTTCTAAAATGATGCCCTATGAAAGGCTAACCTTGTTAAAGGTTACAATACACACTATTAAATGTGACCTAGTTAAAGGATTTTAATCACCCTATTAGGAGTGAGTCTTGTTAGAGGACTTTAAACCATTCCATTAGAATGTCACCTAGTTAAAGGGTGTACAAATTCCTATCAACCTTAATCCAAAGGATTTACCCTAGAGTGATACAATGATTAGAAAGTAACAGTAAGGCTTTCATCTAATAACAAATCATAACTCACTTGTAGATTAAAGATCTTTGTTTTAGTTCTCCATTCTACTTGGCTTCATTCACTTCATCTTTGATAGCTTTTTCACCCTTCAAGCATTCATCCTCTTAAGCCTTCTTTCTTTTCATGCTAATTGCAGACTCTATAGTTTGACCACCATATGAAGCAACACCCTAGACTCCTTGTCTTCCTTGGGTTCTCACACATGCCAACTATTTCTTTGAGGCTTGCATCCCCTTATAAAGAGAATTTAAGTCTTTTTTCACTCAGACACAATTGTTCATTCTAGGATTAGGTGGGATTTATTGAATCTAACCATCTTTCTATTTGTGTCCCTCTAGAATCTTTTGTCTCAATTGTTCTTAAATTCTCCTAAAAATGGTTTATCTTGAATTCTATGCTACTAGCTTATCAAGCTTATCTTCCACATCGTTCACACAATCTAATAATTCAACTTTGTTGGCTCAGATTTGGTGAATCTTTGATCTTCTTCTTATTGTTGTCACACAATAATAACTAACCTCTGATGCTCAACACATACTACATTACTTGGTATCCATTAAACTTTCACTAATCATGTATAGTATTTTATTGTCACTCAACACTATCTATAAATTACTTGACACATACTACAATTCACTTGGCATACACTGTATTGCCACTTTTCTTAGCACCAACTAATTTTATGCTCAACTTGCACTAGCATTGCTCGGCACCAACTATTCATTCGGTCAAGCTTAGTAGGAAGAATTCTTCTTCTTTGTTCTTCTAGACTTAGTGTATCCATTAACTTTAGCTTTGAGTAGAAAATTAATAAAGCATATCATCCATGTCTTACTTGGTCTTAGTACTTCTAATATGTACTAGATAACTCAATCAAGGATAACTTTAAGAAACCCCTTCTGAAAAAATGCCTAAAATGCTTGCGAATCCAAAACTTAATTGTTGGGAAAATTTTAATGTCGAGGGAAATTTTCTTTTCCATGTAGGGAAATAAAATATTATATGTTGGTGATTTTTTTCTTGCCCTAGCAAAAATAATTTTAAGTGCAAATTAATTTTTTTCTTGCTGACAGATAAATAAATGATGGCTTTTTTTTTTTGCCAAAAATGAGTTTGTAATGTCAAAGGCAAAGTACTTGTTTTGTAGAAAAATGAATAATAATGGTCTTGGCTAATATTTAGTGGTAAACTAAAAAATTGTTTAATCTAAAAGAGAATTTGCATGTGTATTGGCTCATGACTGTACTGACTATTGACTAGTCACCTCAACTTGTGTACTATCTTAGATCTATTATTAATAATGTTGTTACATCAATGTCACCATTACCAAGTTGGCTACCATCACTTTTTTCTCATTAGTACAATACTTTTATCAATTTTTGATTAATTAGAGATCAATGATAGAATATGCATTTCGAGGCTAGTTGCTTGAAAAGACCTAGGGTCGTATGAAATTGTTCGGAATGGAGACACATGGAAAGTTTTGCACAAAAACCATTAACTAGAATGTAGTGAACACCACATCAAGATTAAAATCATAAATGTGGTACTCATAGTTACAATTATTAAATTTCATTTATAGCCACCTTGGCAGGCACTCCAATTGTCTGACATTAATGCGAGTACATTTTGCACACTTGAAAATTAATAAGAATATGAAAAAAGAAGATATGAAAGATCATGAATGTCAAACAATTTTACACAATTGCCATTAAATAGCCTCTTCAATTCCTCTTTCATTATCATTTCTAAAATTCTCAAATTTAAATTTGGTTTGCAAATTTTCTTAGTTTGTTGAGTTTCTTAGTTCATAGAGTTTCATAGAATCTTAGGGACCAAGGTTGTAATTGTCATGGATGCGCCAATTCTCCTGAAATGTATCACAATTGGTCTACAAAAGCCCTTCTTGGGCATGATACCTGAGGATGTCTTAGCCATGATTTGCAAGGAAGATGCCCAAGGTCATTTTATCCGTCATGCTTTGTTTATGGTCCTCGACCATGAATTCTTAAGAAATGATTAGAGGTACCATGTGTTAACAGATATTACCTCCTGCTTCCTTGTGTCTCTTCTAAACCTTGGAGGCAATCAAATAGATATTCTAATGCTTCTATGTAACATTTTTAAGGAAACATTTTTAGAAGACAAGTTCTTGGAGCAAGGCATAGGGAGAGTTGTACAAAAACACCCCTTCCTACTCAGAATGAATAAATGGCAATTGACTCACCATCGAAAGTTGGTGTGCCTTGGGAGGGATTTTCTATGGAAGTGGTTGTTGTTGGATGACATCAGCGAGACTGACTTCATATGGCTACACAAGTTTAGTGACATTATCTTCTCTAAGAGATTCCTTTTGGAGGGGCTTGAAGACCTTTCTAATTGAAGGCTTCAAGCCCTTTTCCCTTCAATCTGCTGATGCTCGTTATTCCCTAGTTCCCTATTCCTTGATTCCTAAATCTTGTTTCCTTGACCTTTGCCCTTTGGGAAAAAAATATTTTTAAAATAATTTTTTTTCTTTAAATTGGGCTTTGCCCTTTAATGTAAATTATGAAATAGTAAAATCAAGTTGATTTAATCATCTATTGTAAATATCTATAGAATTAGTAGTATGCACATTGTGCATTCAAATATTATCAATGAAAAGAATAGTTTTTTGCTTCTCAAGTCGTTGTTCCTATTTGTCTACAACTCTATTTTTCACTTCTCAATGCACTATTCAAATGTTAGTCTGCGACTCTATTATAAAAAATTAACTATTAATAGTTATAAAGTTAGAAACAAAAAAAAGGTTTCAATAATCCCTTTATGGTTTCCTATTTGATTAACTATTTATAGTAAAAAATTATTCAATTGAAAATTAACCAATGAAAATTTGTAATATGTATATGTATTTCCTTTAAATTTCAAAACTTGTAAAATTCAATAATATATGAACATGGGATCTAGGGCCATGCTACATGCAAGTTAATAGTTATTAGTTATAATAGTTTTAACTTTTAACTATTATTAATTTATTTAAAAATATTTAAAAATAAATAAATAGTTTGTTAAAGTTAAACTTATGATACATGTAACATCATGATTCATAAATCATGAATCATGAATCCGGAATCCTTGTCCATGATCATGCAATTTATATTGTATAGATAATATTGGAATTCGATTTGAAAACAAAAAGTTCAAATTATAACTTATATATAAATGTTCGTATAAAATATTAAATATTTATTTATTTATTTAGTTATTACTTTCTATTTTGAAATGTAAATTTATTTAAATATCATGATCATCATGATATTTTTAATTTTTTATCATATTTTGAATTAAATGAAAAATGCCATGGTTATTTAAATTTAAATTAAGTTATCACTTATCATTATCAAGATGAAGCAATTTAGCAAATATTGATTATAATGTAAACTAATTTTAATTAAGAAAAAATGCTATGATTATTGTATTTGTTGTAGGCAAGATACTATTGCATTCAATTACTTCCATTACTATTAGTGCAATAATTATATTATTAAGCCGAGAGGCTATCTACAGTGGCAACAATCTTCAATGTAAACTTTTTAATTTTGAAAAAAAATTGACGTTCATCTACATGTCAGAAAAACAAAATAGAAATATGCATTTTTCTATTGCTATGATTTTTATGGAATGTAATTTTTTTTTTTTTAAATTGTACATGGTGAAATAAATCATTGTCTAAATTTGATTTGCTAATTTCTCGATCTCATAAAACTTCTATGTATTAATATCGAGGCATAATATATATAAAAAGAATAGTATATATGAAAACAAATACAATAGTTTATTCATGGAATTTTTGTGTTCATTTGAATACAATATTTACTAAATTTATATTAATTCTTTTGAAATTAGATACCTCTCGGCTTATTTTACAAAAAAATTGAATTACATTTTTACATATGCTAGTTCGTGTTGTGGTACCCACAACAATGCCCCATTCCTCACTAGGAATGGGGACCCCCTACCTTTTTTCGACTCTCAGACTCATAGTTCAGGAGTCAGGAGAAGGAAACTCAGTTAAATCAGTTAGAGTAGAAAAAAATCAAAAAATTGAAAGCCTATTAAAAAATAAATAAATAAATAAAAATAAAAATTGAAAATTAAATATTTATAAATAAAAAAAATTGTGCGCGCATGCATACCGAGGCACTCGCCCATGCAAAGAAAAGAGGGGAGGGAAGTTATAAAATGCCCCCTCCCCCCTTCTTTTTTTTATTTTTTGATGTTGAAGAGGTAGAGCTGAGGAGGGAAAGGTATGGAAACCTTCCCCCCTCCACCTTGCAAGCAAACATAGCGCTCACGAGCGTGCGAATAGAAGAGGAAGTGCGTGGTGCGGCGCTGGGCGCGTGCGGCGCACCGCCGCAGCACCCTTCTGGGTTGCGCGACAGTCGTTGCCGATGTGCCCTTTTTTGGATGCGCAATGGTGCACCGCTACGCACCTTCTAAGCCGTGCAGTGGCCACGGCCGCCATGCCCTTTTGGGCATGCGACGGCGTGCCACGTGCACGCTCCTTTAGGGTCACGCGCGTGCGGCTGTTGCACCCTTTTAGGCTGCCACATGCGCCTTCTGGGCAGCACGAGCCACCGTCGTAGTGCCCTCTGGGACACACGCATGTGGCTACCGTCACACCCCTTTTGGCACGCGCTGCTACATTTTCAAAACCCAAACCTCATTTTTTTAAAAATAAAAATAAAAAATTTGTTTTATTTGTTTTTAAATTTGTATTTTTGATCTCAAAAACCCAAAAAATAAATTAATTAATTAATTAATTAAAAATAAAAAATAATAAAAAATAAAAAATAAAAAAATCACAAGTAAAATAAATTCTAGAATATCATTTTTTTTTGTTTTATATGTATCTAGTGATTAATCATTTTTTTCTTTGTGATGTACAGGTAATATAATCAAATGGCATCCACATCTTGATCAATAGCAAAGCCAGTTGTGTACAAGTTCCAAGGCGTAACTCTGAAGTCACGATTGCACAATGAACACTCTGAGATCAAAGACACAAAAATTGGACACACAAACTTGGGAGAATTTTTGAGGGTTTGTAACAACCCAACTGAAAGATCTTCTTTGAGATCCACCTTAATCTGGTCTGGATTGGTAAATGCAGCATCACATCCTAGGACCGTTCAGTCAGCTAAATTGATTTTGACCTTATCTCAACATTTTGTTCCTGAGGAAAGGGTGGTAAAGAGCATCACTGGGGAAGTGGTCTTAGATCTATGACTTGATAATATCGAGAGATTTTTTCACTTATCTAGAGCTGATTAGTTTATTAGACTTTCATATGAAGCAGCTAAGAGGTGGCATAAGGATCATCACCAGGAGACCATGGACATCATATATTCCTCATACTTCATTGAGAAGCCATCTTGGGGAAAGACAATCAGTAAAGTAGATATGGTGTGAGGATACATGAAGGATGACATTGGATATTCAATCATTCTTCTGAGCAGAGTTATGGGATTTCCTGTAGTAGGTCATCTTGCTCCATTCATGATTAACTTCATTGAAACCATCAGACACGTGAAAATGCCACTGGATTGGGCCATCACACTTAGTGAGAACGTGTGTGATTAGTTGCGGATAGTAAAGGACAAGAAGAAGTTTTATATGACTTCTTATGTGGTATATCTACTTGCAGCAAGAGCCACCGATTATCCCAGATTGTACAAAAAGGGCAGTATTCAGGACCCTAACGCATGGTCATATATAGTTTATCCTTAGCTAGTTAAGAAGAAGCTCTCGCCACAAAGCAAAGAGTACAGGATTGTGAATGATGCCTTTATCTTTGCCATCATTTGATTCATCGAAGGCGATTATGGAAAGAGATTCTGATGAGGCCAAGGTACGGATCATAGCTCTCAGTGCATATTTTATCTAGTTTTGGACATTCACATACATTCAGGTTGGTGATGTATCGATCCATCCAAAGAAGCTCCCAAGGTACCCAAGTGACAAGTTGGTTCTAATGGAAATTTCTCGACAGATTGAGTCAGCTTATGAGAGGATCAAGAAACAATGAAGACCTTGTTGGGATTGGCCATTTGTAATAGGAGCATACCAGGTAAAGAGGAAGCAGGATATCCTGACTTTCGAGTGGGAATGGGAGAACTATCCCCTCGAAGAATATAACTCTCCCCGACCATTCTTTGACAATGTTGGTAAAGTGGAAAATTTGGCAGGAAAAGAGTTCTACCACAAGGATGCCATTGAAGATCATTGGATGAATGTCACAAATGACTATGATGTCTGCATCAGAGACTATTGTAGAATGACTTTATATTTAGCAGAGAAGGCTCTCCATTTGACCATCCCGGATGAGATAAGGCTACAAGATTCACAAGAGCTACTAGATCCCTTATTCAATACAGATAAGGTTGGCGAGAGGCCATTCTGAATGCAAAAGTTGATAGGAAGGAAGGAGATGATATTAATCATTAAACAAGACATGTCATTAGAATGACAAAGAGTTGGATCAAGAAACCCTTTCCACTTGATTCAATTCCAGACACAGTGATATTCCATGCACATGCTCACCTAGAAAGGGTGAAGGGGAGGAAGGTCACAGTTCCTATCCTTGCGCTCCAGTCTCCTATCAGGCTAGAAATAGTCTACCAGCTTGATCATCCAGTGGGATATTACCATCCTTTAGAGACGAAGAAAGAAAAGAGGAAGAGAGCTTCTCCTCAAAGGATCCAGATAGAGTATGTTGAAGAATAGGCCCCTGTGCAGCAACATGAATCTACTTCCCAAAACCCCCGAGATACTACAATTTCTCATATCCAGGTTGATTTTCCATTGCCTCTTATTTTGTCAAGCCAACAAGAAGAAGGAGAGATTCCAGAGACATCCATTCATCCGATGCATGAAGAACTCGCTTCTCCTATGGTTCCATAGAAGCAAAGGAGGGTTAAGGTTAGAATGAACAAGAGGCAAAGAGTTCATAAAAAATTAGTGCCTAATCCATCTGTTCCTGAAACCATTCCCCAGGAAGAATCAAATGAGGATGAAATAGAGTCAGATGGGGAGGAAGAACAAGTGCCTTTACAAGGGAGAACTTGGTTTGCCAAAGCCATAGAATTGGAAAGAAAGAAGAATGTCACAAATACCCCACCACCCACCCAAGCTAAAATAGTAGAGCTCTCTTCTTCGAAAGATGAAGTACAACGATGGGTGAATGAGAAAAGAGAGCTATGTGATGATATTCTTTCCAATCTAGATTTTGATTTCATGCCAGTGGGCATAGAATTGGTTGGAGATAAGATTAGAGATACTCCTATAGGTGAATCTCAACAGCAAGATTGGACGCAGATGCCGCCTAAGACACAAGGTCCTCATCCAATGCCCCCATCTTCACCTCAAGCTATGATGGTAGATAAGGTTTTAGTGACACCTCCACCTCTGAGTTCAGAGGAACATGTTTAGAAAGAATCATCATTACAAGGAGAACCAGAACCAAAGACTACTAATGAGCCACCAAAAGAGGCACGGGTAATGGAATGTATACAACAGCCTTCCTAGGAAGTTGAGGATCAAAATGGGATCTACAAAAATTGAGACTACAGAAGAAGAACCCCCACAATAGGAAACTCCAAGCAAAAGTGACAAAGGGAAGGAGGTAGCTGAACACATCCCTTCATCATCTAGAGCCAAGGTTAAAGAAAGACATATCTCGAGATGGTTCTGGAAGGAAATAATGAGAAGTGCTAAGCATCAATTCCTTGCTTCAGAGGATGATATTTGTGACATTACAGAGATTTTGAACATACTTGACTCTCCATTACAGGATGCAACACCATTTGCATTCATTACCACTACTCAGAATCAGGACTTATTTGCACAAGTGGCTCATCCCCCAAAAGGTATAGATGAAGAAGTTGTCAGCCTTCAGGACTATGAAGTAAAGGATATCATGTTAGGGAAACCTACATGGGATACTTCTCAACAGATGATGACTATGGGAGTCAAAGAGGTTCTTAACCAGATGGAACGTGATGAGATTGAAATCAGAGCACTTTGAAGGCAAGTTGAGATCTTGAAAGGATATCTAGCTAAAGTTATTGGTCCTCTTGATTCTGAACGCCTCGAGGAGACTTTAACTACCATTCTTAAAGAAGGGGAAGGTGTATGACTATATCCATTTCTGAGAGCTTGTCAGGATTAGCGAGACAACCTTGAGGATAGGGGTATCACTATAATTACAAGAAGTCTGAAATTATTGCATGCTACACAAGACAATATTGATAAGATTGTGGCAATTTTGAGGCAGGACTTTAGCATTATGGATGAGGTACAGGTTTGGAGCAAGGATTTGCAAATTCTACAGGCCATAAAAGGACAAAGGTACCACATTCTAATTGATGTATATATCGGTGAAGAGCTAGACATGATAGATGATTGGATAGAAAAGATTGTAGAGGGAAATAAAGTGATGGAAACATTGCATAATGAGATACATAGGCTCAAGGACAAGCTCGAGAGCAAATTTTGGAAGCAGAGAAATTATATAGTGATGCATGCTTTGATATTTTTGAAGATGAAGAATGAGAAAAGCTTTTACCAGTTGAGGTAGTTGTAAAAAACTTTAGAAAGACTTTAGAGGAAGCATCCAGTGATGAAGACATTAGACAAGCCTCCAGGATAGAAGAAGCATTGTTAGAGTTGGATACCAAACTTGGGGATTTTGCAGAAACTCAAATTGAGGTGGACAACTACAAACAGAAGGTCAAAGATAAGTATGAGGCTTTGTATCTTCCCAATGCTGCTAAGATTACTGAGATTATAGAGAAATTCAAGGGCAAATATCCAAACATATCTTTAGGATGAAGATGAACAAAACCCAGATGCCAGAATTTCAATTTTGACACTTAGAAATTTTTTGAGATTTTTTGACTTAGTCGAGGTCCACAGGTCTGCAACTCTACAGTTCAAAGGTGCGTCGACAATTGACTGCCAGTTTCAAAAATAGCACTTTCCATCCATTGGAAATGCATTTTGATGGCAAGTTAACTTCGACACACATCAAGTGAAGAGCCAGCTTCTATTTTTGGTGTCTCCATGCACTTCTACTTCAACTAATGGCTTTCTCCTACTTTCTCTCTCATGCTTTCATTGTTTTTGACATGTAAAGGGCTCATGCATCCAATTAACGAATAAAATATGGATGGAGTCCCTCTAAGCACTAGTTAGATTACCAGTTTATATATATTTAGTTTGTTTTAATGTTTTAAAAGCATTTTATTGCATCAAGATATCTCTCACTCTCAACACAAATTGAGGAGACAATTTCTTATAAATACCCCATTGTAAAATGTAAAAAGGGCCATCATTATTATGCAATAAAGTTATGCTTTTGGTGCTAGCATTCGGAGTGTAGTTATTCTTGCCTGGATGTGTCATTGTTTTATGGATTTTATTTATGAGATTGTGATTTAGCCAAAGGTTTATTGCATTGTTTCTGGTTGTGCGATCTTTTAGTTCTAGTATTTGCTACAGATATATGAATTATGTTGACGTAACGAGCTTGAGAAAAAATCACTCAATTGTGTCTACATAGCTTTTTGTCTCGCATGAGTGCACTTTCCATGGCCTTGCAATTTGATGAAGAGTGAAACATCATTCGATTTGTTAAAGATTCTCACCGACGATTGCATCAGTGGATTCTAGGAAGCGTTGCTCCTATTTTCCTTGGTTTCCTACCGATTTCTTTCAAGGTTTAACTCGCACCGTGTTGTGTTCTGTAGCTTATGTCTATTCAGGAATTTCACTTTCAAGTTATTTGATTTCATGTTATTTTCTTTTAGTTTCATTATTTGCTTTGCTAACCCCCTTGTTAGAATAGGACCTCATAGTAGTTGCATTGTTAGAGTTGCATTCATTGAAAAATAGAAAAATACAAAAAAATATTGTTCTTTTGGTGTTATATTTTGAGACAACAAACAGATTTTACTTAATTCCAAGGTAAAAGAGTTTTTGGAATCAGCAAAGGCCTCCTTGTGAACATTCACATTTATCTTCTACTGAGTGGATTTTGGTACGTCACAAGACAAACACTAAACCTTGGAGCGGATCCTTAAAAAGATTTGCTTTTCAAGAGAGGAATTATACTATGGATTCCTACCGTTGACCTTGTGCAAAATGAACACCCAACAGTTCTACACTAATCAAATGTAACTATTATTTTATACATTCAATATTTATAAAAAATTTATAGTTATTTATAAAAATATTATATTATAAAATTTATATAACTCAAATACTATTGGTTAAATAATTTTTGTGTTATAGGAGCCCTTTTTTCGGAGGCTCTCCATATTACAATTTTTTCAACCAAATTTTAGCTAGCCATTATATATGAATTATTAATAATAATATAATACTTTAATCAATTCTAAGTTCTTTCAAAAACTAATTTTAATTAGTTTTTACAATTTTGTAGGTTTGTTGAAAAGTTATTCTATTCACTATATATTTACTAAATTATGTGAATTGCATATAAATGATTATTTATTTAATATTTCATTAATTTTAATTATATTTTTACTATAGAAAACTTTCACAAAATTAATTAAGCTACCCCCCTTTATAATAATATTTTATAAATAATATCAAATAAATAACTAATTATATGGTGATAAATAAAATGATCCTTAATTAAATATAAACATTTTTTAAAATGTAAAATATTAAAATGTTATTGAGAAAATATTAAACTTAGAATTTATATAAGAGTTGAAATGTAGTCTAGTGAATAATGTAAATATTTTCCCTTATTTATTTGTAAAGATGAATAATATAATACACTATTAAAAATTAAACTATAATTATATTTATTTCTACTAACTATTTGTTTATTTATTTTATTTTTATTGTGGCGTAACAATTATTTGATATATTTTTATTGAGCATACTAATAATTATTAATTATTTATAATTTTTATACTATATTAATTCAAACAATTTTATTTCTACTAACAGCAAGTACTAGCCGCTATGTGGCACTTGTTAAATCAAGTTATCATTATCAAGCAATTAATGATTAATGAATGATAATCAATTGCAATTTACAAATTATAATTTTTTATTTTTTTTTAATGAATAGTCATTTTCTATTAATAAATAATATACTAGGATTACAATTAACAAAAAAGGGTCAGGGGATACAAGATCACACCATGAGAGTTCACATGGCTGAAGCCAGAATCAACAACTATTCATCAAAAAAACATATAAGAAACAACCCTCAGGTAGCTAAAGCGGTGCTAGCTAAGGGGGGTGGTTTATCCCAAACATGAAATCCCCAGTCATCCCTATGATTGGCAAGTGGGCTTGGAATAGTCCAGTCATCAACATCCTTGGTATTAGGCCTCGGAGGTGAGATGGCCAATTCCAAGGGAAAGGGCCACTTTCTAGAAACCACATGTTGAGGACCAAGAGGAGGAGCCATCAGGCCCGGGGACTAGCCTATGCCACCATAGGGCAAGGAAACTAAGCGGCAACACCGACCACCATCACCACCACTAGGAGAGTGGTGGTGGGAAGCCTACAAATGCAGAATGGGTGAGTAGTAGTGTGAAGAGTTGTGCCCCCAATAGCAACCTCTGGGTAGCATGGTATCAACCCGAGGCATCTAGAGGTACTCTAGAAACCGTACAAGGGGCATTTCTGTAGTAATTAAGAAGCTCTTGAAGGTTGGCCACCTCCAGAACCACCTTGTTGGCTTGCACTTGGATCTGCATCATTACATTATTATAAATGTAGGCTTTAGTGTACACAGCAATACTTATATCAAGAAAATTGTGAGTGAAAAGAACAACATTTTTATCTTTCCACAAAGTGAACAAAATCCCCATCCTAAAAGTATGCTAGATCTAGGTAAATTTTGGAGGGATCCTGGGGGAATCACCCAAAATAACCATATGCCAAGAAAAGGATTCAGGCCAAGATGACTTAAAAAAATCATGAATCTAGTGCCAATAATTTTGAACAAGTCTACAAAACCATAAAATATGTAGGAAAGACTCTAATTGGCCACAAAATGGACACTGAGGATCCAGAACCCCAATATGCTTAAGCTAAGGCCTAAGGGGAAGACCTTGAAAAGCCAAGCACCAAGAAAAATGAGCAATCTTAGGTTCTGTAATGGTACTCAAAATAGTGTTAAAGCGCTTTCTCCACTGAGAAAGGGAACATGTTTAATTTTATTCATCCAAATCATGGATTTTAGAAATTATCAAGAACTTCAAATAATTTGTATGTTTGCAACTGCTTACTACACTTTTTTATTTAAGTTTAAATTTCCATTGTTGAACAAATTTAAAATAAGATAAATTATAATTTAAATAATTAATATTAGTTATGTGAAAGGTTTAACGATTCACAATTTGATCTAGACTATTCAATGAATAATAAATCAATAATCGCGGCTCTATTTCAATCAAAATTTTAAAATATTTAAGTTAAATTATGTTCCTACCTAAAATAGGGACATGCGTAGTCAAAGATTCTTTCTTATAAGTTATAGTTATGTCTAGGTCTAGACTCTCAGTTGTTGATTAAAAGAAAGATCAATGGTCCGAGATGAATTTTGGGTAAATTTTGAGAATGTTATCATTGTTGTCAAAATATATATGGAATTGTGACATGTGTCTATGAGAATATTTCACTGCCCAAAATTAGGACATGTGTAGTCCAAGATATGTTCTTACAGTTATAACTTATGTCTAAGTATTGGTCATTGATTAAAAGAAAGATCGACAACCCAAGATGAATTTCAAACTAATTTGGGGAATGTTTTCCCATGTACCTAGATTCATCCAGAATCATGAGACATGTTTGATTATTGCAAAGATCGATTAAGTGTCAATTGTCAGGACTTAGTTAATAATAATTGTGTTTAGTCTTTTAAAAAAATTATTAGTTAATCCTAACTATTAAGTAAAGGATAGATCAATGGCCCAAGATGAATTTTAGGTGAATTTTTGGAATTCTATTACTGTTGTCCTTGACAAGTGTCATGATTCTAGATGACTCTTGACAATAATGATAACATTCCACAAATTGACCTGAAAATCATATTGATTATTAAGTTCAATTTTTATTGTTTAATTTATGTAAAATGAACAAATTTCAAATTTTAATGTGTATTAATGTAATTAATTTTTACTTTTTATTATTACTATTATGTACATTATTTATTCTTGATGTTGTTTACATGTACATTGTACATAGTATTAGTAAAGTAGTTCAAACAATTAATTACTTAATACTTACATTTTAAATTTTAGCTATTAACCTTTTATGTTTTTAGAGTATGAATTTTAGAGTTCTCAAGAGTTTGATTGATGTAGGAGCATCCTAGGTTGGCATGTTATCCTATTCATTCTAGCAGTTGTTGTTGAGTTTTAGTCATTACCAAGTTGCTGCAATTGTTGAGTGCCATTAATTTTGCAATTTAAGCTGAGTTCAGGTTATCTCACACCATGTTAACACTCAGGTTAGCATCTTATCCCATCTCACTCTATAGTGTGTGTTGAGTTCCATAGTGTGTTCCAAATGACTCTTCTTGTGTCGAGTAACTCCTCATATGCTAAGTGACTTCATGTGCTGAGTTTTCCTATTTATGCCAAGTGTCAGCATTTTAGATGTGATTTCTACATTTTTGGTGCAAGGTAACTTGTGAGATTTATTTCAATCATGACATTTATGATGAGATCTTGCTTTGGGATGTGTCCTAACCATTGTTTGGTCAGCCTTCTTACTTTTTAATGTTCTAGAATGTTCTATAAGTTGTTTTGGCAAGTATAAATAGGGGTCTTGTGGAGTCTTTTAGTCATTTAGTTTGAGAAGGAAGTATAGATGTGAAATTTGAAGAGCTAGGGCTATGGCTTAAGAACCAAAGGAGAGCTTGGTGAACCTAAGGGTACAAGTGTGGATTCTTCTTGGTGTTCTTATCTAGTTGTGTATCTAGACTAGCTAGGATTAGGTTTGTAAGTTGGATCTCATTAGATCTTGTAGAACTAATATTTTCATAATTTTTGTTTATATTTGACCCTAACTCAGAAAGCCCTATAGTTGGGCATATTGCATGTAATCAATTATATCTATGATTAAAGAGTTGTGATTTTGTATCAGATCTTGCATTATTTCTTCTTGTTGTTGTGTTTCTACTATGTGGTTATTTTTTGGGGCTAGGACATCTCCTTTAGGGATTCTCCTACCTTGCACTACATCAGGTGGTACCAAAGTGAGGTTATTATTGAGCATATGGACAAATTGCCAAAGCTAAGGTAGTTTGCACCAGGATTATGGGTTGGAGAAGGTTGACTTGGTGGAGCTAAATGATCTTCTAGATTTGTGGATCTATTGTTTGGGGTTCATGAAAATTTTGGAAGATGCCTCCAAAAGGTTGGACCCTAGGAAAATTGATTATCTTGGTGATGTTGTAGAAGAATAGATCTCAGAGAAGGTCAAAGTAGATTTTAGATCTAAGATGGAGGAGGTTAAAACTAGTTTTAGATCTCAAATAGCATTGATGAAGAGTGACATGATTGCTAAAATTGTGAGTGTTTTAGGTGGCCTACCTAGGCATGTGGGTATTGAAGATAGTTATGAGGAAGTTGTCAAAGACTTTGAAGTTGCTGGATTGAGTGGTGAGGACATAACTAATCATGTGGAGAGACCTATTGGAATTAGGGCTGGTTAGATTACTTGACCTGGATCTCAATTAAAGCTAAAGCATAAGATGGAGGTTTCTAATTTTTTAGGTACTTTGAATCATGAAGACCTGATTGATTAGATTGGTGAATTGGAAGACTACTTTGAGCTTGAGGATATTGAGGATCCACTTAGAGTGAGGTTGGCACAAATTAACTTGAAGGGACATGCTTTTCTTTGGTGGAAGGAACTACAAAGAGATAGAGAGGAGGAAGGTGAAATGAAGATCTCTAGATGGAAATTGATGGTGACTAAGTTGAAAGATAAGTTCATTCTTACTGATTATGAACTTGAGTTGTTTAACAAGTTGTAAAATCTGAAATAGAAATACATGTTTGTGAAATATTATGTTGAGGAGTTGTACAAGTTGACAATTCAGTTTGGTCATAGAGAATTGTCAAAGGAAAAGGTAGCTCAGTATATCAATGGTTTAAGATTCAATATTCAGGATGAGATTGGTATGCTAAATATTCCTTTAGTTGAGGATGCTTATTAGTATGCTTTGAGAGTAGAAGAGAAGTTAAAGAGGAAACATCAATAAAATCCTCAAGGAAAGGAGAAGCAAGATAGCTTAGCACAAGCTAAACCAAGTACAAAGGGTGAACCAAAAATTACCAATTAGAAAAGGAGGATAGGTGGAGGTGTGTTCAAAGATAACTGTTTCAAATGTGGCAAAGAAGGGCATTGACCTTTTGAATGTCTGATTGATAAGACAGCTACTATTGTGAATGAGGTTGAAGTCCAGGATAGTCAGCCTAAGCAAGGAGAAAGTTTTCTAGCTCGGCGAGTACTAGTTAGTGAGATGGCATTGGATTCTTGTTAGAGGACTAGTTTGTTCAGGACTTGTTGTAAGTCTAGTGGCAAAATCTACAAGGTGATTGTGGATGATGGTAGTATTGATAACCTTTTTGTTGAAGATATGGTTTACAAACTTGTTTTGAAGAGTGTGAGGCATCCTTATCCTTATAGAATTGGTTGGTTGCAAGGTGAGCATGCTTTGGAAGTGAGGGAGCAATGCCTTATATATTTTGAGATTGGGCAGTATAAGAATCAAGTGTTGTGTGATATTGTGGATATGAACAGTTGTCATTTGTTACTTGGTAGACCTTGGCAATATGATTATAGGGCTATGCATGATTGTGTTAGAAATGTGTTTACTGTTAAGAAAGGTGGCAAGAAGTTTTCCCTAATCCTTTTGTAGAATGAAAAGCTCAATAGGAGGAACCTGAGTATTAGCAGCCAAGTTGAATTGGCATATTCTAGAAGGTTGAAGATTAGCATGGAAAGTAGACTAGGATAAACTTTAAGAATTTTCCCTCTAGAAAAAGATGTAAATTATTGGTGAATCTTTCATTATTTGAAAAACCAAATTATTTTTATTAGCAAATCTCTCAATTTTGTAGTTTTAAATATTATTTACATTAGCAATTATTTTGGAATCATAATTTTTGAGTAGAAAATATTGGTGAATCTCAATAATAATAGGAAGTTTGCTAATCATCATGGAATATTAAAAATCAAAATTAAACATGTTTTGTCTCATAGAAATTATGAGGATAATTAGATTATATTTTAAATTACCACTAAAAACTGAATATTGGTAATATATCCCTAAAGTAACTAATAACTATGATAATTATTGGTGAATTAATTTTAATTTCTTCAATAATATATAATATTTAAGTGAATCAAATCTAATCATGTATCGAATATTGTGGTGAATCTTTGAGTTTAATTTTTTTAATGAAATAAATTATTGAGCGATTTTAAATATTTTAGAGCTAAATTTAATAAAAATGTGGCAATTCAGGTTGCATTAAATCTTAAACTATTAGCAAAATTACTAGCAAAAAATTTCTAAAATTTGCAAAATTATGAATATTCACCACTAAAAATACCCTAAAGTAGACCTATGGAACACATGTGGTGGATGTGAAGAAGAAGAAGAAAAACAAGGGAAAGAGTGTGCAAATTGAAGACTTAGAGGACATGTATGTGAAGAATTACTTTGGAATTTATGTGTTGAATCCCAAAAGATGTTCGTCCAACTTCTAGAACATCTTTTTGAACCTAGGGTGTCTGATGTAGAAGCATCCTAGGTTGGTGTGTTATCCTACTCATTCTGGTAGTTGTTGCCAAGTTTTAGTCATTACCAAGTTGTTGTAATTGTCAAGTGCTAGTAATTTTGCAGTTTAAGCACAGTTCAGATTATCCCACGTCATGTTAACACTTGAGTTAGCATCTTATCCCATCTCACTCTGCAATGTGTGCCAAGTTCCATAGTGTGTTTCGAGTGACTCTTCATGTGCCAAGTAACTCTTCATGTGTTGAGTGACTCTTCATGTGCCGCATTTGCCTATTTATGTTGAGTGTCAACATTTTAGACATGATTTTTGCATTTTTGGTGTGAGCTAACTTGTGAGATTTATTTTGATCACAATATTTATGTTGAGATCTTGCCTTCAGATTTTTCTTGACTATTGTTGTGTTGGCCTTCCTATTTTTTAATGTTCTAGAATGTTCTATAAGCCATTTTGGAAAGTATAAATAGGTTTCTTATGGAGTCTTTTGGTCATTTTGTTTGAGAAGGAAGTATGTATGTGAAACTTGAAGAGCTAGGGCTACAGCTTAAGAACCAAGGGATAGCTTGGTGGACCTGAGGGTACAAGTGTGGAATCTTCTTGGTGTTTTTATCTAGTTGTGTATCTAGACTAGTTGGGATTAGGTTTGTAAGTTGAATCTCATTGAATATTGCAAAATTGGTATTTTTTTATTTTTTTTGTAGTTGGCCCTAACCCAGAAGGCCTTATAGTCGAGCATATTGCATGTAATTAGTTATATATCTATGAATAAAGAGTTATGATTTGGTATTAGATCTTACATTATTGCTTCTTTCTATTGTGTTTATGTGGTTTTTTTTGGGAGCTAGGACATCTCCTTTGGGGATTCTCCTACCTTGCATTGTGTCATTGATACTATAAGGTTTCCAAATTTCAACTTTTTGAAGATTGACTCAATTCCATTTTTTTTTCTAAAGACTCAAAGTCTAAGACTTGAGTATCATAAGAGAACACCAATTATTTGAGTATCTACTAGCACCAATATTATTGAATCTTGATTCTTGATTCTAGGTCTTAAATTATTATTATTTTTGTAGTGCAATTTACAACAATAGAAATCTTGATTATTACTATCTTAGGTTTACTCTTTACAATTTTTTTAAATAGGGATTGAAGAAAAATTTTGTGTAATAACTGGTAGCAAGCATGGGAAAAACAAAGTCAAAAACCTCCAATATGAGTGCAACATAAAAGAAAACAAAGGCATTATAGAACTCAGCAAAGTATTACAAACCTCAAGTTTCACCAATGAATGTCATGAAATTTTTTATCCTATTATCCATGGAAATTTGGGAATCTGAGGAATTATATATTCTTTGTTTAATAAGTTGAAAGATCCACAAAAGGGGAGAAATTATTACAAATATAACAAAAGTATTGGCACAAATACAAATAAACTAGCTACTTTGTTTAGTGGATTAACAAACCTCAATGTACCAGAAGTATTCCCTTGCCTTGAAATTGTAATGCTCTGGGCCCAGAATTATGATGAAAATAGAAAAGAAATTATAAACCAAAACACTCAGGAGAAAATTTTATCCATAACTAAGAGTATTTTTTCACTCTATTGGACCTAGGGCTAGGGTTTAAACTAGAAAGCTTTAACAAGTGCATTGACTTAGATAAACTAGCATAGGCTTATGAAAAATTGGATAGATTTTTTCAAGATTCATATATTAAGGGTTTAATAAACTCAGAGTCATCTACTGATCATACTAGTGTTACTGTTACACTGGACATAGACCATAAGCCTCCTTACCAATATGATACTTTTGTGCCATGGGTTCAGAATACTATTTCTTTATTATCATTTTATCTGGATTGGACAGTAACAAGGAAGTGGGGTCCAATGTTCTTGAAATGTTTTATAATAGACATTGTTGATGTCAGTCAATTAAGAAGTTAGAAGTCTGATATAATTTTGTTTAGCACATTGTTGAATCTATGCAAGAACAATTAGTAAGGATTAAACAAAGTACAAGTACAAGAAAGATGAAGACATTTAGTTCCACAAGTTACTTGTGCTACCTTCTTTTAGCAAAGCATCACCCAATATTTGAGATAGCGAACAACAAAATTGACATTGAGGTCTATAAGTTTGATGAGAAAACCAATAAGAAATCAGAGACTCCAAGTCTAGTATATGAGTGGACACATAAGATGAGGATGACTAGTAACAATAATAACTTCAACCATTTTGTAGACTTCATTTTCACACCTATTTACCAAAAAATCATAGGCACTTCAATGCCTAGAATTCCCATGTCTTGTAAAGATTACATTCAATAGGGAAATCAAATTCAATTGGCTGACTAGTTCTTCATGGAAGACTATACTATGTTAAGGTTTTATAGTCTAGCAGTTGAACCATGCAAACTTCCAATGCATGTTACAAAAAGGGTTTTTGCACTTGAATATGTATGATAGATGGAGAGTTTAGATAAACTTTTCACTAGACAAAAAAAGAAAATGGTATTTCCTTCCTTGTCTTTTGCAATTGGAGGCCTCACATTTGAGAGAAATGCTTTCAAAGTGGCAAATGAATTGGTAAAATGTTTTGGCTTTAATTTTGTTAGTCACTGGATTTATGATCCATTGAACATAACAAAAAAAAGACTTATTGCCAATGGGAACTCTGCAAGTAAATATCAACATTAAGAGATGTGATTGATAGAAAAATTATAAAAACATGGATTCGTGGGATGAGGTTAAGAAAGAGATGGAGAAACATGCAATAGAGAATAATATTTCAATACAAGAATTGTCATCTCAAATTACAACATTGCACATATTAGAGTCACACAAATCAAAGCCTCTAACATACTTAAATTTCTACAAGAAATCATCTCAACCTTCTAAGAGTTATATGTCAAAAGCAATTAAAGAAGCATGCAAATATGAATTATGGTGTCAAACTACAATGATTGGTTTTTAGAAAATGAGGTAAATTTTGGGTGAACCAAAGACCTCAGTAGGTTTTGAGGAAATTGAGGAGGATGAACTTTTTAGTAATTATTGGAATAAAGAACATCCAACTATACTATATGAATTGGGCACTTGTCATAGTGATAGTCAAAGATAGAAGGAACTAAGTCTGATGGAGACATTCAAGGTACTCATGATTCTAGGTCAACCAAGGGTAGGCATATTTTTAATCTTCAAATGAGTGATTCTATTAAAAAAATGTATAATAAAGGGGCAAATGTGATACAAAAAATGGGTTGTGGAAGTATAAGGCCTATTGGTGTAAGTGGTGAAGGGATTTGGAATCTAGTTGTAGTACCAGACCCACCCAAAAGTGGAAGTAAACCAACCATTGGACTCTCTAATGAGATTGAAGATTATTCATCTAGAAAGGGCGAAAACATTACACTTCTACTTCTAAAGGTCATCCCAACACAATATTTGTTAAATCTTCAAATCCAGTTGTAGTTGATCCCACTGGCACTGGCATTGGCACTAGCATGGATGAACCTTGTAAAAATAAGAAAAAAATTATGACAATTATAATGCATGCAATGTCAGTGATTACTTCACCAATGTATGCACTAGTAGCTTCTATGAAAATCTTTGAAAATAGTCCTAAAATGCTAGGATTTGGAATGGGCCATCTTCATTATGTTGTCAATCCTCAAAATACAATTTTAGTTAGAGTAACTATAACTGGAGTTGGAGGAGCATACAATAATACAACTAATAATTCACCTTTCAAATAGTCAATTGTATCAACAAACTTAAATTTTAGTTTAAAGGAGTTTGCATCAAAGTTTTTTTAGACAAGCAAAAGAAATAGGCAAATTATGAAGATTTTGAAAAGTGATGCAATTGTTGAATGTCAAGGATCTACTAATAGTATATTTCCAACATATGATCCAAACACAAAAATGATTAACTTCAAGGTTGTTAGGCCCCTAGCTAGACATAATAATCCACCAGAAAATGTAATAAATTGTAACAATGTACAAGTTACTAGTCTTCAAATGGATTTCTCAAAAGTGAAAAATATTGACAAAATCAATATATCAAAAGAGAGCAACAAAATGGTCTACTCTACACTTCTAAAAGCAGAGAGGGAAAACAAAAGGCTTACAAAGAAAATAGAAAAGTTACTGGTAGACCTTGATAATTTGAAGGCCAAGGAGAAAGAAGCAAATAATAGGTTCAAATAATTAAAAAACAACATAAAAAAATCTTCTTCTACAAAGCCAATTGTCTAGTAAGAAAAGATGACTAAGCAACTAAAAAATCTAACTAAATAATTGGATGAGTGCAAAAATAGAATTCAGCATGAAAAAGCCTCTACTACACGTTGTTCAAGTCTATAAAGAGTAGTGCACAGGTCAACAATAGATTGACAACTGACCTGGACTTTGTTGTCATCAAAAATAATAATTTGAAGATTGAATTGGACAATGAAAGGAAAAATCACTCAATTTGAAGATGGTATTGGAGAATGAAAAGAAAAAAGAGGAGTCTAAGGAAAGCATAATTGATAATTTGCATAAGGAATTGGGGAATGAGAAGAAAAAAGAGGAGTCTAGTGTAAACACAATCCACAATTTGAAGAAACAATTGGAGAATATGAAATAAAAAGAGGAGTCAACTACAAAGACAATCCTTGATTTGAAGAAGAAATTGGAGAATGTGAAGAAAAAAGAGGAGTCAACTATAAAGAAAATCCTTGATTTGAAGAAGGAACTGGACAATGCAAAGAAAAAGGAGGAATCCGCTGCAAAGACAATCCATGATTTGAAAACAAAACTAGAGGATGAGAAGAAAAAAGAGGTAAGTACTACAAAGACAATCCAAGATGTGAAGAATAAGTTGGATGATGAGAGGAATAGAGAAACTAATTGGAAAGGGAAACTAGAGGAAATATAGAAAAAGAATGAAATAGATATTGTTGTCACAAAAGTTTGTACTCTTGTCCAAAGTTTTTAACTGGGGACAACTTTGTGAAACATGGAAACAATGTCCAAGCTATGGGACGTGAACTGTGAGGTTGAGTCTTTAGAGAAGGCTAGCTTCCTTTGCTATCAATATGCACCTAACTACACTTGGAGAGAAAAAGGAAGAAGGAATGCATAGAAAGAAAATCTACCTATTCTAACCTAAGGGGTGATGCACCAAAATAGAGTGTTCAAACTAATCTCTACCCATACATGCAATTTTGAACCATCATTACACCAAAATATATACACATCCAAAAAAAATTTAATCTAACAATCACATGCAAATCAAAAAATCCAAGTAAATGTCACAAGGAAGATGAAGATTCACTTATATATCATTCATAGGCCAAAAGGGATATAGTCATGCAAGATTGCAGATATCCACAATACACTAATGAGAGGCAAATAGGTCTTACATAACACATCAATGTCTAGAAGGGATAAAGTAGAATGTCATCTAGGTTCAGAGTCAAAGGAAATTTACAATGAACTTACAAAGCAATATCAAGGAAATAGAGAAGAGTTGACCTATACAAAATTTACAAAAACTACATTTATAGCTCAAACATAACTAGGATATTTTCTATCCTAAACCAAACTCAACTACTACCATTTAAGAGTGAAAAGAACAATAATGAAGATCTAGAGAAAATTTGATCTTGGTATAGATTCAAATACAAATAAATCCAACCTTTTCCCAAAATAGAGCCCTGAGAAGACAAAAGAACACCATTAAATCTCTCTTACCAAGTAGATGGATAAAACTAGAGATGGTGGAGTGTTTTTCTTCATTTACTAGATGTGGCATTCATTGGGAAGTGGTTGGAAATGATCATGAAGATTGAATCATGTAAGAAAACATTTCTTCTTAATATTTGGCTCAAAAAATCAGCAAAGTCAATAGGTCAACTAAATTCTACAACCAAGATGGGCCACATGGGACAATAGTCTTATATCATTTTGTCATCCCAGCAAAGTCTCCATGCAATTGACCACATAACCTATTAATTGTGCCAACTTTCCAACTTAACCATGATGTCACATAACTGTCAGCCTTAACTATGACTATTTTTCTTTCAAACTAGGTCCATGAGAACGCGTGTCCTTTGGGTGCTTCCTTGAAATGTCTAAAGTTCTCATAATTCCATGATCCAAGAAAGTGTTGATCATCAATCTACAGAAGATTGATGGTCGATGAAAATCTATACTATCACATATCTTGGGCCCATGGACTACTCAGCATGATCTAGCATCCAACTAGTACCACTTTTAAACCCTAGTGGCTCCACTTGTCCATGCATGAAGTAGGTGCATTACTGCATTCCTTAACTTTTTGACACTTTCACAATGTAGTGAAGCACCATCCATTGATCTAGGGAAGATTGATGGTAAGATCTAGCACTCTTCAGAATAGCCAACCCCACATGTTTCTCAAGCATAAGATTAGAATGAAGCAAAATTCCCTTTACAATGTTACAAGATTTGGAAACTTTGTAAGATCTTACATCTTCACCTTTGGCCTTACAATCCTATGACATCCTCTTGGGCTATTTCTTGCTTAACATTGGAGCTCAATCTCTTTCCTTTCACGATCCTATTGAGCATGTCCACTTTATAGCATCTTAATGCTCCTTTTTCTTTCTCCTAATGTTACAATCAAAGCATTTTCATAACATCATAGATGAACCCTTTGAGGCCTCTGACCACTCGGCTAGGATAGAATCTTAAGCCTTTCTCTCTCCCCTCCTAATCCTCTAATTCTATGATCCTACAAGTCTAGCGTAACATCATAAACCTTTGAAAATTGCCCCAAAATCTCTCAATCACATATCATATTAGGACTTAAAACCTTCTCTTATGATATTACAATCACCTTTTCTATTATGATCTTACAATCTTACGATGGGCACCCTAGTTGTAGCATCTCACCTTTACAATTTGGACTCCCTGATCTTGCGAAAACCTTAACATCACAACACTTCACCTTTCCTCACACAATCTTATAAACTTTCATAGCATTGAAGGCCCTTGACTTTTGTCTCCCAACCTTATGATATCTTATTTCTATGGCATTGAATATAAAATTGGGAGTGGTTGTTTATCATTTAATTTCAAATGTGGTGATTTTGGTGGGAGGGAAAATTTGGCTAACAATTCTAGGGATTTAGAGGGGATACAAGCCAGCTATGCATAGACCAATGGCATAAAGCATCCATTAGGCTAAAAAGTCATGAAAATGTGAGAATCCACCCAGAAAAACCCTAATAATTGTAGAAAATATATCCAAGAAACTTCAAAACTACCTCTCTACAACCAAAACCAAGAACCCAAAAAACCTTCTACAACCTCTACAAAACATCTGCTTGTGCACTTCTTGGAAAACAAAAAACAAGAAAGTAAACTATCCTAAATTATATACATGAAGTACTCATCCTTTTTCAGAAGTAGTACTTAAGTTATATTCCATTAACTAGAATAGGCATAATTACACCATTGGGCCTACTTAATTGAAAATCATTGGCTTGTTTGCAACTAATAACCACATATGGATCACTCTATATTGTATCAAATTTTGAGTGCCTCCCCATTTTTTCCTTGTCTACATCCCATCTTAATACTAGATCACCTTCTCTAAAGATTCTAACCCTAGCCTTCCTATGAAAACTCTTTTTAACCTATTTCTGATGTGTTTCTAGGGTCTACATGGCCTATTTCCTTTTCTCTTCCAATTCGATCAATTCTTCTATTCTTACTATTATGGCATTATTTTCCATTAACTCTAGCTAATGAGATAGTTCTAGGGATGGAAACTCTAATGAAATTAGAAGCCTTGCTTCCCTACCATATACCAACAAAAGGGTGAATTTCCTATAGCCCTCTTAGGTGTTATTCTATTGGCCCATAGTATTGTCCTCAACTTTTGATGCCAACATCTCTGGTTGTCCTCTATAGTCCTTTCCATAATCATAATTAGTTTTTTTTTGGATGACTCAACCAATCCATTGCCTTGAGGGTAGTAGTTTGAGGATGTGCTCAAGTAGATATTATGATCAATAGCCCATGCACAAATCTGAGCTCCTACAAAAGATTTTTAATTATCTAAAACAATAGTTTAAGGGGCACTAAACCTGGTTACAATTCCATCAAGGAATTCAATAATAAAAGATTTTGTGGCATCCTTTAATGCTATTTCTTCTATCCATCTAGTAAAGCAATTTGTAGTAGCTAAAATCCACTTATGACCAAAGTTAGAAGAAGGATTGGTAGGCCCTATGAAATCCAATCCTCGTTGAGAAAAAGGTTGGTCCACCTAGATGGGATAAAGAGGAAGAGCTATAAGCTTTTGCTTGCCAAAGAAGAAGGCACATTTTGCACACTTCCTTACATACTTATGACAATCATGGAATAAAGATGGCTGGTAGTGACCAACCCTCATGATCTTCATTGTAGTTTTCCTTTTTGAGAAGTGGCCACCATTAGGACCATCATGAAGCTCTTTGATCATTGTTTTAGCTTGCTCTGTGTCGATGCATCTTCATAAGACTCCATTAAAATTCTTCCTAAATAGTATTCCATTAACCAAGACATAAGGGATATACTACAATCTAAATTTTCTTCTCTTATCTCTATTAAGGTCATGTGGATATCTTCCCTCTACCAAGAAAGTAGTCATATTATGCAACTAATCATACTAATTTTCATTCCCTGTTGGTTGCTCATTCTATATTAAGAGGGTAGCTTCCTCAAGTGTCTCAAAAGAAGAGACCATTTTCTCACACAAACCCCTGCCTCTCACAAGTTTGGTAATCCTGATATCAATGTCATTTCCATGACCTTTGTGATCCATCCAGCTCTTTTTTCATTAACATCTTTGTTTAGCAGGAACTCCTTTACACTTGCATGTGGAACCAAGAGCTAAACCTTGTTATGAGACAAAAGATGTCTCAATTTTTTGAGATCCCTTACAACAGCAAGGACTTGTTTCTCTACATAGCTATATCTTCCTTCATAATCCTTAAGCCCCTCACTAAATAAAGCAATGGGCTGCTCCAAATTATCATCATTCTATTGTGTCAAAATAGCTGATATACTTGATTCTACTCCAAGGGAGTAAAGAACAAAGTCTCTATTAAACTTGTGATTGAAAAGAGTGGGAGTTGATGCAATTGATTTCTTGATCTCTTCAAAACTAGCTTTCCCCTCCTTGGTCCAAGTAAACACCATATTCTTCTTCAACATAGTTGTGAGAGGCTTCACCATGGAGGCAAGGTCAAGGATGAACCTTCTTACAAAGTTGATCCTACCAAGAAAGCTCTATAATCCTTTCTTATGACTAGGAAGTGGGAGAGAGAGAATTGCTTCTACTCTCTCTAGATCTATTGTTAGCCCATATCTTGACATAATATGTCCTAGGATCTTTCCTTGGTTAGTGGAAAACACACACTTCTTAGGATTCTGGGACACACTATACTCTCTACATCTTTCAAATATTTATCTCAAATGATCAAAATTATCTACCACATGTTTTGAGAAAATAGTTATATCATCAAGATAGACTAATACAAAAAAAATTAGCACACCCTTGAAGGCCATCTCTATTGCCTTCTAAAATGTGGCACCTGTATTGGTTAGTCCAAATGGCATCTTACAATAAGCATAGGTACCCCATTTGGTAGTGAATGTTCTTTTGCATAAGTCTGACTCTTGGACTAGTACCTAATTATAGCTTGAAAAACCATCTAAGAAAGAAAACTTTTCTAAGCCACTAACTTTGGATAGAATTTGTTCCATAGAAGGAATGGGATGGTGATCTTTAAGAGAAGCCTTATTAAGATCCCTAAAGTCTACACACAATCTAATTTCTCCATTCTTCTTTCTAATAAAAACAAAATTGGCTACCCATGAAGAGTGCTTAATATGAAAAACAATATTGGCTTTTATAATTTTGGATAATTCCTTTCTCATTAAAGGTTCAATCTTTGGGTTGATTGGCCTTTGCTTTTGTCTAATAGGCTTAGCATCATGGTTTAAATCTATGGTATGCTAAAATAAATTTGGGTCAAAACCCCTTAAGTCTTCATATGTCCAAGAAATAACATCCTTGAATTATTGATATAAATTAATGAAAACTATTTTTTCAGCATTAGTGCATACCTTTCCCAATTTAAGAGTCTTCCTATCAGCAATAGTGATAGGTTTTTTGTCATCCCTCTTTGTGGTCAGGTTTGGATCTCTTCCTTTTGCTTGATCATTAGAGTTGAAAATTCCCTCTAAGGTGACTAGACGTTTAGGTAATTTTTTGGAGTTTAGGTTCATAATCTAGTCCCCATATTAACTTTGTAGCTTGGACTGATTTTTAGCAGAGAACTTTGCTTCATTTTACAAGAAATTAACAACATCTAAATTAGAATCAAATACTTGCTAATTTGGTCAATTATCTAAGATGACAGGCCTTACAATAATTTTGATTTTTTACTTCTTTTCATTAGTAACATGCTCTAGTATATCATAATGAACACCAATGGTTGCAAGTCTATTAGCATGTTTGTTTTTGTTTCTTGGGATGCTTTGAATATTAAAAGCCTGAAAGCCTTCAAGAAGATCCCAAACTCTATGTTTGTATGATTTGAGAAGGTTGTTCTTCGTGATATTCTAATTTCTAACTTGATTAACAACCAACTCACTATCCCAAAATTCCCTTGCGAGCTTGATCCCCTCCTTTGTGCATATTGGAGACCTTGGATTAGAGCCTCATATTCTACCACATTATTAGTGAAACTAAATTGGAGCCTAAAGGAGAAGTGGTACTTTACTTGTGCATGAGAAATAAACATCACACTAGCCCTTGGTCCATTCTTATTTCTTGATCCATCAAAATACATACTCCATATCCCACTCACATCTTCTTTGGTTTTTATAAGGTTAAGGACAAGAGCATCCATTTTTGACACATAGTATGTCCCAAGACTTGTCTCAAGGGCTTCTGATATGGGATCAAATTGATGTGCATTATCCCATTCATCTAAGAGAAAATTAGGTATCTCTGCTAGAGAAGTGGCAAGTTCATTCACTATGTCATTCTCATTCATTTCTAGGATAGTGCAATTCATATTGATGAGATTAGGGTGTAGGATTCAATATGATGGAGGGCTAGAGGCTCTACTCTAATTGAATCCTTAGTCCTATATCTTGTTCTTAAAAACATGAATGACCAATCAAAAGATATGTAACCACTCATTTGTGTAGTGAAGTCTCTTGAAAGACAAATGTCAAAGTGTGACTTGACTTCAACAACTGATATATCTTGAGTTATTGTACAACCAGGGCATGCATGTAGGGCCATTTTCAAATTCCTAAGGATCCCTATAGTCTTGATAGTACTACCATACAACTGTAATACATCCCTAACAATGGGTTCATATTTCATCTCTAAAGTATTAGCAACACACTTAGGCATCACTAAACTACTAGCCCCTGAATCAATCATGCAATTGTGACTAGTTTATCCCCTATATTTAGAGAAACATAAAATGGAGGAGGTCTAACCTTTTTACTTATTTCTACCTCCTTTGATGGTTGTACTAGGCTTGTGGCACCTTCCATACTAGGTGGCTGATCCTTTGGTTCAATGCTTTCCAACTCCTATTGCAGCAGCCTCTTTTGCATGGGTATTGTAGCAATAGCATCCCACATGGAAATATTCATGTTTGTATTCTTCATTTTCTCTACCACACTAAATGAGGCATTGGGTGCTCTAGTAGAATCCTTGGGATCTGCATGTGTAGGAGGTTGAGTTGGAATGATTTGGGGGTATTTGCATCTCCTCTACTATTATTTGGTCTTTGTTCTTGAGGAACATTGGGTTGGGCACTTGCTACTTGTATATGAGTCACTACATTTGATATTGAAGTTTGAGGAGGAGGAGGGGTAGTATCTTCAATAGCTCTTCTTTTGCTCCTAGTGTTGTAAGCAATGGAATCCTGGTTTACATTGCAATGTTCTTCGACCTGATGATTCATAAAGGAGTAATCACCCTATCTTTGCATATATGAGGCATCACTAAATTGGTTCTCCTTGCATGATTGTCTTGCTACAAGCTCTTGAGTGGTCAAAGCCAAATAGGACTCATCCTTTTGACACATGCAATAGGCATGGGAGTAGTTGTAAGAGGGACAAAAATATTGATCTTGGGCCATATTGTTTTGAGGGACTATGGCCCTACTTTGGTTTGCATTTGAGGTAGAGGGATGACTATTCTATCTATTATTATCAAAAGAATTGTTTCCATAATTATGATTTGGAGGCCTACCATCAAATTTTGATATTGCAATTGATGAGCCTTACTAATTTGAGTTTATTGCCTTTCCAATGTCACTACTTTTTTGCACACCATTTGCATCATAGAGAACCTATCTTTCAATTTCTTCTCTTTGTCTTACAATATTTTATCTATGTTCAACATCATAGACTGCATTATCTCCTTAATTTCATCTATTCCATTTGAAGATGTGTAAGCTTGAGGGACTAGAGCAAGGGATTGTGATGTGGAATTTATGGGAATAGGGGCCATTACTAGTTGGTGATTTGGGACATCAGGGAAGAAATGCATAGAAGGCCTTAGAGCTAACTTTCCTCCTTGTATCAATATGTTTTTTGTCCTTATTGCAATTTCATAAGAATTAGGTAAAGTGTCTCCTCCCATGGTTTGGATTTTGGTGGAATTTTCACTATTAAAATCTTTGAGTTAATGTAAGAAGGCATTATCAGGGGTAGGCTTCACTAAAGTAGGTAATTTGTCCCATGTTTTCTAAAATCTATAATTGAAATTAGTGATACATTCAAGGGGGGCTCTTTTTATAGTAGTTAGCTATTCTAAAAGTGAAAAATAGTAACTTTTTTTCTCAAAGTGTTTACATAATCCTACTCCTAATCCATCCCAATCTATTATAGAATGATGTGATATACTTCTGTACCATTATAGGGATTTTCCTTTTAAAGATGAAGCTAGGAATCTAATAGCCACATCATCTTCTTTAATACCATGGATATTATAGACATTTATGACCTCTTGAATATGTTCTAAGGGAGAGATAGAAGTTTCACCAGTAAATTTAGGTATGCTTTTGAGTGTAGCTATTGTTATGTCATGTCTTTGGGAAAATAAAAGAGGACTTCCACCATTAAAGATAGCAAAAGCATGAGCTCTAGCCATATAAACAAGCAATCTATTAATATGAGATGATGGCTTTCTAGTTTTCTAAAATGTCCCTTTTCTAATTTTATATGATATTTCATGCCTCTAATCAGGTTTTCAAAATCAAACAACCAATATCACAAAGATCCACCAAATTTCTCAATAAACCCCAAATCGGGTATGCCAGAAATAGTGCCAAAAGCTTCACAGCTTCACCTATTATTAATAAATCTGAAAGTGGACATTCTTATAGAAATTTGAGCAGAATAACAGCCTATAAAATGATATTTCTAGATCTGTATAACATGCACACAATAGCTTCCAAATGGAGGACAAAAACAATGCTCATCGGGCTCATGAAAATAGCACAAAATAGCCCAAAATCACCAGAAAAACTCAATGATAGATTATTGAAACTCCCATGCACTGCTGATGGTGAAAAGACATTACAAGATAAATAGCAAGAAATGGAACTCAAACCAAATTTTCCATGAACAAGTGATACAACCCACTGTGACTGACCACCAGCTAAGTTAGGAGATGTCATAGCCAAAGGAGTAGAATCAATAACAACAACTACTGAAGAATCACTCCCAAACTCCTTCTCTAAGTCATGTATTATCAAGCTATCAACTACAAAACCTATTGACATGTCATGCCCATCACAACTCTCATCCTGAGGTGTCAAAACATCCCATAACTGATGACAAGCACTATGAACCAAAGTACATCTCTTTATCATCATCTCATCAACATGGTCATTAAAGGTAAATTGATGAGCATACCTCATAGTTTAGTGCTGATAGAATGCACCAATCTTAATTGGTGGCTCAGACTACAATCCAGATGAAACTAATGGCAATCGATCACTAACCAAGTTGGAACTGACTACTACCTCTAAAGACATTGCCAAGGGAGTAATATTACTAGCAGGAACCATGCCAACTGTCGGCTCACCAACATCACACATGATCTTTGATACAACATATCTAGTCTCTGTGCCATTAGTACTAGAGGCCACCACTGTGTCAGGCATACCACAGCAATTTTTTGCAGCACCCAACTCAACTGAACC